>CM061536.1:73356280-73584830 GCA_030545055.2 Neoaliturus tenellus | reverse complement strand
GTGTTATATTTGTTTTTTATTCTTAAATTTAGTTATGCCTTATCTTTATTGTCCGTTCATCCCCATACGCGCAGAATAAGCGTACTCCTAGTTACTGACAACCTGTGTTTCAACTGTTATTTATAATAGAATCATAGTTATGGAAGCTTGAATGAAAGCATAGAAGTAATGACAATTGAAGAAAATATGTTAAATTAATACAAAAGCTGTATATCTACTTAAATAAATTAAAAGACAATGACAATTTACTAAACTTAATGCAAATATAAGAAAACGATTTTTGACAGAATTAAAGAATATAAAGATAAGAACAAACTAAGAAAACATATGTTTACAAAATAAATATTACCTTATTAAGTGTATTACCATAATAGGTTATGTACTAAGACATTGAATATGGCATTATAGCCGTAATACGTAGGTAGTTAAATAAAACTATTAAAACAAAAGGGTACTCCAGTGTTTTTATTCTATTTTTAATATAAATAATTATATTATGTGAAATAATATATAATGGAAATGGTATTACACGATTCGAAACCGTCGGTAAAGCGAAGAGGAGTAAAATAGTCCCTCTTGACCCGGAAGTAAAACCCGTTAATATCAGTTTTTTTTCTGGTTCTCAGTGTCACTTCCGCAACTGCAATAATTTATGAACTCTAAAGATGAGAAAACCCGATACAACATTTGTATAACAGATAACTATAAAACTTTTTAAGTCCTTCTCCAAATATATTTGTAATTGCAACATTTTAAGCTTAAATTTCATTATTTACTAACGTTTCCAATGACATAATAAATTACATCTATTATTTACCTTTTTATAAAAATTTTATTTGTTAGAAATATGTGAATGTAGAGTGTGGGTGCGTTTTTTAACTATTTATTTTGAATCAATCACGAGCCTTTAGACCTAAAATATTTTATAACTTACCCAAAACCGGGTGCTCGCCTTTTAGTGTCATTAATTTCGGTTTACAGAGGTACCGGTTTCAGACCTATGACGGTCCATCATCAGCCACTCCCCTTCTTATTAATATGTATTTAATATTTAAGAATATTTTGTTTAAAGTTCATTTTTGGGGATCGTGAGTTTGCGTTGTTTAGTAAATAATTTATTACATTCAAGTCCATTATTGAATTCAGGTTTGGCTGTGGACTTCTCCAGGTCCACCTAGTGTGTTTTTACTAACTTTTTTATATTATAGGGATTTCTTCCACCTGAAGACGGGATCAGATTCCAGATCCCGAAACGTCATGAATTTGTAATTTACTAACCAGTGATGGGAAATTTCCGCAATAATTGACTAAACAATTGAAGAATAGTTTGAATTTTTAATAAATTTTCATGACCTATGCTAAATTTTAAACTTGATCTAATTGTAAAATGATTTATAACAAGACTAACAATTTACAATGGAAAAAGGAATCAAACATGAGTCAGACATAACTACGCTTGGACGTTTTTCTTTAACAAAATAGTTTCTAACATTTTTATTGTAACAACAAGTTCCTATGTCATTTTTCGGGAGGGGTGGGACTAAACGTCTAACGCTATTAACTCCTAAACTGTTATGATTAGCTGTGCAAAATAATGTTCAAAGGAGTCTTAAATTACAAGTGGAAATAGAAGTGCCATAAAAAGTGGGGGTTTGTATTTAAAATTAATAACTTTTGGTCTGGAAAAAGGACTTTTGGCACACAATGTACATTAAAATGTGCATTAACCGGCAGAAAGAAACCAATTTATCTATAACAGTACACTTTCCTTTTGTAAAACTTAAATATGATATCTGAAATTTAAATGGAGTGTACAGGAGGTCTTGGGCACTAGGTAAATAATGATTCTGTATATCAATAATTATTAGACTTGTGTTTATATAATAGAATTTTAGTTTTTACTAATGGTTAAAAACATGTAAAAGTTATTGGATTTTATTGTATCGTAGGTGTATTGCTGTGAAACCAAATATATATTTTTGTTTCAGACTGCAATACCATAGGTGCTGTCAAATAGGTAAGAAAACCTCTGTTACCTTATTTGTTTGTACGTAATAAATATTATTTTAAAATATTTAGATCTAATTAATTGACTTAACATACATATACGTTTAGTATAATGAAGTTGAAAATATGTAAAAATATGGAATGCGTTTTATTCAGGTATTTTGGGTTTCCCATATTTGAGTATTTTTGTCTAAACCAACAAGGAAAATTCAACTTTAAATCTCAACAGAGTTAAACATAGTAGCACTGTGTATAATTAATTTATAGCAATAATTTATATGATTTAGTTTGATAATTTACTTTTAGAACTAATTAATCAGGTAAAATATTTAGCAAAATAGTTTTTGATAGTGTTTCACATTTTTAATATAAAGAGTGCATCTAAAAGTTGCACCAAAGTGACTTTGATACGTTATGATGAAAGGGGTCTTAAGACGTTTTCAAACAAGAGAAATGGAAAAAATTATTCTTATAAGATGATCTCAGATTCGACGATGTATGAGCCTAGCGGCTTCCTCCAGGTCGTGGGAACTTAAAACAATTAGGCATTGTGAGTATTTGTATATATATATATATATATATATATATATATATATATATATATATATATATATATATATATATATATATGATAATTTACTTTTAGAACTAATTAATCAGGTAAAATATTTAGCAAAATAGTTTTTGATAGTGTTTCACATTTTTAATATAAAGAGTGCATCTAAAAGTTGCACCAAAGTGACTTTGATACGTTATGATGAAAGGGGTCTTAAGACGTTTTCAAACAAGAGAAATGGAAAAAATTATTCTTATAAGATGATCTCAGATTCGACGATGTATGAGCCTAGCGGCTTCCTCCAGGTCGTGGGAACTTAAAACAATTAGGCATTGTGAGTATTTGTATATATATATATATATATATATATATATATATATATATATATATATATATATATATATATATGCAAGTAACAAGTATTTTTTACTGTTTAGATAAGCTAAATTCGATAGTAAAATAATGACACTCTTATTGAAAACAAATACTTCGACTTTAATAAGTAGTAAAATAAAACAAAAAGGTAGGGGATATAAAAAACGAATTAAACATTTATATATTTATGTATTACTTGCATAAATTGTTTACGCATTTGAAATAAGTGAAAATTGGTTTTATAAAATTTTAATCTACTAGTATAGTAGTGGGGTTTGGTTACTTTCAAAACGGAAGTCGTGCCAATTGCCAGCCGCTGCCGGCCAGCTGCCATCGGCCAGCTGCCAAATCAGTCGCTGCCGCCATATGCCATGCCATATAGCTTCCGGTGGGGTAGGAGATGTTATTTGAAATTTGAAATTCAACTTGACAATTGGGTTATGGAAAGTATGTCAAGGTCATCCAGAGTAAGTTTTAAAAAACCCTATCCCGCTACCACCGGAGTAATAGTTCGGAGAGTGGAACCAACTCCGGTGATAGCGGGATAGGTATAGAATTAGGTTTGTGAATTTTATTTGTGAAAAACATACAATCAATGTGTGACAGCAGTGTTTAAACAAGTTGAAGTTTTGTTATGAACTACAGAGTTGTAAACACAAACACCGACGACGATGAGAAGGTAAACGCAGAGTCCCCAGATGATGTATTTAAAAAGTTTGAACAAACGTAACATCTCGAGTTGGTTTTCCCGTTCCATTTCCAAACGTTTGATTTCCAATTTCAATTTATCCTCTTCCATCCTTGTTACAAATGGAACTTCATCCATCATATCCATCATGTTTGTGTTTTTTTGAAATTTTGAAAGAAGCGATGTTGATAGTTGAAGAGGCGAGGATGGAATGAGAGTTAAAAGAGGGAAATGTCGGTTAAATAAAGAAGTGGTGGGGGGAAAGAGCGTTGTTACATAGAAGTGGTGGGGGAAAGATGCTGCTCATCATTTGCCTCAGAAGTTGTGTCAGACTGTAGAGGGGTAAGAGGAGTAGTATTTAGTAAACTGTCTTCATCAGAATTTTCAACCTTATTACAAATAGGACAAGCGTAAGTTATTTCCAAATTCATTGTAATAGCGTTAAATTTATCTATAATTTCATTTAAAGCATTAAATATTTCTTGTAAATCATCTTTTGAGTTTATTTCAAAACTAGCATTCATTCGTGCCAATTGAGAAGTGTTCATCGTTAGAGAGTTGGCAATCGAATGAGGATTAGCGCCTAGGGAAGGGGGCTTATATAATGGCGACCTTGAGCAGGTGTTTAGGGAGGGGGGCTTTTTAGGGAGGGGGCTTCTATATTGGGGACCTTGAGCTTATGATTGAATAAAACGTTTAGTTCTTCTTCTTCTTCGTCTTTTAATTCAATTATTTGAACCGAAGTAGTTGTTTCATCCTCTTCACTCGATGAAGAAAACAATTCACCAGGATTTAAATATTGAACTACAATTCTGAACCATCTTATAGGATATTCGTCAATGACAGAAAGTAAGTTTTGAAACAATTCTTCCATCTCCTCCCTGTCAGTTATTATATGTTCAAACTTGATAAATTTTCCTTCCATGTTGTTAGTTAGAGTGTTGGAAGTGGAATGATTTAATATTATATAAAAATTAGAACTAATGGTGGGGGAAATCTCAAGGTCATCCAATTGAAGTTTTAAAAAAGAGTGTAAAACTGAAATTATACATTTGATGGTTCTACAGGATCGGAATACCAATCTGATCTGTATTTACATCTTTTTATCATATGTGTACAAAAATCATCTTGATGAGACTTGGTGCGTTGACAATGAGCAAGATCTAGAGGGTGAAATTTGAAACATCTTTGAGGACAACATGTATGAAAATATCTTGATTTGTAAAATTTGAAAGTTCGCAATTCCGGTGGCGGTAGTTGTTTTGTTTTACATTTGCAATAACAAGATCCGAAGAATTCACATTTAGTACAAGCTAACCCATCCACCATCATTGGTCCTAAATCTGTACACTGTTGTTCACAACAGTAACGAGGTTTGTACTTGTATTTTTGCTCTTCCATGTTGACGCTGCGGAGTCTAGTGAAAGAATAAGATTGTATAGTGATGAATAGCGAGTTTTATGTACTATGAAAAGTGGTAGGGGTAATTTCAAGGTCATCCAAATGGAGTTTTAAAAAATTATACCTTACAAGTGTAAGGATTATTGAAATTTAGGAAGTTTGTTTCTGTTTGTTTTCTTCAGACTTTTTTTCTCTCTCTGACTTAGCCATAGCAATAAGTTCTTCTGTTGATAGTGGATGTACTTCAGGAAATTTTAAAATTAATTTAGCTTGATATCCTTCTTTAGTTAATACATCTAAATCTTGAGTCATTTGTTCAACAGTGTTATAATCCTTTCCATAGATTTTCCCATCAAGTTCAATCATCATTCTGTATAACATTTTGTAGAATAGATCTTGTTGTGGCGAGAGCTGAGAAGCGAATGATTATTTATCAAACTGTTACATCCTTTTTATGAACTTGATATTGATCACGTGATTCCTTAGTTGTAATTTTATTTATTAAAAGTTATTCATCATTGGTAATACTTCTGGAACTTGACGTTATGTTGACCAGCTGGCGATGAAGAAGTTGTAGGTTGTGTAGAAAAAAATATTTCATCATCGCAATATTTTGTTTTAGTGAACATCCTTGTATTAGTAGCACTAACATCAACAGTTAAGTGATAACCACCGGTAAGTAAAACTCGCATTTCGTTAGTTAAATCTTCAAGTTGTTCAAAAGTAGTTATGGTGTTGGTATCATAAGATGCACACTTAACCTTTAGGGACATGTTGAAGTTTTGTATTTAGTGATAGAGAGTGAGATGTGTACGGTACGAAAGGTAGTCGTAGACTGATGAATTTAACAAGTTGATTTTCACTTTTATTATCACACAAAATTGGGTCAAGGTCATCCCATGGAATTTTTAAAAAAAGCAACATATTGTAATGTACAAACACATTACAATATGTTGCTTTTTTTATTTTTTTTTTAGGTTTATATCATATTTATTGAGAAACAAATACAAAGAAATATTTACAATCTTATGTACAAACTAATCAGTAGTAGGTGTTACATGAATTGTAAGTTCAGTAGAATTGTTTCCACTTGGTCCATGTGATACCAAATAGAGTGCGCCGGGTTGAATTATACGAAGATCTTCATTTTGTAGTAGTTGTACGAAGCGCTTTGGTAGGAAGATTTGAAATTTTGCTTCATCACCAATTGTATAAGGTGCCTCGCTTAATGTGCAATTTATAGCATCACCTACTGAAGTTTCCATCTTCTTTATTGTATGAATGATGTAGTGTTTTTCTTCTTTCAGCTCGGAACATTTTTTTGTAGGTAGGATTGTTGATTTTGAATGAGCGTTGAATTGTTCAACTAAATTTTGAAGTAAGTTGTTTGATGCCATCTTAATGTTTTTGCTGATGCTAATCTTCTTGTTAATAAGAATATCCGTTGGAGATGTTGTCTCTTCGGAGGTTCGAGTAATACTCATGCTGTGTCATGGTAGCGCTCTCACTTTTATTATCGAGAATACCCCCACCACTGACACTACCCCCACCACTGATGCTACCCCCACCACTTTGTTGAAGGAAATTATTCAAGCGGTAGGCATTCTTCAAAGCACACTGTGACCTTCGATGTTTAAAACTTTTTGATGAAATACAAAGTTCATTAAAGTAGCATTGGAAATCTCTATCTATTATTGCATTTATCACTTCATTGCTTGTAAATGATTGTATCCAATTTGCTTTTTCCAATCCTCTTGTGTAGATAGTTTTAAACTCTTTACAATAATGATTCATAATATGCGGCATCATGTTATAATGAATAAAACCTTCATCCCATTTTAAGTTATGAAAATGTTTGTTTAACCATTTGTTTGTAACTTTCGCTTTAGTTGTTAGTTTATTGAATGGAAATGGAGGTTTGAACAAGTAATGATAAATTACAGATGTGTTCATATCCAAAATTACTAATTCTTTAATAATGAAATTTCCATCATTCCCTCGAAAAGCTTGAAATTCAATTATACCTCTTTTAACTTCCATTAACTGTGATGCAGTAGAAAACGAAACCCGTTTGTTCATGATGAAGTCTCATCCACAACTGACTGTTATTACAAACACGATTGTTCTTCTTTTATTTCTTGCGCTTCTTCGTTTATATTAAAATTGGTGTGATAGTTGTTTAATTGTCTCCACATATCCACTTCTTGAGGTATTCGATTAAAAATTGAAGTATCCACAGGACCATATAAAATTGGAATGAATGGTTGTCTGTCCAATGTATCGATTAGATAATCTTTAATTATTGTACTTGAAAATACTAGTTGTTTTAAGTATCTAGTGACAGGACCGGTAGTACAACTTAAAGTGTAAAATTCTTCTTTAGTGAAATGTAATTTTACATCATGTCTAGTTAAATCTTTGAAGCGAACAACTTGTCCCCCACGATGTTTGATTATATCAACTTCAATATTTGATTCTAATAAACTTAATCTTGTTCTTTTTCCAAATGTGTTGTTAGTTAAATAACATTCCAAAAGATGTAAATGTTTCATTAGAGAATCCCAAGAAGTTTCAGTAAAGACAACCATTTTACTTCCTTGATTTAACATAACAATTGGTGAATAATCCAATGATTTTACAATTCCAACAGATATACTTTTTGTCATGCATGAAGAAATAGGGTAGAAAATTCGAAGAAATACTTCTGTTAAAATATTTGTTGTAATGTTAACTTCAACCTTTTTTCTTTTTACTTCTTTTTCATCTTCTCCTTCTTCTTCTTTCTTCTTATGTTTGTTAAACTTGAGGAATTCATCCATTTCTTGTTCAACTTGCTTTTCTATATCAGAACTATTTTCATCCATTAGAGGTGTATTTTCTTCTCCGTTAGTAGAATTCATCTTGCGAACGATGTTTCCCAAACGACGGTTGAAGATAGAATGAAGTTTCTACTAGGTAATTTCCTGCTTTTATATTTTTTGTAAAATTTTTGAAATTTATACAATTACATAATTGTTTATTTTCAACGGGTGTTTTATAAACAAAATTCTAACCTTAAAAATTGAGGAAGATAATTCTAACCTCAATATTTTGCAGTAGTTGTACTAATTATTCTTAAAGTACATTCTTCACTATTCCGGTCAGTGGTGTGTAAGTAACTATTTTATCATGTAGAATTAGACAGTATGCCGAAGTTCCATCCGCTACTGGTTCTTCAAATTCCATTTCAATTTTTATATCCACACTTGATGATTTTACTGATTCATTTTGTTTTGAACAATCGATTACAATTATTGGAGCTTTGGAATAATACTGATCAGGTGATAATAGTGGTGTATTAGTCTTTCCATAATATGATGATTGAAATCTTGCATACATATCATATAAAATGGAAAAACGTTTTTTGCTAAACATGACATTTAAATTGTCATATGGAAAGAATTGAGAGTTTAAGAAAACTTTACAATTCTTTATTTTACAGTGATCAAATTGACCAGCATTTGCAGTAATAACATCTTTTCGCTTAGTTTGAAAACCGAGTATTATGTACCTTGCACGTTCCAAGTAAGTTGATGTTTTGACGGTCCATGTTTGTCGTTCTGTTTGAGGTAATGTAGGGTATTCATGAAATTCCCAACTTCGGAATGGCATTACAATGTCACGGTCAGATTTTAACTTTCTTAACAATACGATTCTATGTTCATCAGCCAATCTTACATGAGGTACTCTCCAAACAACTTTATCCAATTGTAGTTGCCATTCCAGTTTATCTTCCGTAGTTGCAGGGTCTGCAAGTATTAAGTCCTTATTAGTTGAAGATCTGAGTAATACTAATTCTTGTTTAACATTTATTATAACCCTTTTGTAATCTTCAGCAAATCCTAAAAGCAATCGTAAAGGTACATGAAAATCAAAATGACCGTTGGAAGCAGGTGTTATAGTGTCTTTATCAGGAGCAACCCATCCGGCAGTGACTATTGAATTCTTCTCATGTGGTGTTAATGATGTTAATCCTTTTAATGTAGTTGTTATACCAACCTTTTTTGTTGAATCAACTGTCACCCCTGATATCTCATATCTTATTTCATCAAAAAGATATGCCATTGGGTTATTTATAAAAGGAACTGTTGAAGCAGTTTTTCCATCCAATTTTAATACCCTTCCTTCGATGTACAAATAACTTTCACATGGTAATGTGTAAATATCTTGTTGTTGAATGGGAATTCTTATTTCATCATTATTGTTTAATTTTGATGAAGTGTAAGGGTTGTGTGTGTGATATTCCTTCTCCCATAGTGTTTCGTCGAATGTCGGTCCTTGAGATATATCCAGGATATCCATCGTTGTTAAGTTTCAATCCAATCTTTTGTAGAAAACGAATGTTGTCTGATGTTAACTCTTCCAATGTCGAGGAGCTACTGAGCTCCCGACTCTTCCGTTGTGGTTTAAATGATAATCCCATGTTGATTTTTATGTCGCCGCTCTGATGTGTATTCGTATAGTAATTGTTTCTCCTCTAAAGTCAACACTATGACCGTCTTGATCCAATATGTTCAGCACGATGTCTGAAATGAAACTGGTGTTTAACGGTAGGTATATCAAGTTTTGTGGCTTCTCAACAATTTTAAAACCTGGAGCAACTGTTGGATAAAATGTATGTAAAATATGCTGATTTACTCCTTCTCTATATGATCCATGTATAATATTACATGTTACATCAATACTATTTACTTTTAATATTGTAACAGTTGTATTACCTGAATGAGTAGTTTCAGGAGTTAAGATTTTCTTTTTTGTATCTGTAAATCCAAGTAAACTGCCAATAGAGTTTTTCATTCCGACATCGATATAATATTTTGAAGTTATTTCTGCTTTTAAAGTATTATTGTTTCCTTTAACGGTGATATTTTCTTCTCCGAGTTTTTTCTGTAGTAATTGGTTTATATCATCAATTTCATAAGCTCCAGTAGGAAATGTAATTATTTTCAATTCTGAGTATTTTCCTGCAGCATCCTTAGTTTCATAATAATGTAGTAAATTGTTTTTTCCTTCTGTAACATTAGGAATTGAATTGTAGGTAGTCAAATCAAGTAATGCAGCTTCCCATAATCTTTCTTTGGATAAACGCAATGCTGGGAATAGAGTACTTTTTAATGTGGATGAATTTCCACTCAGTGACACTGTATACGATGACATCTTAAAGGTGACTGACACTTTTCGCTAGAAACTCCAAACATAAATGTCCACATATTTCAGTATTGTTAGGTTGTTCTCTTTTGTAATTGTAAAAAATGTTTTTGGAGTTTTGAAAATAATGTTGAAGTTCTTTAGGCGGTGGTAGATTGCCAAAACTGTCAAAGTAGTAAACGGTTTGTCCGAGCTTTTTATAGCATACCCAATGAGTGCCTGGACCATAGGTGGAATCCAAATTTACTATTCCAGTTTCATTTTTCCATATTTTAGTTGGTAATGCATCTTTCATAAAAACTCCTCGAAAGAATGGTATTTTCAAACATTTTACATAATCATTTAACTGATGATTAGTTAAGGCTTTATTTGGAATTATCAATTGATTTTTTTTATTTAGTACACACGGTACGGTCTTAGGTATAAACCTGCTCCGTTTTTTACCATTGACCAAAGAGAAGCCTTTTTTACTTTTGCTTTACGAGTTCTACGACGTCTCTTTCTAATATTTCCACCTTTTTTGGGAGCTCTTCTTTTTGCAGGTCTTCCTCTGCGACGTCGTCTTCCACCACCAAACTTAGCTTTTGTCTTCATGGCTGTTGTTACTGCCCAAGCCGCTGCTTTTTCTGCAATACTTGCGTCACTTGATTTTACTCTTTGCCAAGCTTTTTCTGCTAGAATTTTATCTGCTATTGATCTATTTGTTGAATCTTTAAACTTTGAATATGCTATATCGTGTTGTTTGCAAGCTTGATCTAATTTATTAATTCCAGGATCTCCTCTTGCTAAACGTTTTGCCAACTTAGTTCCAGGTCCACAATATTGATAACCTCCAGGAATATGTAATTCGTATGGTAAAGCGTCTATTGCTCGATTTACAACAGCACCAATAGGTATCCGTCTAAGCAGGGATAACGCAGTTGAAGTTATACCACGTCCTCTCTTGTTGCTGTCTTGATGATGACTGAGTGATACGACCTTCATTATGTAGTCTTATATAAACTGGTGTGTTTACTCCACAAGATACATTACATAAATGAATAAGTTATGTATAATTTTTTATATTTAAACACTTAGTTATTCAAATTAATTATATATTGATTTATAATTCTATTTTTAATCCAAGCTTCCCGTTCATCGGGTTGAATTATCACATGACTCGTTGTACTAGCTATATGATTATGGGTATCAATAAGTAAATTGCCCACTATTCTTATTAAACAATCTAAATTGACAGCATCTTTTGGATGTTGAGGATCATGTAATTGCATAATACGTTTATCATTACATGTGTAAGCTGTTGAATCACTTTTTGATGTTTTTATGACTTGTCCAATAGTAGCAGCATCATTTGAATCTTCGCCTGGTAAAATATTAATTATTTTCTTCATCTTTGCATCATATTTGGTCCCAAAGTGTTTATCCCAAGTTATTGTTTGTTTCATTGTAACACAATCATTTGCTTCGTAACCAGGATAAATATCTTTTATTCTTCTATTACGACCATTGTATGTACCTAATGTACCACCAGTAGCAATTAATGTTTGCACCATTAGAGGTACATCTGTATCTTTTATACCAAATCTTCCATTTGTTATTGTTTTACGTCCTGCATTCCATTCATCATTATTTCCTTGCATTAAATCAAACTTTTCATTTCCATGTATAAATTTATCTCCCCGCTTTAATACGGCATCTTCATGTTTTACAAAATTGGATGTTTCCTTTTTTAATTCTTTAGATAATTGTTCTATAGTAACAGCATCTTTTGGTTGAGAACCAAACTTTACATTTGTCAATGTTTTACCATGACAATCGATTTCATTAACATCTTGTAAAATACAGTTGTCCTTGATGTATTTTAGGTTTACAGCATCACCGTCTTCCTTTGGGTATCCAATGTCATTTATAATAAATTTATAAAAAGAATATCCATGTTCAGTTTTTTCCGGTATTATAGAATGTAAATATTCTTTATTAACTGAATCTTTATCATTTTTGGGATTTCCCACGTTGGTTATTCTATAATTTCCAGCATCATATGTTTGTCCATCTTTTAAGTTGTTACCCCATTGCAATTTTAAAGTATTTGAAAGTTCAGATGATAAGTACTCTTTAGTAATTGCATCAGAACCTTCAGTTGGTTTACCAACATTAATTAATCTATGTGATTCAACATCATAAGTATTCTTATGTAATTTCAATGATGTTGAAGTAGCTTCTTTTACTGTCTTTAAATTTGCTCCATCAGTATCTTCTTCTGGATCTTTAACTAATTTTAAACGTTTATTACTTATGTTATAGTCACCTTCAGGTGTTTGCGGTAATCCGCTTCTTTTTCTGTCTTCTCCAACTTGCACTCCTAATGCGGAGTAGCGTCCGAACTTGTCGACGCTCATGTTAGAACTGATACATCTTATACTTGTAACTTCTTTATATTTGCGGACAATTATACAATTATACCACGATTTTTAAGTTCATCAACTAGAGCCACCCATTCATTATTTAAACCAGTATGACCGGCTTCCATAGCTTCATGCAATAGTCTCATTCTGTCAACTAATTTATTGATGTCGTTGTAATAGATAACATTTGTATTGTATAGATTTTTCATTAATCCTTTACCAGATGTTGAAGTATCTCCTTTACTCTTTTTACCATGTTGTTCAAGAAGTGATAAATCCATAAGTGATAAAGATTTTCTTTTTAAAGGTTGTCTCACAGCTGGTGTGGTACGTAATGTTGGTAATTTTCGTGGAGGAAACAATTTTTTTATAACAATACTATATTTTGTTGCACGTGAACGATTAATCATTCCATCCTTTGAGTAGTTTCTTTTATGAGCGTTAGTATTTTGTAAAATTTCTTTAAAAGTATTTAAATCTTTTGCTGAATATTTTATTGGTATATTTTTAAAAATTAATTCATATAATCCTTTTGTTCCTTTATATCTATGGTCACCAATAATGATATAATCGTCTTGAGTTACTTCAAGCTTAGAGTTACCAATTTTCAATTCATTTCCATCAATTCTTGCTCCATATACATGTGATTTACTTAAATTTGGATTTGATTTCATGTCATGTAGCATTTTCATTATATATTTTCGTCCAAGAGGTCCATGTTGTAATATATCACTACTCAATTGAGTTAAATTTGGAATAGATTGTTCTGCTTCAAATATTGGCTGGTCTTCCTTTTCAACAATTGATTCTTCTTCATTTTTTGTTTCTTCTTGTTCACTAGCACTTGTATATGAATCATCATCATCATCTTCTTTTTTTAATGTTTGTACTTCTTGTTTAGAAACTGGTAGTAAAACATCTCCTTCATAACGAGGTTTACCAATAGTTTCTGATATCTGTTTTAAAGGTTCTGTGATAGGTTTAAATGTATTCTCTAAAAATTCTTCTCTTTCACTTAAACCCATCCTTAATGCACGATTCTTTATCCTAATAGAATCACTGAGTGATTTTATTTCTTTTAATAGTTTTTCTTGATTCACCATGTTTACACTGTGAAGTTCAAAGTGTTACTAGATGTAGCATAGGTAGTTCAACGTATTAATACAAATTTATCCAATCCTATACGATATCTACCATTTTTAATATCTTCTTCTTTCATAATAACGAGAAATCCATATTTTTCATTCCATGCTTTACCACACATTTCTTTAAATTTATCAAATGGCATATCCGCATTAACATGATCATTATATATATGCTTTAAATTTGTCTCATCTTGCTTAAAGATGATCAACATATTTGCATTGTCTCTTATAAGTTGTTTTGGAATTTTACTGTATGTTTGACCAATATAAATGCTATCAATATTATTATGTCTTCCCATAGCAAAATAATTTCTTATAGTATCATGATTTTCACAAGAAACATCGTCAAATATAAAAATGGAAAATGGTTTTGCTTCACCTGGTTGCATTATTGTTTCACTAGCATTAAACTTGTAGAAATTCACTTCAGGTACACTTGCAAGTATTTTATCTAATAATTGATATTTTGGTTGTTGCAATGATTTTGAAAAAATATATATATTGTTAAAGCGTAAACCTTTAGGATTAGTTATAAGGTTAAAGACAACATTAGTTTTTCCACAATTTGAAGGACCAGTTATTAAACATCTTATAGTATTTGGTAGTAATTCACCATGTTTACCATGATTTAACTTATTATTGTCAACTGTCAATTCATCAATATTATTAATATTAAATCGATCTTTTTGTTGTACAATCTCCATCTTGTTTAAAGGTTAAACACATAATGAGCTATTTAATAACTATACCAAGTCTTTTGAAGGAATCCAAGAGTCTTCACTTTTATCAAATCCTAACCACCTAACTTTAACCATATCCTTTTTCCTTTGTAAAACCTTTTCAACAAGATATACATCACCAACTGTTGATTTTAACAACTCATGTCCATAGAATCCACCTTGAAGTAATTCACCCTTATTATCCTTTAAAATGTAAGTTTCAGGTATAGTTGGTTGCACTTTATAAATTGTAAATACTTCATTAGTCCAATTTGGCAGATATCTTTTACTAAATACACCTTTGTATTTACTTATACAAACTTTATCATTAACCTTAAACTTTTTTGGTTGTAACTTTTCTATTTTTGGTGTTGTATTATTTTTGATGCGTTGTAATACAATTTTAGCATTAGCACTGTTTACTTGGATAGGTTTCATTCCAATGGTGCGATGATATTTGTTGTTATACTCTTTTATAAGTTGTGGTAATATGTCATACCACACATATGATCCTCGTTTTGAAAATTGTTTATACATAGCTCCTTTTAATGTTCTATTAAATCTTTCAATTATTGAAGCTTTAACTTCAGAATTTGTAGAATAATGATTTATTTTATATTTTTTCATCAAAGCTCCAAAATCTTTATTAAAATATTCTTTTCCATCATCCGTTTGTAAATGTTTAATTTTAAATTTATTTCTTTGTATTGTTGTCTCCATAGCTTTGGTAACACTTTTACCAGTCTTGTCCTTCAAGGGTAAAGCATCAGCTATTTTAGTAAAACAGTCTATAATTGTTAAAATATATTTAAATCCTTTGTTTAATTTACTGTGTGGTATCATTTCAATAAGATCAGCTTGGTAAAGATCATTCATTCCTTTAATGATTGTACTTCTTCTTGGAAATCTTCTTCTTGCTGGTTTATGTAGTTCATTTACAATCTTATCCTTTACACTTTCCATCTTAAAGTGTTGCTTGCACACTGTTTGTAGAAATACTGATCCATACAATGGTTTATTCTCTTATATATAGTTGAAATATAGGTCAAGGTCATTTAATATTAGTGTAAAAAAGAGGGAACATGGCATTGAGCTTGCCATGTCCCCTCTTTTTTACGGAAAGGAAAAAGGAAGAAGGTAAAGGACGAAGAATAGGTTTACTGGTCGATAGGGTTTAAGGAATAGTGGCCAAATGGTAGAGTATTAATTTTATCTTCTAAAATATGTCGCTTGTCATCTTTGTAGCTTAATGCCCACTTTGTTTGTTTGACACTAAAAAGTTGGTGGTTATAACTTCTAATAGTGTTAAATGTTGCAGTTGTTTCAACATTTTCAAACAAACATCTTTTATAATGTTGAAACTGTACGTTCTTCTTTAGGAAAGATGTCTTTATTCCTTTAGCTTTTTTTGTGACTTGATATTCATTCCTTTCATTTATGTACAGTTGAAATGAATAGAGTTTAGACATTAATGCTACAATTTCCATCATCGGCACACCATTTGTTTCATCTTTAAATTTTCCCAATACTTTTTTGTTTTTGTCATAGTCGTAATTTGGATGGTCCTTAGGATAATCGGAAAAATCAAAATCATCTTTATATACAAAGGTCCGTAAATCCTCATACATGTCATTTGTTTTAATCCAGTAAATAAGTGCATCCGTATCCATATATACAATACCAATGTTATCTCTTCCATAATAATTAACCATCTTCTTATAATGAAACTCGTACATGTGTGTTTTAGAAATATCCAATATTGACATTCCAAGATATAAAGGACGATCCAATACAACTGATTTTTTGTTCATAGAAATGACGACAAGATTTTCATTTATAATTACCGATGAACCAAAGTTTGGTTGTTGCACTAGTTTCTGTAATTTTACTGGATCAGTTACTAATTTGATATTCTTATGTTTCCTTTTGTTTTCTAAAGTTTTGCCAAATATTGCATTGTTCATCAGTTTGAAAAAATCTTTTTGAAAACTTGATGTAGCAGCAGCTCTTCTTCTTGTGTTGTTGTCGATGTACGGTTTCAGCCAACAAGATTGAGAGAATTGTAGTATTCGATTAATTTTTGTAATTTTTAATCCCAAGTCTAAAGCCTGTTGTATCATCCAATAATGTCCAACATACCTAGACTTATTGTTTAAAGTCATTAATAATTTTGGCCATCTTCCAGTAGGGGAAATTTCAGTCTTTGGAAGAAGTGGTAAATCGTAATGATGATCATGAAGATGTTCAGGATATTCAAAATCGACGTCAAAAATGTAACCAGTTTCACCATGCTTTGGTATATCCATTATGTTTCCAATTGATTCTGGATCTATCCATTTAAAATTATCATATGGAAGGGGATTTGACATTGCCCATCCGTATAAGTTATTTGCATCGAAATAACCTAGAAATGTTGTTGGTTTTGATGCATCATAATCGGGCAGATACTTATTATTAGCCTTAACATGTCTGGTTACACTTTGTGTCAATCCCCCTCGAACTCCTGATTCTAACATTAAAACCATATCTATATCAGTAAGAAGTTGTAATTTACAATTTGTTTCTTTCAACATGGCTTGCCATGCTAGTCCAGGTGAAGTGTATGAATGAAGAGGGTCCAATCCATATGCTGCAAAACATGTATTTCTAAATTCTTCCATTATATCACATAATAAAGTTACATCTAATTTAACATAAAAATCTGAATATTCTCCCAATGTTGTAAATCCTAAATCATTCCATACTTTACATGCATGATCATAATCCTCTTGAGATATGTCCATGTCGTATAGTTTACTTTTAAATTCTTCTTTTGGCGGAAGTGATGTTTCATTAAACTTTTCTAAACTGTCTATATAATCATATGGGAAAACACCTTTCCGAAGTACGAGATCCAGTTTGTCGTTACTTACAATCTTTTTTGTTTCAATAAAATCTTGTTTCCTTAAATTTTCAGAAAGTTTAGACAAACTCGACGGCATAAATCGGTAGGAGTCTAAAAATCTTAATTTGACATTTCCAACTGTTTTAGAAAAACTTATAAATTTTTCTGAAGTTTCAGCCAATACATCTATCGAACCATCGTCTCTTCCTAATTCAGGTATTATAAAATGAGCATCATACCCACTGAGGTTATGGAGAACCACAGGAATAAATAGTGGTAAACGATAGCTCAAATTACATTTATTACAAGCAGCACCCCTGTAATAACCTGTAAGGTGGTCATGATCTTTAACTTTATAATTGTCAATGGTAAATTCATTTTTACATAAGAAACAATGAGTTGCATTTTCATGTTGAATTTCCTCTTCTTCCTCCATCGGTTTCATTGGTATAATATTTGTATATAATCTTTGTACATTTTCAGCTATTAAATATAAATGGTCAAGAAATATTGTTTCCACATTTTCACCACGATATACTAGAGGTTCTGAAGTTAATCCATATTGGTTTAAATGTTCTTCTGATAATGTTGATTTAACCATTAAACAAAAACTATTTGGTTTATGCATTTGATATTTGACACTTTTTCTAGCTTCACAATTTTCATCTTCTATAGGAATTAGTGTTGATTCAAAATCAGCATATACAACTATAGGGATACGATATTGATGATGAACTTTTTGAAATGTAATAAATGCTCTGCTTTCTGAAGGTAAAATAATTTTTGCTTCATAATTATTGTTACATAATCTTTTGTGCTCTTGTAACCATTCCATTCCTTGTCTTCCTTCTCGTTGGAAATTAAAACATCTTTTGCAGATCAGCTTTTTGTTTCGATTTTTTGAAAGTTGTTTATTAACAAGAGAGTCAAATTTCTTTATATACACATAATGAGATACATCTCCTTGTGTTAGTAGTAGTAAATCTGTATGATCTGCTAGTTCTTCTTTAGCAATACGTAAAGGATAAACTTTATTTGAACTATCTAATCCAAAAACATTAATAGATGTGCCGGGATTTTTCTTCTCAAATTTTGATATATCTTTTAGTGATACAGGATAACTAATTCCTTGAAAGTTATATCTATATCTTTGATTTTCATAGTGCTGGTTTGGTTCATTACAATGATTTGGTACAAATTTACATGTCATCGCATATCTAAAACATTCGTTATCTTGATTTTTCACATTAACACATGATCTTGTATCTTCAATTATTTTTGGTAAACGAATATAACTAGATCCCATTAGTCCATATCCATGTTTATGAACTCTTATATTTAATCCTTCAATACTTATAAGACTCCACCCTGATCCTCGTCCTTCATGTTCCTGAATTTTAGTTAATATTTCTTCTATACATTTTTCAACTATTGAATCAATGTCTGAACTTCCTATGATAGTTTGATTTTTAGTTATAAATCCTCTTGGTGATAATTCTTCTTGTACATTTATAAACATAGCTTCTAGTAGTAATCCAAATTTGAGAAAATTCAATCTTTTTAATTCTTCTTTTAAAGTTCTACTGATGATTGGTTTTGCTTCTCTAATAAATTCTTCTAAGTTTAAATCTTCATTTTGAATCTTATGATGCATTACTACCTTTCCGGGTAAAGCTGATACTTGTAAATTTGGTAAAGTTGTTGTAGGTCTTGCTGTTATTTCATTTTGTTCTTCTTGTTCTTCTTGTTCTTCTATGTTGTTGTGAATTAGTTCCTTATGTATTTCTAACAGAATATCATCATTAAACGATTCCAAACATTTATCGCAATGATACATGTTTGGTGGTGTTCACTCTTCAAAATTTCGCCAATAAATGAAATGAGCTCTCCCTTTCCTTCTTTTATAATAGTTCCCCCACTACTATTTCATCTTCTTCTTCTTCACTTTCAGAAGAAAACAAACGTCTTGGACAAAATATTAATCTTCTACTAACAGATTCTTCATTAATATTCTCTATATGAATTGGAGTTTCAATATGTATTTCTTCATATTCAAATGATGACGAAGACTCTGATATTACTACATCCATATCCAAATTTTCATTCTCCACATCATTGGCATTTTCTTCTTCTGATGTTGTTACATCCACATCCATATCATTTATAGTTTCTACTTCTGAAGTTTCGCTATTATTTTCATCTTCTTCCATATTTAAATCCTCTAATTGAATTTTATACAATATTTCAATCATAGATTTCCTTGGATAATCGGTGTTGTCTACAGGAGCCATTTCCAGTAAATGAGGAATAACTGTTTTTGATCCGGCTTATATGATATTTTGCTAAGTATGTCAAGGTCATTTTTGATTAAGCGAGAACTGGGAATAGATCACTAAGCAGCATGATGATTCATTACTACAAAGTGATCTATTCCCCATTCTCTAAGAAGTGTCCAATCAATAACCAAAGTCCAAATTCATTTTTTTGTTTAATTTAAGTCTTTTACATCTTCTTCTTTTATTACACAATTTATAGGTTCATTGTACGATGTTTCAATATGTTGTTTTATCTTGTGCTCCAGCTCTTCTATTCTTGCTTCCTTTATCATTAATTCCGATTGTAAGTAACTGATGTAATCAGCCGCCATGTCTACCGTTCTTGATCTTATTTCTCCTAACTTAACACCAGGAATCAATCTCTGTAGTTTGTAAAATCTCAACCTTATTCTTGACTCTCTTACTTTAGCCATTTCTCGAAATCTTTGTTTTCTATCTTCTCCTTTGCTTGTGGTCAAGTCCATACTTCTGACAAGTTTACTTTCAGAGTGATTCCTCTACAGTAGGCTTCTCCTTTATACACTTTCCCCCACCATTTTCAATTTCCCCCACCCTACTAATGTAGGTCAAGGTCATCCAATATAACGCGAGAACGAGGAATAGAGCACTAAGTGGCATGTTAGTCCATTACCACAAAGTGATCTATTCCTCGCTCTCTATTCTACATCTACTTTTTTTTTCATTTTACTATTTTATTATTTTTTTTGTTTTTCTTGGGGGGAATGAGTGTTTACTTCTTACAATGTTCATTCTTCTTCTCCAACTTTTCAATTTTTTCTAACAATTCCAACAAATATGCATTGGTTGCTTGCAAAGTTTGTATTCTAGTACATCCCACTTTAATAGAGGGAACTGTTAACTGTAATTTTGTAAATTCTATCCTTTCTCTCTTGCACCTTTCTCTCATGTATGTGTTTTTCCTGATTCTTCCTGATTGAGCTGATATTAACTTATTACACTCCAAATGGGGTTTTAATACTTTAAATACTGATGTACAAAAATTAGTTTATGTTGTCGGCTGTTGATTTTCATAGAAATTTTGTGTTGAAGTAATAGTTTGCTGATTTCCATAACAATTTATACTTGAAGTGGCCGGTTGCTGATTTTCATACCAAATTGAACTTGAAGTACTAGGCAGCTGATTTTCATACCAATTTGAATTTGAAGTGCTAGGCTGATGATTTTCATAACAATTTGAACTTGAAGTATTTAGTTGATAATTTTGATGCCAATCCACAGATGCCAATACAGGTGTTGTGGAAGGATGCTCCATCGTTGTATAGAGTGAATTCTGTTCTACAATTTTGCTGGTTTTATCTCATTTCCCCCACCAATAACTTCTACATTTCCCCCCACCACAATAATTTAAATTAGATACCAAACTTCTAGGGTCACATCCAAATCTTCTTCTTTTAAATATTTTATAAATGCAGAGCTTTCTGATGTTACATTAGGTGTGTTTAAATATGCCATTATTTTGTCATGACTTTCTTCATTGTGAATATAGCAATGTACATTTAGCAACTTTTGATTTTCTTCTTTAGACTTAACAAATCCTGCAACAGAGCTCCAATCTTCATATTTAATTTTAAAATGGCAAATTTCGAACTGCATGTTGTTTCAACAAATGCTGCAACAATATTAAAAGTCTCTTCAAACAGCCTACATTTATACAAGTTCTCCCACCACTTTATAATCCCCACTCTTTTTCTTCTCCACCTTCTTCATATGTAGAAGGGATATCATGATTTTAATGCACTATACTTAATAAATTCAAACAAGTTTTGTGCACAAATGTTACATTTTTTCTTGACTGTTTCAAATTTCATCACTTGGCCTTTTACAAGGTGAACTAATTTACCTCCATCATCTTCAAATTGTTCAAAGTCTAAAACAGATGCTTTTCCACAATCATGACACATTTTTGTTCCATCTTCAAAAATAAAAGCAAGATAAATACCAAATCCACTATTGTCCTTCTTAAATTTCATGACCATTTCACGAATTGGTTGAGGTATTTCACATTTATTTGATGTTATTATATAACGGTAAAGAAACCCATTATTGATAATTTGTTGTAAACACAAAACTAACAAGCTGTCCATAGTGTTACACTTGTACTGAAAGTTATATCCATAACTATCTCTTTATATGCTCTTACCCCCACCACTTTTATGTAGGTCAAGGTCATCGGATATTAAGCGAGAACTGGGAATAGATCACTAAGCGGCATGTTATTACATTACCACAAAGTGATCTATTCCCTATTCTCTAAAAGGGGTGCTGATAATTTAGATTCCTAAAATTTCTTTTCCTTCTTCTTCACCTTCTTGAACAGTTGTATTACCAGACATGTGTGATATTAATTTCTTCAATTCTCGATTTTCCATTTCTAATGTTTTCAATTTTAGATCTCTTGCTTCAACTTGTACTTTCAAAAATTTGATATAACTTCCAGCCCAGTGGAGAGTTTTCAATCTTGGTGCTCCAAGTTCAATTCCTAGTATTTGAAATTGTAGTCTATTAAATTCCATCTTCATATCTTCTCGGTCTTGTCTTTCTTTTTCTAGTCGTTTTAATCTTTGTTTTTCCCTGAAGGAAGAAGTCGGATCACAAGGTACATGATGAAACATTTTGATCAACAATTTCTCGAAGAGTAAGCTTCTACACAGATAGTCAACACATTTATCCACATTCCCCCACCAAATTTAAGTCAGTAGTGGGGAGATGCCAATGGTGGGGAGACGTCAGTGGTGGGGAGAGTTATACTAATGTAATGGTTATTTCTACAGTTACACTCGCTCCATTCTCGAAAAGATATTTGTAATATGGTTCGGGATACTGTTCTCTTTCAGATCCCGCATGTTCTTGAATAAAGTTGAAAGCCAATTTTTTTGAATAATCATTGTGAAATACTTCCCTGACACAAACAAGAATTTTTTCTTCCAAAAATTTGACTTGAACCAATGGTATTTTGCTTACATCGTCCTTGTCCATGATAGGTAGCTTGTAGGTAAAAGTATTAGGTGGTAGTTTTTGTGGTTTATCCAGTAGAGAACAAAATTTCTTGTACAATTTCTCCTCAATGTCTGGAAAACGATGTATATCAAACAGATTGTAGTATGAAGGATCAAAAGGTATTTTACGAAACATCTTCGGTCACTAGTCTCTTTAAGACTGATCTCCTGCACAAATATTTAACACATTTATAAACATTCCCCCACCAACTTTTAACTTGTGGTGGGGATATTTTCCCTCCACTACTTCTTCAAAATAGTGGGGGTACCTTAGTCCAATTCAGATTCAGATTCAGAAGACAGTAAAGGTGATATGGGTGATTCCAATGATGAATCCAATATAAATATTTCAATAGCTTCCTTAATTATATCTTCATCACTATCATTTATCATTTCTTCAAATAGTTCTTGTTCAATCTGTACCATTTCTTCCTCTTCCATCATAGAATCATTATCAGTTTCGTCATAAGTTTCCTCTATGTTTTCTTCCTGTATTTCATTTGTGCTTTCAAAAACATCTTTAACTTGAGAATAATTAATAAATGGAGTATCTCTAGACAACATGTTTCTTTACTACTTCTTTTACTTCAAATAACAAACTATGTATCGCTTACTTAGTCTTATATATACTCCTACCCCCACTATTTTTGCAAAACAAAGGAATAGGAAGGGGGTTAGTATCTATTCTTCTCTATCTAGGTTATATTTCATTGCTGTCACATCTACTATAATTTTCTGCTCTTCAATTTTATTGCGAATAAATATTGTCCAAGGAAATAGTTCATTAATATTGTTAATTGTTACTTTTATACTATACAAAATTTCAAAATGTTCTACTAATGAAACAAAAACAATAACTCCTAGCTCATTATTTCCCATAATTTTTTCTTCAATTTTTATCCGTAAGTTTGTTATTAAACTCCATATATTAATATCATTGGCTATAAAACCATCAAGTCTGGTAAGCATCTTGATGCTACAAGGTGTGGGTACAGACTAGAAACTTGGACGTTCATAGCCTGCCTTTTCATCAATTTTAAAAATGGGGAGGGGGAAGGAATAAGGATTGGGAAGGGATAGGGTATAGGGTGGGGGGAAAAGTAATTTTGTTATTACACTACTTGTGCAAGAAAATAGCCACCAGTGTCCACACCTTGTTCATAGCACTCCATCATAGATTGTGCCCACTGCAACATGCGGTCTCTGTCATTTGGTGTGACAAGGAAAGAATGACTATCACCATACAATATAAAAGAGTCAATTCGTATATAACATCCTAAATTTAACCATTTATTAGCTTCAACCAAAAAGTTTTCTATTGTATCAAATGGAAATTGTGGATCAATTGCTATAACTTTACGTTCTTCACTAAGTTCAACACTATAATCATCATCTTCTTCACTCTCACTCTCACTATCATTATTTAAAATGTCTTCAGGTTGTACAAAAACATCGGAAATTTCGGAAGAATTAAAATGGTAATTCACATTAGGAGGCATTTTTTCAAATAAATAATATTTTAAAAGGTGGAGAAAAAAATACAAGAGATGTACTTCACGGCACAAAGTGCGAGTACAGACTAGAAACCTGAAGGTTCATAGCCCCACTTTTATAAATTTTAAATATGGGGAGGGGGAAGGAATAAGGATTGGGAAGGGATAGGGTGGAGGTGGGGGAAGGGTAATGTGGTTATTAAGCCACTCTTGCAACAAAGTACCCAACACCAATGTTCAGTTCGTATGATCTCATCACATCGTCCTGCCAAGTAAGAATTTGTTCTCGATCATTTGGAGTTACAAGGAAGAAGTTACTGTTATTGTAGACAATAGGTGAACCAATTATAATGTTGAATCCTAAATTTAGCCATCTATGTGCTTCAAAAATAAATCTTTCAACTACATCAAAAGGGAATTGTGTTTCTATAAAATATACTTTGAATTGTTCATTAATTTCAATTTCATCTTCACTGTCATCTTCACTTTCATCTTCACTGCTATTATCCATGTCTTCTATCACATCTTCTTCATGTTCTTGGAAAGCATTTTCTTCATGATGTTGGAAACCATCTTCAGGTGGTTGAAAAACATCTGCATTTTCTGAAGGATTAAAATTTTCATTAAAGTAAGGAAGCATTTTAAAAATAAAGATATTAAAACTGGCAGGAACAAAGCAACAAGAGCGGCGAAGCAACGAGAGTGGTGGAAGAAACCAGAATGAAACACTAGCCATAGCCGGCGCGTCTTTTATAACGGTATGCAAATGAGAGGGGTTAGCAGCCGGCCATGACCGGTCATTGGCCCGGGAGGTGGGGGAAGGAGTGGGGGAAGGAGTGGGGGAGAGGGGGGGGGGCTCCATTTTTTCGGGGGGGGGGGGTCATTGACCTTTCAGGTCCGGTCATTGACCCTAAGGAGTGGGGATGGACACAGAACCCTCCTTTGCTTACTACTACACGGATCAAACTAGCCATGTACCAGAACTTATTTCTGCTAAGTCGCATGTAAGCTAAATAGCTTACATCCCTAAATTTAAGTCTTAGGTGGCCCTGAAAAGGGCCGTTTGGCTGGGTTTGGTGGACTGCTATGGAGCTTAAGGCATAAAAAAATAAGGGACTTCAATGTTGTTTTCCAAATGGATTTCAGCAGGATCGGCTTGTGTAAACTTGTACAAATTAATTGCACAAATATCACATTTTTCTTCTTCTGGGATGATAAACTTGTATGACAAGTAACATTTGTATTCATAAATTCCACCATCTATTGTAAAATCCAATAATCCATTTCCTATTGCAGCCGAACCACATTCTGGACACATATTTGTTCCATCCATAAATTTATACTGAAGATAATGAAAAAGTCCAAAATTTTCCCTATAAAAAGAATACACTTCTTGACGTAGTGTTAGTGGAAGGTTTCCATCTTCAAATGCAAGTTCCGCCAACACTATATTTGAAACTATCTGTCGCAAACATAATTCTAATAGAGTAGGCATGTTGCAGCAGTGGTCTCACGGATTGGAATGAAGACTCTGGAGTAGCTAGTATAACGGTTAGATGTAGGTAGACAACCGGTCATGACCGGCCATTCACCCAGAGGAGTGGTAGGGGAAAGAATGGTGGGGGAAGGAATGGTGGGGGAAAGGGGGGGGGGGCTCCATTTTTTCGGGGGGGGGGGGGCTCCATTTTTTCGGGGGGGGGGGGGGCTCCATTTTTTCGGGGGGGGGGGGGGTCATTGACCTTTCAGGTCCGGTCATTGACCCGAAGGAATGCAGACAAACACAGAACCATCCTTTACTCACTACTCACATGAAAGTAGGTCACGAGACTTAGAGTGTTAAAAAATAATGGGGGAGAAACACAACGCTATAACGCGTTGTGTTTCTCCCCCATTATTTTTTTTTTTAGCAACAATTTGGAAAAAACTAAGTGAATTTACTGTTTACGCCCCCACCTTGTAATACAATCCTTTTTATCCCTGAGGAGAAAGTCTTGAGAATCTAAAGTGTTAAATCTCTTCTCTTTACACAAATTCTCACAAACTCTAATTTTATATTTTAAGCCGTTACATTTTGCCAAAATGTGTTGGTGGTCAACAACACTTAGAAAAAAATATTTCAAACCTTTCTTAAGCCTCTCTCCTCTGACGGATATTATTTTAGGATTGTCTTCAACGGTGGGGGTTTCTGTCAGTTGTGGTTCAGAAATATGTTTCACGATATGTACACGGCAAAAACTTTCATTTTTAACACATTTCCTCCCACAAGCTGATCCTTTCTTAATTCCCTTAATAAGCATTTCAGGGCAAGTAGTGGGACGGCTAAATGCCCTACGACGCTCTTCTTGTAATGATCGAAATTGCTCTGAAGGAGCAGGTTTAGGAGCAAGTTTAGGGGCAGGTTTAGGGGCAGGTTTAGGAACTGGTTTAGAGGAATTAGTTTTGTGATAGGTATGGTCTTCAACTGTAGCAAGTGGTGGGGTAGGAGGCAATGGTGATAGTGGGATAATGGGTGTACTAAGGTGATGAACAATAGTTTCAATGGAAGGAGTATTAATACGGGGAACTGGCTTCTGCGGTGGCGGCATCATAGTTGATGGTGGTGCGGAGTCGTTTGAAGGCGAAGGTGAAGGTGGTGAAAAAATACTGCGAAGTCTAGAAGAGTTGGTTGGCAGAAGAATAGCTCCAGAAGTTGAAGGTTCAGATGAAAGCTTCTTCTTATACCAATCCGGACAGTTTTTCAAGCGAAGAGTTTTGTTTGATGCAGTAACAGCCGTAGAAATCGAAGTCGAAGTCGAAGTCGAAGTAAAAGTTGAAGTGGTAGAAGTAGTAGAAGTAGTAGTAGGCACAGAAGACATCGTTATAACTCCAAGTTCACAGCCTAACGTCTGGAATCGGAATGAAACACTAGCCCCGGCCAACGCGTCTTTTATAACGGTATGCAAATGAGAGGGGTTAGCAGCCGGCCATGACCGGTCATTGGCCCGGGAGGTGGGGGAAGGACTGGTGGGGGAAGGAGTGGTGGGGGAAAGGGGGGGGGGGGGCTCCATTTTTTCGGGGGGGGGGGGCTCCATTTTTTCGGGGGGGGGGGGGTCATTGACCCTTCCAAAAGTGGGTCAAGGTCATTCAAGATTTATAATGATCCAAGGTGATGGGAACAGTAATACTGTTCCCACCACCCTGTTTGCCTAACGGTTCCCACTCCCAACCCACTAGTTACGTTCTGCAAGGGACATCGACGCAATTTTGTTTGGACCGTCCGGGTCTACCGTAACGGTCCGGTCCGGGTCTACCGTAACCATGAATTCCAAGGGAAACTGGAACACCTAATGCAGAAACGCAACTCTAACCCCACCCAAACTAACCCCACCCATCATATTCCTAAACAAAATGCAAAAAAAAGTCCGACTTGCGGATGTCCCACCCATTTTAAATGAAGTTCAACTGAACTTCTGAATTTACAGTTAATCTACCCCCTAACATCTAGCTGTAAGGCAAAACAAATGCACAAAACAAACATAAATTAGTAGTACCAACACATCATTATTAAAAACCAAATAATTCAACACAACCAAATACCATCATTATTCTTAAAATTAATACACCTTAATGCTAAATACCATCATTATTCTTAAAAATTAATACACCTTAATGCTAAACCCAACTTATAACTAACATCGCAATGCGCAAATTATTTCTTAAATTAAATACACCTTACAACTAAACACACACACACACATACCACATTGCATTAAAAAACGCAACATAGTAGAAGAAGTTCAAATATATATAGGCCTACTATATATTTGAAACTTCTTGCTGAGTCGCCAACAACCTTTCGCTATGAAAGTTTGTTGGCGACTGAAGCAAAGATATAGCTCCTATCGCTCCTCGGGTTTTCAAGGAGTGGGGGAAGTTGTTTCACTCCAGTACAGTGTTCAATCCAGTCCAATTCGCAGCAGTGTAAAAGGAAGGCAAAGGAGTGGGGAGCAGCATATGCACAGCAACGCAAAACCAAGGTTTGAGGTTAGAATTATCCATGTGCAGTAGCGCTAAAGTGAGTAATACAGGACTAGGCGCATGCGCAATAGCATAGTCACTATTCCGATCCGGAGAACTCGTTGCATGCGCAGCAGGTTTGAGGTTAGAATTATCCATGGCAGCTGCCATATTTAGTCTGGTTTCACCACATAAAGTCAACAACCGGTGGTGACCGGCCATTGACCTGGAAGAGTGGGGGAAGGAGTGGGGGAAAGAGTAAAGGAAGGGGGGGGGGGCTCCATTTTTTCGGGGGGGGGGGCTCCATTTTTTCGGGGGGGGGGGTCATTCACCTTTCCGGTCGGTCATTGACCCCAAGGAGTAGGGATAGACACAGAACCCTACTTCTCTTACTACTCAAGTGAAAGTCGGTCAACCAGTCATTTGCTTGCCATCTGCCGCCATCTGGCTGGAGTTATTGCCTCTATAAAGGTGGGTAGTTTATTTCGCTACAAACATTCATTGCCTCGCATCCGCTCGGTCATCATCTCTCGTTAGTTTTATGTTATGACTACTTCACTTACTAGGTTTGAGGTTAGAATTATCCATGAAATAGCCTTTGTAAATTCTAACCTATAAAATTACTACTCTGGCTTTCTGTTTCAATTTCTTTTACACTTCATTTTATATCTCAGTCTTCTTTTAACTTCTGAACTTAACACATCGATTATAATGACTGCACAATGTTTAAAATTAAAGCTTTTGCGAACACAACACATATTACGAAGTACTTCTAAACCTTCAATTTCAAAGTGTAAAACTAATTTAAATAGAGTTAGGAAGAAGTACAGTTTTAACCCATTATACTGTTCAACAACTTCTCAGGTTAATGTTGATGATAGTGTTATTTACGACATTTTACGTTCTATGTTACACTTAAATAACTTAGAACTTGTTACACCTATCGACTGTGTTCAACAAGTTTTTTTATTTTACCCCCACCATTCCCTATATAAGGGCCCCGACAATAATTCCTACTTCATTATCTTCTATGCTCTTCAGCTAACAACATCTCCACTCTAATTCACACTACAATAATAATGGAAACCAACCAAGAAAATGTTCAAGTTCATGAAATATCATCAACAACTCATCCAAGGGAAAATCCTTCTAGAAATTCAACTTCAACAACTCCTCAGAACCCTGTACAAGTTCCAGATGTATCTTCTACAACAATAAATGATGTAGAAGCTATTCTTCAATCCCTTGTCGGTTTCGACTGACCTGTATGATGATCACCGATAAACTGAACTCTTAGAGTTCAGTCTTTTTTAAAACCCCCTCCATATGACCTTGAAGCAATTATCCCCTCTCCTTTATACACTAACTCCTACTTCAAAACTTAACACCATCTCCTCACCCCTTCTCCACCCCTTCATTTGATTTAGCCTCTCCCCACCTAAAGCTATATGGCATGGCATATGGCGGCAGCGACTGATTTGGCAGCTGGCCGATGGCAGCTGGCCGGCAGCGGCTGGCAATTGGCACGACTTCCGTTTTGAAAGTAACCAAACCCCACTACTTAGTATGATTGTTTTAAATTTATGACTAGTTGCTCTTTATTTTATTCTTAATTTTCAGACTCATTTCTTTAGGAAACAAACTATATTGTTGTTTTTTTATCTCTTAGAGGATTTTGTCGATCTTTTAAAACGCTTCAAAAATAGTGTTGTGCTGATATTATATGAAACACATGGGGCAGCTCTGATGTAAATTTTAATATGACAACTATTTGTAAAATACATAATAAAATTTTAATAACAAAGACAACCAATGACCAAATGAACAATAACCACCCCAAAAGCATTTACTCCGTATTGAGTTCGCAGGTGTCAAAATCAGATGTATGTGTCTTTGAAGTCCTTCACCAAACTTCATAAAATGGCTTAATGGATAGAAACAAGCAAAATATTTTATTTGAAGGTATGTACTAATATGCATATTTACCCCGATATCAGCCATTGTGTTTTTCCATTTAATAATTTTTATTTCATGACGGATTGATGTATAAATTAAATATTTGGCATGGGCCTTTTTAACACCAATATAATCTCCATAAACAAAATTATTTTTCTGCTATTTACATTTTTTAATTGGTGGCCATTTTAAATTTTAAACTCAAATATCCTAAAACCAGTACATTTTATAAAAATTTTACATGAATCAATAAAGTTTAAAAACTAAACGATTTATTAAATGATACCAATTTTGTATAAAACTGAAAAAATAACAAAGTTTAACGTTGTGATTTTTCTATAAAAATAACCTTAATTTGTATGAATGATAATGAAAAATCAATGTTTTTCTACTGAAAAATCACAATAACTCCGTTATTACCTGTCAGATCCTTACAAGTGTGGTATCATTGGTAAAATAATTCAATTTCTCGACGTTTTGTGTATTGTAAAATTTTGATAAAATTTATCGGTTTTAACATATTTATAAAAAAATATTAAAATGGCTGCCATTTTGATAATAGACATCGCAGAAAAATAATATTTATTGTGGATATGGATATTGGTGCTATAAAGGTCAATGCGAAATATAAAATTCTGTCACTGTAATACAAATTATATAATGGATAAGATAAAACAACGGATATCTGGGTAAATATGCATAAAAAGACTTAACATACATTTACATACATTTTACACCTTCATGTAAAATTTTTTCATTATTTTAACCCAATTATCAATATTATGAAGTTTGGTGACGGACTTTTAAGACACCCTGTATAATAATGCTCTTTAACTTAAGCTGTGTGCAACCATTCTGCTTCTACCTTATGGCTTAATATTTCCTACTACACCACAAAACTATCTTCAGTTTATGATTACCGGCATTAAGGAATAACGTATATACAACTTATGTTCTTTATAAATGTTTAATTTATCTAAGAGGGAGATTTTCTTTATTTTTAATAATTTGATAAAAAAATCTACACTAAGAGGATGCAACATCCTTTCAAAAAACTTCTAAATCTATATTCTATTATACTTTTTATATAATAATAATGAATAAATCGAAGTTTCAAAAATACAAAGCAAATTAATTGCAAGGTAAATTTATTGAAATTTAAGAAAGCTATTTAATTTTTAATACATAGATAGGATTTCATCGTATAACACTTAGTAGTAAAAATATTAAAACAGTGATTCGTTGGTTAAAAAGAAACATTGTTAACTTTGTTAAACCACAAACAGATGTCTATGTTTGGTGTTCTGCCATGACTAATTATTGATGAACCACAATTCAGTGGGTACAATAGCCAATCAAGGTAGACAAAGGGAGGCATTGAAAGGAGCCTCCCTTAAACTCGGTACTAGACAATAACTACAATAATGCATTAGCATTTAATAATTAAATTACAAATTACATTATTCAAAATTTCATTAAATTACTTTCTAGTAATTTAATAATGAAATATGTGTTATAAATCTACTACCTCTCCCATCCGTCACGCTTACTTTTATTAATTAATCAGAAGAAATTTAATGGACAAAAAAATAATAGTTTTTGACAGAAAAAATAATTTTAGAAAGATGTTTGTTTAGATGTATGTATGAATTAATTTTAAAAAAGTACGGATAGTTACAAAGAAGCTGTATTTACAATACTGGCCTATAAAAGAAGATAAATAAAAATAGTTTCTCTTTAACTACTCTTAAAATATATTTACTATAAATTTTATAAAAAAATTTTTAAATTATCATATTAAAAATATCTTTTAAACAATTCGCTAAGCATTCTAAGACGAGACGTAGAACTGTTTACATAACAAGGAATTTATATTATAATATATGATAAGAGAATGTTAAGTACTGATTTTAAGTTATAACAAACAAGCAGAATTGTCATTTCAAATATTGGCGGTAGGCAGAGCGAGAGAGAGAGATAGCGATAGGGCGTAATCGCCGAGAGCTGATGAACACGTTCAAAACGGAAATTTACCGATCCATGGCCTCTGATTGGCCGATGACCCTTGCCCGTCTGTCGCTCCGAATCTCGCTGACTGCTGATTGGCCGATGACTCATAAACCACTTCTGTTCCGTTTCTTGCATGTCAGCAGTTCCCTTCACCTCCCATGAGGCTCGCCTTTCTGATTCGGGTTCTGTTCGTCTTTCGACCGATTAGTTCTCAAGTGCCTTTCGGCTTTTCTTTTCCCAGGCACGTTATAATTTTTAAACGTGACCGTAGTCTCGCCCATGGTGGCCCCCCCTTTTGATTTATTTTAATATTTTACAAAGTGGTATTATTTTGTTCCGTAACTATTTTCTCTGTTCACTAACATAGATTGCAGTGAACCTAGTGTGTGTAAGTGCGTGTCGGGCAACACTCGGTCTCCCGCGTATATGAACATTGGACTGTACGAGAGCTCAATTCATTATTCAATTGTGCGTACGTGCGAATTCGCAGCAAGAGAGAAGATTCCCTGGACCTCGGAGAGACTTTCCTGGCCCAGCAGTTCCCTCGTGCCCTGGCTGTGTTGGCGTCCCTTCGGCCATCTTGGCGCCCTTCCAGCTCCGCCATACGGATTTTCTTGTGAGTGAGTTTAAACCTTTCTTTTGACTATATTTAAACAGTGTTGTAGGCATTTATTATTCTCTGGTACATAGTACCTGGTCCTTCGAACATTGCAATTTTGAACCAGACTAGTAAATTTCAAACAAATCGACTTTTCACATTTTTTCAATAGTTTCCAATATCTTTCAATAAATTAATCCGCCCTTTCTCAACCATTTTTTGGTCCTTCGAGCAGGATCTATAAGTGATTCAGGCCTTTGGAATATTGTCCAGTGCAAAACTCTCATTAAAAACACAATCTTCCCGCAGCTGGGAACATTATCAAAATTCAATCTTCCCGCAGCTGGGAACATTATTAAACACAATCTTCCCGCAGCTGGGAACATTATTAAGACCAATCCTCCCGCAACTGGGAACATTATTAAAACCAATCTTCCCGCAGCTGGGAACATTATTAAAAAACAATCTTCCCGCAACTGGGAACATTGTCCCTTGTTGAGCTCTCTCTCGTCTCTCGCATGAATGGGCGTGTATAGCCATTCTCATAATATCTCTGCTCTGCTGATGTTGTCTACTACACTTGACATTGCCAATTGAATTATTGTTGGCCATTTATATGCAATATATATTGTGTTTTTCATTGACTGGTGATTTATGCTGATGTATTTAAATGGATTTTATTTTCAATTAAGAAAATAATATTTCTTGTGTTGAAATAATAATTATTTTCGAATTTCTTGAACATTGGTATTGTAAATAACGAACTCTGACAGTCTGTCTTTGACAATTGTTGAATATTTTCTCTCACTCTGAGGCTTATTACTGTTATTCAATACAGTTTTTCATTCAAATAAGCCTAAGCCTACATATTCACATTGAATTTATGTGCGTTCTGCAGTTTGGTTAATTAAGGCTGAAACTTATTTTTAGCTATTTTAAGTAAGGCCTAACTTGTCAATTTCACCACTGGCGTTCAAGTGCCGAGCATTAAATTCAATTCCTCTGATTGTTCATTATATTGTGCTTCACAATTTTCTGTACTTTGTTTTCTGTACTTTAAGTCATTTTAGTGTACTGTTTCACTCAAATTGAGCGCAATGGCTCCAAAGGAATTTAAATATGAGACTAATCGCAAGTCTACGGACTTAATCAAAACTCGTTTCGCCAAGCTCGAGGCAACGGTTACTACGTTAACCAGCACACCCCCTCTCACCCCCGTGCAGATTCGACAATTGAACACAATCTTTGCCGAACTTAAGAAAAAACGTGCTGATTTCGAGTTAAACTTACAACGTCTCATTGAAACAGACACTGATGATGACATTGAAACAACTTTGTCCTCAGATGTTGATGAGGTCAATGACTTGTATGTTCGCATCTCCAGTGTAATTGAAGTGCACACTGTTGTGGAGCCTACAACTCCCATTCTTCACATTCTGAAGCATCTCATCATTTCCTTCTGCAGTTGTGACAGGAGTTAAACTGCCTAAATTGAGCTGGCAGAATTTTGATGGTACTCCATTAAAATGGATTTCTTTCATCAATTTATTTGATACCACTGTACATAAAAGTACTTCTCTTTCAAATGTAGCCAAATTTCAGTACCTGCTCAGTGTTTTAACAGGTGAACCATTGAATTTGGTAAAGTCTCTCAACCTCACAGCGTCAATTACTTGATCGCTTATCAACTTTTGCGTGATAGATATCACAATATTCGTCGTTTGACAACCTTGCACCTTAACCATTTGTTGGATTTGCCATCCGTCTCCCGAAGCAATCTCAAGCAATTAAGGGCATTCATAACCACCTTTTACGAGCACTCGGAATCTTTGAAAGCATTGAACTGTGATGTAACTGAAAATAATCGTTACTTGCGCACACCTTTTACGAAACTTGATACTAAATTGGTCCAACAATTGGAACAATACCGTGACACTAAAGCAGATGATGACGCCGAGGCGCACACACTTCCCAAGGTAATGGAAATAATCAACTTCTTGAACTTGGAGTGCTCCCACATTGACATTGAAGATGCGAGTCTGCATGCAACCACGGAATTTAAATCTCCCCCTGCTCATTCAAGCAAACCCAAACCTGATAAAAGGACTCATTACTCCTTGGGCAGTCTCGCCATGGTGGCTACTGATGCCAAGCCTACGAATGCGAAAACTGCAACGTGCTTCTGCTGCCACAAGCCTGGCCACAAAATCTACCAGTGTCGGGTTTTCAAAGGCAAATCTCCTAACGATCGTTACAAAATCGTTAAAGAAAATCAAAGATGCATTTCCTGTCTCGGAACCCATTCTCTGAAGGAATGTAATTCGAAGGCTTCTTGCACCACTTGTCACAAGAATCACCATTCTCTCCTGCATTTCAACAATGCTCAGGACAACTCGCAGCGCTCGCCTGCTCCACTTCCCTCGCCTTCACCCCCGCAAGGCGCTGATACTGCGTTGATTTGCTCTGATCAACAACAGACTGTTCCACATAACAGTACTGTCCTTCTCAGCACGGCTCTAGTGAAACTCACTGCCGTTAATGGTCGCTCTTATGTATTTAGAGCATTGTTAGATTCTGGCAGCATGTCAGATTTCATCTCTGAGAGAGCCGCTCAACTGTTGGGCACTCGACGACAACAGTCTCACCTCCCCGTCTCAGGACTATCCCAGGCTCTCACACACACAAATGGCTCACTCAACTTGGATGTTGAGTCACTCTCGGGACAATTTGTTGCCCAAAAACATTCTTTCCACATACTGGAAAAAATCTCTCTTGACCTGCCTCGAGTGACAATCACTCAACAAGTTCTCCAGAAGGTCAAACCCTTTGTTTTGGCAGACCCAACATTCCATAAGCCGGGTCCCATTGATGTCCTCATTGGATCTGCTCTATTCCCCAAAGTTTTGACAAATGAATGCCACTCTCTGGGCGTTCACATGCCTTACGCCATTGGTACAATTTTTGGATATGTCATCGTTGGAACCGCTCCATGCTCCACTTCGTCTCCAACGAATTCATGCATAGCCATCTCTCTCCTGTCCACTGCGGACATAGACCTCCACTCTTCCTTACAACGGTTTTGGAATCAAGAAGAAGTGCCTTCTTACTCAAAGAAATCCACTGAGGAAATGGCGTGTGATAAGATTTTTGAGACCACACACTCTCGTGACCACTCAGGTCGTTATACGGTACGCTTACCGTTCTCCTCTGATGAAGCTCCTGCAACTCTGGGCAATTCCAAGCCTACTGCGGAACAACGCTTCCAGTCCCTCGAAAGGAAGCTTCAACACCCCAATAATGCGGAATTTCGCAATCTCTACTCCAGTTTCATGTCAGAATATAATTCCTTGGGACATATGGAAATTTGCTCAAACCTCGCTCTGAATGAGCCCCATTACTTCCTCCCCCATCATGGAGTCGTAAAAGCTCAGAGTAGCACGACCAAACTCCGCGTCGTTTTTGACGCTAGCTCAAAGACCAGCTCCGGTCTGTCACTGAATGACATTCTTCTCACAGGTCCCAAACTACAGAACAATATCTGTGACATCCTCCTTCACTTCAGAGAGAAAAATGTAGTTTTCTCCTGCGATATTCGCCAAATGTACCGGCAAATCAGAGTACATCATGACGACCAGAAATTTCAAATGATCCTTTGGCGTGAATCGCCCTCTCTCCCCATGTCAGTCTACCGACTAACCACCGTCACATACGGAATGAACTGCTCACCCTATCTCACCATTCGAACTCTCCAACAGTTGGCGGAAGATGAAGGTTCTCGCTTCCCTCAGGCAGCAGAAATTCTCAAACACCACAGCTACGTGGATGACTTGATTGCTGGCGCTTCTACTGAAGAAGACGCTCTGGAACTTCAAACCCAATTAATTGAACTACTTCGATTGGGTGGATTTGAGCTTAGAAAATGGGTCTCTAACTGTCCCAAACTATTGCAACAGTTACCCTCATCTCACCAGGAGACTCCTGTCTTTCTTCAAGCTTCAGCAGACCCTCACTTCTCCATACTAGGAATTTATTGGTGTCCCTCTACAGACGCCTTCAAATATACTTTCAAATTCACCTGCGAGAAGCCCACCAAACGCAAGGTCTTGAGCCTCATAGCTCGCATCTATGACCCTTGTGGATTTTTGTCCCCCTGCATAATGACTGCCAAGCGTTTTATGCAGTTACTGTGGACTTCCGGGATATCTTGGGATGAACCCTTGAATTCAGAGCTCGCCGTCAAGTGGCAAAATTTTATCTCCGATCTCAACACCATTGTGGAGATCTCCATACCCCGAGCGATACTGCTACCCCACACCATCATGTGTGACCTTCACGGTTTTTCCGACGCTTCGGAAACCGGTTATGCGGCCGTAGTTTACTTGCGATGTGTTGACGGTGACAATAAAGTGCAAGTGACACAGATTATCGCTAAAACTCGTGCCGCCCCCCTCAAGCATGTAACACTCCCGCGCCTTGAATTGTGCGCAGCGCATCTTCTCGCTCAGTTAGTTCACTATGTGACTAACCAATTTCTCAATGAATTGAAAATAGACTCCATAGTGTTATGGTGTGACTCAACAGTGACCTTGTCGTGGATACAAACTCTCCCGTATCGCCTCAAGACTTATGTCGCAAATCGAGTCGCCCAAATCCAGGAGCTCATCCCCTCGCATTGCTGGCGTCACATCTCCAGTAATGACAACCCTGCGGACTGTGCTTCACGAGGCGTCCTACCTTCGGAACTGGTGAATCATCCTCTCTGGTGGCAGGGACCTACTTGGCTCCGACTTCCGCCTGCAACTTGGCCGACTTCAAGCTTCACGCCCATCGACACCTGTGATCTGGAGGAGGTGAAGCCAACTCCATTGACCGTGCTCATCTCTACACAGCAGTCGTCGTGGGATCTTCTCTCCCAGTTCTCTTCCTGGACGAAACTACTTCATGTCATGGCCTACGTCCTGCGCTTCATCCAAAACAGCCGCCGGCATGATCCTCGTCTAGGTCCTCTCTCTGTGGACGAAATACAAGCTGCCGAGCTGCGTATCTTCCGATTGGTGCAACAAGAGGCCTTCTCCAATGACATTGCTGCTCTTCAAGACAACAAGATCTGCTCTTCGCGTCTTCAGCGACTCTCTCCCTTCATCGATCAAGATGGTCTACTACGGGTTGGTGGCAGACTTCAAAACGCCGATCTTTCGGACAACATAAGACATCCCTATCTTCTACCGAAAAAACATCACGTAGTCAACATCTACATCGACTACATTCATCGCAAACATTTGCACTCTGGGGTACAATTGACTATGTCGCTACTGTCCCAACATGTATGGATCCTTTCTGCGAGAAGTGCAGTACGAAACAGAATTTTTAAATGCCTGGTGTGTTTTAAACAAAAACCGAAAAACACCTTCCCCCTCATGGGTGACTTACCCAAGGCGAGAGTGACTCCTGCTCGACCCTTCTTGTCTACGGGCATTGCCTATGGCGGTCTATTCACTGTCAAGATCCACAACCTTCGCTCCATCCGCCATATTAAGGCCTACATCTGCATTTTTGTTTGCCTCGTCACCAAGGCAGTGCACATCGAAGTTGCAACTGACTTGTCCACTGAATCATTCCTCGCTGCGTTGAGGCGCTTTGTAGCTCGCAGAGGAATATGCTCCGATATCTACAGTGATTGTGGAACAAACTTTGTGGGCGCAAGAAATGCCTTTCGTGAATTCCTCTCTTCTGCTCAGCGACCAATTGAGCGATTTGCGCTTGAGCACCACATCAAGTTCCATTTTAATTCCCCCCGCTGCACCTCACCAAGGCGGTTTGTGGGAAAGTGCCATCAAGAGCACTAAATATCATTTGAAGCGCACCCTCGGGACTCACGTGCCCACCCTTCTTGAGTTCACCACACTAACATGCCAAATAGAGGCGATGCTCAATTCCCGGCCTCTCACTGCTTTGTCCAGTGATGCTAACGATCTTCAGGCTCTGACGCCAGGTCATTTTTTGATTGGAGCCCCCCTAGCTTCACTTCCAGAACCCAACTTTGTCAACACGCCTGACAATAGGCTATCACAATGGCAGCTTATGCAAGCATTCATGCAACGCATCTGGAAGCGCTGGAGCAAGGAGTATCTCCACACCTTGCAGCAACGCCTGAAATGGTCCACTCCTACGAGGAATCTTCAAGTTGGCGACTTAGTGCTGGTTCATCAAGACACCCCATCTCTCCAGTGGCCCTTGGCAAGGATCACAAAGGTCATTCCTGGCAAAGACAATGTTGTCAGAATTGTTGAGCTCAAGACTCAGCACGGTACCTTTACTCGTCCTGCAGTCAAAGTGTTTTTGTTACCTTTCTGGGCGCAAGCTGCCTAATCATTCCAATGGTAATCTCTTGTACATATTAGCATAAGAATTGTTTTTGATTTTCATTTTTTCTGGGTTTGAACATTGTTTTGTTGAATCACAAGTGATTCAAAGCCGCCGGTATGTTAAGTACTGATTTTAAGTTATAACAAACAAACAGAATTGTCATTTCAAATATTGGCGGTAGGCAGAGCGAGAGAGAGAGATAGCGATAGGGCGTAATCGCCGAGAGCTGGTGAACACGTTCAAAACGGAAATTTACCGATCCATGGCCTCTGATTGGCCGATGACCCTTGCCCGTCTGTCGCTCCGAATCTCGCTGACTGCTGATTGGCCGATGACTCATAAACCACTTCTGTTCCGTTTCTTGCATGTCAGCAGTTCCCTTCACCTCCCATGAGGCTCGCCTTTCTGATTCGGGTTCTGTTCGTCTTTCGACCGATTAGTTCTCAAGTGCCTTTCGGCTTTTCTTTTCCCAGGCACGTTATAATTTTTAAACGTGACCGTAGTCTCGCCCATGGTGGCTCCCCCTTTTGATTTATTTTAATATTTTACAAAGTGGTATTATTTTGTTCCGTAACTATTTTCTCTGTTCACTAACATAGATTGCAGTGAACCTAGTGTGTGTAAGTGTGTGTCGGGCAACACTCGGTCTCCCGCGTATATGAACATTGGACTGTACGAGAGCTCAATTCATTATTCAATTGTGCGTACGTGCGAATTCGCAGCAAGAGAGAAGATTCCCTGGACCTCGGAGAGACTTTCCTGGCCCAGCAGTTCCCTCGTGCCCTGGCTGTGTTGGCGTCCCTTCGGCCATCTTGGCGCCCTTCCAGCTCCACCATACGGATTTTCTTGTGAGTGAGTTTAAACCTTTCTTTTGACTATATTTAAACAGTGTTGTAGGCATTTATTATTCTCTGGTACATAGTACCTGGTCCTTCGAACATTGCAATTTTGAACCAGACTAGTAAATTTCAAACAAATCAACTTTTCACATTTTTTCAATAGTTTCCAATATCTTTCAATAAATTAATCCGCCCTTTCTCAACCAGAGAATCAATTGTCAAATGAAACAAATAGCATATGAAACTAGAATATAGGAACTAGAACACAATTTAAACCAACTCTAAAGAATTATTAACTCATTTAATAATGACCCTTTGCACTTAAAACCCCTACATTACACTAATCGATGATTTCCTGCAGGGGTCGTAGATAACCCCACTGCGACCATAGTAGATTTTATATGAGTATTAAGGACTCATAATCGATATTTTCGATTTTGTATTTAAATATTAAATTATGTATTTAATATTTGTTTTATATAACACAAAAAAATAAAGGTCGAAACTATATAATATAACTATATATGTATTTTAAAATATATGCTAAAATACATATGTATTTTAGCATAAAACTTAAGCGTTAGTTTTACTTTGTGTAGAGGCAGACTTTAAAGTAAGTTTAAGTAATTATAAGTAAAGATTTTTTTAATTTTGTAAATCATGGAATTTTTTACGTAATTTAAGGTATTTTGTAGATTGGAAAAGGAAACCACACATGGTAATGGTATTGACACATCAATAATTATAATCTGATACAGGAAACCACACACTTTTTATAACATAATAATATATAATTAATTTTATAACTCTATACGTGGGGCCAAGCAATTGTCCCTTCTCTTCCAATCCAAGGGTCTCCAGACCTCACACACCTCGACTATTATGTTTGGGGTCACCTGAAGCAAAATGCTCATCGCACACCAGTTCGAAATGTAGATGAGTTAAGAAATAGGATTTTGACAGCCTCTGAACTCCTACGGGATGAACTAAACTTGAAGGTGACTGTGCGGGAATTCAGAAAATAGACTTCGCATGTGTATCAGAGTAAACGGTGGACATTTTGAAAATGTTCTTAAATGATGAAACCGGCTCAGATCAGTACATCATCTACGTTTTTCGTCTAACCCTAACTAAAGATTTAGTCCAGTTTCTAATCAATTTAATAAAAACGACCCCTTTTAAATAATAATATTTACAAGTTATTTTTTCCTGTTTTCCGTATCATTAAAAAACATGTAATAAAAACAAATCCTGAAAAAATGTTGTATTTATTTTTCTAAAATTATAAAAATAATAAAAAAGCTGATTATAACTATTTTGGTTTCCAATAAGCTGATTTTGTCAAAAGATTAATATGGTAAATAAATTACAGATAATGCAATTTGTATTGGTGAGAACCAGTACGATGAATTTCTAACACTGTACCTTGACAAAATTTTTAGGAAATTCTTACTTTTTTCCACATATGACCCCTTACTATTTTTACATTATTTTAAAGATGAATAAATAAGGAAGTTTTTTTAATAACTGAACAAAAAAATACAAACAATTTTACTGGGTAAATTAAGCCTTAAAGTTTAGACAAAAAATTCTGAAAAAATGTTTTTTAACTTTTAAGCTATTTCACAAACGTTGTATAAGCAGTTATTATTTAGGTAATATGTTTAATTTATAGGGAATTTAACGCCGTTTCAAATGGTATCACTCCCTATGTCCTAAATACATTATTTTGGGTTTTACGACCAAACTAATAGAAACAAGTTGTATAATTTTAAAAACTCACAAAATACGCCATTGCAGCTAAACGGTTGAAGTCGGATAATGGGGTTATGTGCATTTTTTTGTTCCTTTTGATAAGTAGAATTGACAGTTAAAATTGATGTAGTCAGTAGAGACTCACCCTGTATATATAAAGTATATATATATATATATATATATATATATATATATATATATATATATATATATATCCCCATTTATCTTGGTTATGGCATCAGGCGTGAACGGCTAGTCCAATTTCGCTTATTGCTTTTTGTTATGTTCATTATTTTCAGGAAAAGGGTCTCATAAAAGGAAAAAATTGTATTCCTTCACAGGGCTCCGTCCCAGGGGTCTTCAAAGTTACCCTTTTTATGGGCGCAAAGTTTTTCTGCTGGAACATTTCATTACGTTTAAGAATATTAAATAAGCAAACAGCTGTTCACACTCAAAGTATTGAGGAGAGATCGGTAATAACAAAACTTAAGGATATTATATACTCAGTTAAATGGAAGTCCAAAATAAAACATCCAACCAGTGTATGTATACATACTGGTTGGATCTACTATTTGAACTTCAATTTCACTGTGTAGAGACATCCATTAAATTCCAGTCACAGATAAATCCTTTCATTTGTTTACTGTTGTAAAAATTTCATTTAAAAAGTACTGTAGGACAACACTTCTCTGGAAATGTTCCAATTTCTAAGATCCACATGAAATCCAAGAATATCAATTTTAATTTGAAATTTACAAACTCGGTAAAAAGAACCGATTACCCTTACCCTTAAAATTATAGCAATATTTTAGTGGTAAGTAAAGGTCGTTTAGTTTTTCACAGATTTCACATTAAAAACATAGAATGTAATATAAGAGATGCAATATTCTGTTAAATAAAGCTCTAAGAAACCTCCATTCCCTGAATGTTTCGGCTTGCAGTCATTCAGATATTAAAACTTATGCACGAGGACATTTTATTTGAAGGGATACTTACATACGTAACTTAGTGTTTTATTACATACGATTTTTTCTCACATCTTATATACATGTCTTATAAATAAATACCAAAAAAATAAGATATTATTGATATGTTTTCCTTTTAATATATATTTACATGTTAAAGATGTTATTTTTTAAGTATTTGTTATATTACTCACTTATAAGGGCTCAAAACTAAATTATAAAACTAAAGTTTTATAATGAAACCTTTTAGTTATACTATTAACTACAGTAACAACAGGTTTATTTTAATGATAATCGCAAAAACATCATAAAAAAATTGCTTGATCTTCCCTTGTACGCTCTTGATTTTAACGACTAACTATTTGTGTTTTTGTTATTGACGATAAAAAGGCTTAATATTAGTTATTGTATGAAAAACTTTTAAATTTACCAAACCAACCCAATGATTTTAAAAATACATTTTAACAGTTGTGTATTTAAATTTAATTAAATTTTAGAAAAAATACGATACTAGTGCTATAGGTGTTTTAGTATATACTGTTTTCTATTTTTTTTAGTTTATACTGCTTTCTACTGTTTACATATTTAAATTTCGGTCTATAATTACGTATAATTCATCTTTATTAGAGAAGTTCAATAAAAAAGATCTTGTCTATAAGAATAGCATTTGAACGGTCAAGGTCACTGTGGCAGAGTCCTGAAGCATTTGAAGAACGGGAATAGGCCTATGTTTTGTCCTTGATATAAAAACTATTATAAAAAAAATTCCAGGTCAATTGATTCAGTGACAATTGATACTCTATTTACTATTTATATTTACAGACAAAAACACGTATGTAGAGAAATATATATTTCCTCACAAAGCTACAAGGCCTGAGTGAGGAAAAAGATCATCAGTCGCTTTCCGTATCAGTGTTCATATTAAATATTTATTTTCAAAAGCTGAAACAGTTGTGCTAAAAAGGATTGTATGTAATTTTGTGTAAAATTTATTTATTTACCTTGTTTAATCTTGTTTATAAGAGTTAAGTGGAAAAAACAGTAAAACAGTACCTAAAAAAAACAGTGGAAAACAGTACCTACTTAATTCTATGACAAAAAATCCTACTCGATTCTAGACAAGAATATAATGTACGAAGTGGCTTCCAGGCCACTTATGACATTTATTTATTTTCTTCCCAACGGCTTACTCACTATTTTCACAAGAAAGAACTTTAAAAAAATGGGAAATAATGGGTTTAACTTGATTTATTTTTAGTAAAATATCTCTTTAAATATTTATGTTTATTTTTACTACAAGGGTGCATTGATTTTTGTGGAAAATCTAACACCTGATGGTCCATATGAGTTTTAAATTTCATGTTCAATAAGGGTAGGAAATTCTTTTTGTTTAAAATATTGCAAAATATTTGCTTTGATCGTTTTTAGTACCATATTAGTTAATATTTTTAAACAATATAAATGTCTTTGTTTGATAAAAATCCAATCCTGGGAAATTTCATTGCTGGGCTGCAATATTACAAACTTTTTGGATGAGAAAGAGAACAATATAAAAGCACTTAGAATCCTAAAGATGAGAGAGTGGTCCGGTACCTTTCAGTTCAATCAGCAATTGTACAAAAGTTAGAAAGAAAATATCTACTTTAAAAGGAAAGCTAACTTTTTCTCAGTTATATATGTTGTATTTTTCTTATGGGGATAAAACTAAGCTTCAAACTCATAGCTAATTATTTTACCAACCATATTTTTTAATAAATATATTTCACAAAGTGTGTTTAATAACAATTCCCAATAAATATTACCTCAAATGTTTTATTTCAGTAGCAGATTTTATCAAACAAGTAAACTTTGGTCAAATCATATAAAAAAAAGGAAAGCATGGAATTTTTCTCGGATCAAGTTTTTTATAACCATAAAAATATTATTTTATAATTTTCTAACCTCATAAAATTTTAAAGAAAAAAAAATATATATAAGTAGGACATTTTAAAACAAAGTCTATCTTAAAACCTGTAAAAAAACTGTTCAAATTTACATAATTTCATATTTAAGGCAATATGCATAAATTTAGTATTAATGTACTATCCCAAAAATGTTTGATGTATTTGTTTCATTAATTATGATTATAAACCTAATTTCAGAGTCAAGCTTTCAACTAATGTGCCAAAAGTAACTTTGATACATTATGATGAAAAGGGTCTAAAGATGCTTTCAAGCTAGAGTCTTCAAATAAATTATTCTGAGACGGTGATCTCAGACTCTACGATGTAAGATCCTAGTGAAGGCCTTCTCGATCGATGTGAAATTTTCAACCAAATAACACACGCCAACGTGTTTCGTGTTGGTATATACATTTTGTTTGTAAAAGAAATTTAAAATATATTAAGAAATTATTCCACTTATCAAAATAAGCAAAATAAATTCCTATAAACATATGTCCTCAAATGTATGTCCTAAGTACCCACCCACCATCCATCCACACTAACCCTAAACATTTGTCTTAAAGATATACATTGGAAATGTGCTGTCGGAAAATGAACATAATGCCGAAAACAACTATCCGTTATGGAAATAAAAACTATTAAGTTAAAAAAAGGCGGCTATTGGCAAAACAAAGCATTTAAGGACATATTTTTTATTACTTATATAAGGACATATTTGAATAGGAACGTTTTCACTTATCATAATTATAGAAAAATACCCTTAAAAATTTTAATCTTTTGTTCAAACACCCTTTATATATATAATTAAAAACAATAAAAAAACTACAAAAAAGAAGCCACACTAATAGTTGTTTCAAATAAATCTGTAAAACATGTACCATTATACTAGTAATATGCAATAATTAAACTAATTACATTTGACTTCAAGGAAATATCAACATGTTAACTTAAATTTATCCTTACTGTTATAAATCCTAACAACAAAACAAGTAAACAAATATAAAGTCTTAATGCAATTTAGACATATTTTTTTAGTTTAACGACTCAACATGTTATTTAATGGTTAAATAATAATATTTAGATGCTACACAATATTTTTTTATGTATTAACACCTTTTTTGGTTGGTTTTAAAAGCATGAGAACAATATTACTTAACGGATATGTGATCACAATAACATATAATGAGATAAAATAAAAACTACTAAAACTTAAAAGTTATAAGAATTGCAGTGTTAATAAATATTTTACACGACATTCACAATAGATATAACTTCTAAAATTAAACTAAATCTACAATAGATTCTATCAGGCTGTGTGGAGTTCATAATTGTAAAAAGAATCTGTGGACGATGCAACGGCTACGTTCTGCAAATAAAACCCAGAAAAAAGCTTTTGTTCAGTTATCACACATTTTGTGTGATAAAACTAATAATAAATTTTATTCTGCTGTCAATAATTTACATTGTATGGGAATTCACATTTTATGAAGAATTTGGGGGCACTCCACCCTAAAAATGGTCAAAAACGCAAAAAATTAAGAAAAAAATATTATTGCTTGGATTTGTTCTCTATTTCCTCCTGAACACATTGATGTATGATATGTGTGGAAAATAATTCGATATAACCACATTTTGAACCATAATATCAAAGCATGCACTGGTATTTTTCTAGGTTTTAACTCAATCGACGTTCATTTGTAATTTTAGGCAACACTTCCTACAAACTAGTATAAATTTATATTATACATGTATATGTATCTTTATACATGTATATATGTATACTTTATATATATGTATATATAAAGTATATATATACATATATGTATATATATACTTATATATATTGTGTATATAAAGTATATATACACATATATATACTTATATATGTATGTATATATTATATATATGTACTTTATTATTTCCATGGTGATTTCCGAAAGTTACAATTTTCCATGTTTTAAGTTACGGGAAGGGACATAACTCAAGTTCTAAGTGACATAATCCAATAATTTTTTTTTTATTTTAAAGATGACATTCAATTCTGTAATCTGTAGTATGGAATATGCCAAATATTTGAAAATAAATTTATTGTGATAGTAAAAATAATAATTTTTATAAATTTTTATGATTTTTTTTGTTTACAAAACTTTTAAAGAAATATTTAGTGCACTGACATATCCATACTACAGATTGTACATATACATGTGTTTTTCAAAATAAAAAAAGGAATACTAAGTTATCTTATACCTAACTCAAGATATGTCCCTTCCCGTGAACATCTGTTTTTCTCAAAAACCACCCCCCAAAATGGGGGGAGGGGGGTGGGAGGGGGGTAAACATACTAATATTTCATTTTAGCCTATGAGGTACCCTTGCAATAAAAAATTAACTTAATAAATGTAGGATTTCAGAAAAAAAATTTTTAGGTGGAGTGCCCCCTTGTCTTTCTATCTGTTTTACAACTAAAATTCACGATTCTTTGGTTTTCAACAAGATTTTTGTTAATTTATTTGATACTCTAAACTTTTTTCTAGTCGTTTCAATTATTTTTAATTGTTTTTTCTCCTTTCTTTTTTTTTCTTCCTTCTTCTTTCTTCATCTCTAGATTTATTCAAATTGGTTTTTTTGCCTATCCCTTATAACCTAAGAAATCCCAGGTTATTTCTTGTAAACCTCTCTAGACTGTATCTGATTATAACTTAATTCTGTTACAACCATGTGGATGACATGGGAGATCATCCCAATAACATGTTGTCAAGAATATGTCGCTTGTAACCAGAGCCGAGATGGTGAGTTTGAAAACCACAACTTTATAGATAACCTCGAAAAAAGTTTGTCTAAAGGTGATATACATGGTGTTCATAAAAATGTCACAAACTTCAGAGAATGATAGTGCTCAGTGATTTGAACAAAAAAATATTCTCTTGAGTTATGTCAAAAAATTCTTCGTTTAACAGCTAGGCGCTAATGTGATTTATACACTAAGGAATAATTTTTTCAATAACAGATTATTATATGAAGAGTTCTCAATTTACAATGAGAATTTGAATTTGAGAAATTGTATAATCTTCCCAATAATACCAAATTTGTAAGAATCCGACCTCAAATAATGGAAAAAATTATTTAGGGAAAAAGGGCTACTGGTCACTATAAGCGAAGGATATTCTCGACATATGTCATGTGGACATTTTTGCTAAAACTAACGCGTACCATCAGCCCCCGGAGTTTGTGACCTTTTTTATGAACACCTTGTATATTAAAATACCTTTGCAAATCAAATGACAGAAATCCTGACCGTACTATGAGAACATTATATGGTAAAATATTCTATTGGACCAATTTATATGCGGGTTGTACCAAAATAATTATTAGCGGACCCATAAGTTTTTTTTAGCGAATTTCCCATAGGGAATAAGCTATTACCGTAGGTCTCATGGTAAGACCTAAGCCCGGGACCATGTTACTTTTTCGTTTTAAGGTGCCCAGAGACCAAAAATAATAGTCATTAAAATATATATATATATATATATATATGTATATATATATATATATATGTATATATTTATATATGTATGTGTCCCTAGGCACGATAACTCTTGTAAAAAAGGTCCGATCGACGCCAAATTTGGTAGAGATGTGTAATCCTACGTTTTTTCGGATGAGTTCGTAAACCAGACATATCGACCTACCGGAAGGGGTAGTTTTGGGGGGTTTTGTACCCCAAAAATGGGTTTTTTGCATTTTTCATATGTAATTTTAAATTTTTTTTAATTTTTGTTTTGACCATTGGATTTAGCTAAAAAAAAACACACAATTTAGTATTTTGAAGCTTTGCTCTATCTCCATTGGTTACCGAGATATTAAAAAGTCTAAAGACAGTACATTGTATTTTGAAGCTCCAATGTTAATCTTATGGAGTCCAATGTTAATCCCCACCAGGGAATGCCACATTCACAAGCCATCGCTTATAACTATCCACAATTCGTGACCTTCAAGTAGCTGGATTACAGGACGTCACCAACGTCATAGTCATTTCAAGTCAAAATTTTATATAATAGTTATTGAATATTAAGATAATCTCTTTACCCCTTTATTGATTGAAATTTTATAACGTTTATAGTACAGTAAAAATGTGTTGAGACAAAAAAAAATAAAAAATGCACAAGCAAGGATTTTGGTATGAATGTTGGGAGTATCCTTTTGTACTAAAAGTCGTCTAAAATTGAAGCCGCCATCTTGGAAAATGGTGTCTTATTTTTGTACTTTTGTCTGTAGTTGCCTTTTTTAGAAATACAGAAAAAAGCTAAAAATATAAAAAAATGTGTATTAAAAGATACACATTTTGGCTATTTACATTTCTAAACCCAACGGTTTTTTAGTTATTTGCAATTAAGCATAATTAATTTCTTTGTATATAATATAATTTCAAAGATGTTATTAGAAATGCATTGTTATAAAACATTTTAAGGGGTTTCTAAGAGAGAACACGCCTTCACCCTCAGTTGTGATTTGATTGACAATAAAATATCTTAAAAATGCAAAGAAGTATTTTCGCATAAGAATTAAATTAAAATTTTAAAGTCCTGTGAGGCGGAGCTAAAAAGGAATTTTGAAAAAAACATTTTGCAAACGTTTCTTGAGCATCTATGAGCAAACAGGATAGTCTATTTTGAATTTCAACTACCTTATACTGCCTTATAGTAATTTTGAAGTTTTTTGAGGCGGAGCCCTTAAGGAATTTAGCAAAATGTTTTTTAGTGAGTAACTGCAAAGAAAAGAGTAAGGTACAGGCCAAATAAAAACCCGTACTCGATAGTACTTTTGAAGTCCATTGCGGTGCAGAATTAAGGAATATTGCTAAAACTATTTTTATTTTTCACTTGTGGCCAAAGAGGAACGTACATGCTAAAATCTCAACCCTGAAGTAATAATAGGTTTAGAGACTCGTTGTTTCCTTGATTTATATTTAAAAGTGGCTAAAAAAATGACAGTATGTTTATCAAAATCCTTACAGGTATCATTGTAATTTTGAAATCCTTGGGGGTGTAGCCCTTAAGGAATTTTGCCGAAGAAATATCGGGGAAAAATAGCAACGAATGATTCCATATGTCAATAAAAATGCATGAAGGTTTAAAGTGATGGGGTTGGCGAAGTTGTTTCATAATTTATATATCTTAAAATTACAGGCAATAACTCATACATCAGTTTTGACTATGTGCGTAACGACAGTATTTGATGTCTTAAAATATCTTATAGCATTTGTTTCCTAAATGTTTTTATCCCTTCTAGGACCTTTTTGCTTGTTGTCAACTTAGTGGAAAATAATTTGGTTGAAGGTTATAGGACCAATAGTTTGTACTCCATTTTGATACCTTTCCGGATTCTCACTGTATATAACTTTATAAACATAAATTATTAAAGTAGTCTGTAGTTACAGTAGGCATACATGTCAAACAAACTTTAAAGGTATTTGAAAATAAAAAATAATTGGGGTTAACATATAAAAATTTTATATCTCTTTTAGAAACACCTAAAAATATCTTACAAACACATTTCTCTTGTAATTTTTATCAATCGAAGAAATTCATTATAATTCATCGCAAATAACTGACAAACTTTGGTATCAAGAGGAAAGATACAAAAAGTCAGAATCTGTATCTTTTAATGGCCTATAATTTTATATTTAGTTTTTTTTTTGTATTTCTTATAATAAAGGAACTATATGCAAAAATACAAAAATTTGACGCCATTTTCCAAGATGTCGTCCGTACACAACTTCAATTTTAGGGGACTTTTAGCATGTTCAAAAGGAAGATACTCCCAGCATCTGTACCTAATTTCTTGCTTGTGCTAATGTTTTTTTTTTTTTTTTTTTTTTTTTTTTTTTTTTTTTTTTTTTTTTTGGTTCACGCATTGTTTCACTTATTTTTACTGTACTATTATTAAGAGTGCTATAAAATCATAAGAACAAAGCTCACAAGGAGTAATAGGAAGACCATATTTCATCAAATATTAATGGTATTTATATTTTATGTTTTCTTTGTAAAAATTTTATTTGGTAAGATTTTTAGTTAATTGGATTAACGGATCGAAGAGGAGTTAAATCCTCAAACATAACTATTGGTCCTTCAGTGTAGTGACAAATCTCGATTTCATTGACCGACGATTACTTTTTCCCGAAGCCTCAGATCGACTTCAAACTTTCACAGTAGATTTTAGGCGTAATTTGTAATGTCAAGTTTGTTTCTTAAGTTATTCTGTTAAGTAATAAAGTAATGTGACGTGATTGAATATCCCATAAGAAATGCATTGTGTGCATAGATGTGGTGCTTAAGGCCATGTTAAACAGATCTTAAATTGTTTGTTGTCAGACATAGAGTAAGCTTGTGTCATGGAAACTATTTTCTGCCGGTTGTACTATAACTGCACTAATTATCATGCAAAATGTTAATTACTAAATATTTTCAAAAAGGTTATGGATACTAGAAAATAAATATATATTTTTTGTTAACTAATAATTACAAAAAGAAAATATTTACTAAAATAATAATTTTTTTTAAGAAGTACCACAGTTAATCAATAATCTTGAATGACAAAATAATTTAAACCTTTTTCTGTATAGTTAATAGGCCTATGTGTTATTTGATGGATGTGTTATTTTTTAATTTATTTTTTTCGGCTTATGTTGCAATTCATACCCATACGCGTGGAACAAGCGTACTCTTAGCAATATCAAGGATGGCCAGTTGCATTGTGTTACAACATTAAAATTGTTAACTATTTCATAAAATAATTCTATATAAGAAAAAATACTGTACATGCATTAAAAACAATAAAATTAATAAATAATCGTCGTAGCGAAAATGTCACTTTCTGTACAATCTAGTAACCATCATCAACTTATACTTTGCTCAATTGCAACTCAAATAGGTTACAAAGTAAAAAATATGTTTTTGTTACGGTCTGTTATTTAAAAATCACTGATATTGAGACCCTATATCAGTTTATATATATATATATATATATATATATATATATATATATATATATATATATATATATATAGTTTCTGATATATTGAGACCCTATATATCTCCCCTAGGTTTATTTACACTTAACAATCAATTATTTAGTTACTTACGTTATTATTTAGTTGCACTTGCTATGCAATATACTATACCTATCAAGCTATTTCATGATTTAAAAACAATACTAAAATATAAAATGTTTTTATCATTCTGCACGAAATCAGCCTGTTTTTTGTTCTCTCAACTGTACCAAAACCGATTCTTTATTGTCCTAGGACTGAAAAATCATCTGGAGAATTTTTTAGGTCCTAGTACTGAAAAGTCAGCTGTTTGCTATGTATATTATTATTCATTTATTAATGTTGAGGAGCAGAATTTTTAAATTCAAACATTATAAAGGGCATTGTTTGTAAATATCATAAATTTAAACACTGCATATTACTAACTTTGCAAATATAACCTCGAAAATACATCTTTATAGTTAATATTTTTAATTATCAAAAGTCTAATTTCGCATTATGATAAAAAACGTTGTTCATCACTCGGAGCAAAAGTGTCTTTTTGATGCTTAGTCGTTTTTAAAAACTCGGCTGCGCCTCGTTTTTAAAACACGATTGCGCACCAAAAAGACCTACTTTTGCTCCTAGTGATGAAAACTACTATTTTCGACTCATATTTTAATATTTTATTTTTCACTCTATCAATTAACTTTATGGAAATATAGTGATTAGTAAAACGTTTCTATTACGATATTCATGGAAACGCCATAAGAGTATTCAAAGAGGGAAGACTAGATGCATATTACCCTGGGACGAGTACATATCACCAGTGAATGTCTGACATCCCTTCTTGATTGTTCTGTTATGGAGTTGAACTCATGCTTGTGCTTTGACTCTGTTACGCTCTACTGGTTGTAACTGACACTATCTTTATCAGGGTTCGGTGTTGCTAGCTATGTAAATGTCATATCCCTGATGCAGAGAAACAGTACACAAGACTAGTAACGGTTATTATTTAAAAATTGATTTTACTTTTCCCTTTAAGTAACTTACTTTTGTGACGCCTTTCAAAGCCAAACTTTATGATTTTAAACGTTTTTCAATGAGTTTAAGTACGACCTTGAGTACATTGAGATAATACTCAAGTTTTCCTAAAGTACCTGAATCAAGAAAATTAAATGATTCTTAGTTTCACATAACACTCAGAATGTACTCATATTTTATTATAAATAGAGTACTATATATTGCTAAACCGACCTACTTTGACTAAGGATTGGATTTTACTTCATAATGAGAAAGTGCTAAAATGGACGATCTTTATGATATTAAAATTGTTTAATCTTACTTTTCTATTAGTAGACAGATAAGGCAATGTCATATTACCCATGGTGGTCTTATAACCCGTGTTTAGTAATTTATTTGCATTAAAACAATGATCATGTTATAAACAATGGTTAGGTCATGACTGTGTGGGGTTTCTTGTCTTGTTTGAATATAACTAATAAGTAAAATTAATAAATGTGTACATTAAAAATCTAACGTTATGAAAATAAAAGGATGTTATTATTATCACTTAGCATATTAATGAGGTTTAAGAGCTTTATTCGAAAGTAAATTATTAAGGCGTACCTGTGCTAGATTTCTATAAATAAATTTCCATTTTAATAGTTTGTTCCAACATTGATTAGATATGTATTTATTTTAAATATTAAAATAAGTATTTAAATATAAAATATTTAAGTTTAAATATTAAGTATTTCAAAATTAAGTCGGGAAATGAGCGGATTAACACCATTACCAGCTGTGTAGGAGAGAGGGGGCTGTGTAGGGGCTTCAAAATAACCATTGCTGACATTAATGACTTTGGTTATTACACACTAGTTCACTTCATGTGTAATATATAATACCTATCAAGCTCTTTTATAGTTTGAAAAAATTACTAAAATATATGATACAGTGAATTAAGTATTACCTGTATAAATAAGTGTTTAAAATATACATAAATGCAATAAATTATTACAAATATGTGAGATTCTATTCAAAGCAGTACATTAAAACCATGATAAGCTAAATAAGTGACGAATTTAATATAGTTTAAAATGATTGAAATTTAAATACAATTTGAAACGTTAAGGGTAACTTTTCAAGAACGTTAACTTTTTAAGTATAAAGCTCGGCAACAGTAAGAAAAACAGGAACTCTTTATTGTCATGCTTAAATGACTTCCTCATTTTTATAAAATACCGTAAAGATAAATTTTAATGGGCGGAAAAAAAAGCCTTAACCCTCGAGAGGACGCTAAGCGGAGGAATCCTCCGGGTCAATTTTTATTGTTGTGGGAAATATTTATCTTTTGGTTGACAGCACTGTCCTTTTGTGCAGCTGTCGCCCCCCTCCTCAACATGTATTTGACGTACCCTTATCCCGCTTTCAGCGTCCAGGGTCAGTTTGGCGAGCGCTGTCCTGAGGTGCTGGACGATTCCTCCGTGAGCGTCCTTGTGTGTTTTGTGAACCCGGAGGAAGAGTCCGTGTGCGATCGTTTTTATTTGGTTATTTGTAATTGTTTAGGCTACAGTTGCCATGTTAGCTTTGTTTTTAATTGAAGTAACTTTTTATTTTTCCATGTATAACTATTTGAATTGATTGTAGTATCTTTGTTACACCATTTAATTTATGGTTTATGCAGGAACACGTCATAGTATTTTTTATATAATCTGATAGTTCAGTTTTATACAAAATCTTTTTTATTTGTACCCCAAAAACGTTATTTTTACTATTTTCATACTATTTTACAAAACTGTTATTGAAAAATATTAAGTTTTAAGTAAAAAAAGTGAAATATATTTTGTATAATCCATATAGTTATAATTATTTTATTTGTTAAATTAACTTTACCATTCTTGCTCTGTCCTGCAAGGATATTGCGTGAAATCTATTTTACAATCATTTTCTGTTTTTATTTCAAACAATAAAAGTATTTATAATACATTTTGTGCATTTATTTAAAACCCGGAGGAAACCTCCTTGAGTGAGAGACGGCGTTTTAATTTTAAGCGACCTCTGGAGGGTTAACAAATCCTCTGCTTCCTTCACTCATTTTATTGATCTTACCGTTCTTTTCACTCAGCCATATAAATACTCTACCATCGCAGCAGACCTGCGTACCCAGCGAATTTCCTTACAAATTTTGATATTTTTATTTCCCCTTATTACACCATGGGGGTGAGTACGTAGGTTTGTAGCCCCACGGGTTTAGTAAGTAACTTAAATATAAGTTAAACTTAACTAAACAATGTTATAATTTCCGTTTTTTTTTTTTTTTTTTTTTTTTTACTTCCCCCATAAACACCGTGGGGTGGGTAAGTTTGCTACGACATGGGTTTTGCAAGCATATATAAGTTTTACCTTTCCTAGTATGTATATAGCAAATTTGATCAAGCTATGTCAATAAAGAAGAAAGAAAGAGGGTTTTGTATATTTACCATAAGAATAAAATGAGGATAATTTTTTTTGGATTGTCACCATAACCATTTTAGCTATGTTAAAAAATCAAAATATCAAATTGTTAGTTTTTTGAGCTTTTTAAGCGGTTTATAAATGTGTTGGATTTTATGGTTAAAACCCCCTCGTTAACATTTCCGATCCTTCTGGTTTGCGGAATTGATCAAATAAATGCTACCTGACACCGCTATACAAAGTTTTATAAAAATTGGAGTTTTTGTTCAAAAGTTATCATGTTCACGAACATATATATGAATTTAAACGAACGGGTTTTTATCTTCTTGGGACCTTGACTAAAAGTAACGTGGTCTCGGGCTTAGGTCTTACAGTGACTATTACCATAATAGCGTATTCCCTGTAGGGAAATTCTCTTATCACTGATTTTCAGTTTTTTCCTAAAATTTATTGCAGATTTTTATCTTTTTATATATTTCACAAATTAGACCCTTAAAAACAGTGGCTAATCGATTGTAACGTGTAAGTGACATATGTTGATAACAAAAATGTCAAATACAACCATTTATTATTTGTTAGTTGTTAATTTTTTACGCTTGTAGTGCGCTTTACAGTAGATATTATATGGTAAGTACTAAATTGTGGATCATTTACAAGGTAAATTTTGACTACATGTGATCACATAGAAAAATGTTTAACATAGAAAATAACCAACAGAAAACAATTTATTTCACAAAAAAGACATTGGTTCCTTTGAATTTAGTAATTGACATGAAACGTGAACTAAAGTGTAAAGGAGGCAACGAGGCAAGGCCCGAACCTGATTATCTACCCTTCCATTATCAGAGGGAGTCTCGTCCATTGCTGCGTATGAGGAACAGCCAACCGCGAGGCTTGATCTTGATCAACTTTTGACTTGGTAACCCACTATAGCTATTTTGTTTTAACTGCATACTCTCTAGGAAAGAGACAATACCCCCGTCGCAGCAGACCTGCGTACTCAGCGAATTTCCAAATTATTAATATTAATTTTGACCAGCTAAACGTGTAAACAAAATTTCATCACGTGCTCATAAATAGGGAAATAAATGTCTATTCTCCTTAAGATAAATATAGGGAAAGAGTATGCAGGTATGCTGCCATGGGGGACACTAAAAGTAGATTTTTATCATAGAAAAAATTAATTTCTACCATATAAAGCCATATAGTAAATTTCATCAATATCTGTCCATAAATAAAAAAGTTTGCCTATTCTCCATATGATTAACATGGGAAAAGAGTATGCAGGTTTGCTGCCATGATAAGTACAAAAACCAAGATTTTTTTACCTTAAATGGATGAATCTCAACCAAATGAAGCTAAATACCAAGTTTCATCCAAAAATTTTGGTTAATAAGTGAAATATTAACACATCCTTATTCTCCATAAGATTAACATTAGAGCCCCAAAAGACAATGCACTGTCTTTAGACTTTGTAATATCTCGGTAACCAATGGAGATAGAGCAAAGCTTCAAAATACTAAATTGTGTGTTTTTTTGAGCTAAATCCAATGGTCAGAATAAAAATTTAAAATTTTTCAAATTTACATATGAAAAATGTAAAAAACCCATTTTTGGGGTACAAAATCCCCCAAAACCACCCCTTCCGGTAGGTCGATGTGTCTGGTTTTCGAACTCATCCGAATAAACGTAGGATTACACATCTCTACCAAATTTGGTGTCGATCGGTCCATTTTTACAAGAGGTATCGTGTCTAGGGACACATATATACATATATACATAAGTAGATAGTACAATGGGGTTCCTAGGACACTTTTGGAGACAATCAAAAATCAAACAAATTTCACAGTTTTTTAATACAATTATGCAATATTTTTGCCACTTTTTGGCCAATTTTCAGCTTTTGTCAAATTGTCATAAAAAATATGCAATTTTAATGAAAATTTTAACATATATGCCTGAATTTTCTACAAAATAATTTTTTTTTTTTAAAAACAAGTAAAATTATCACATTTTATAAGTATTTTTTCAATAGTTGACTTTTCATAAGTCAATTTAAGTTTTCTAGAGTATTTTTTCAATAAAATTTGATTTTTAAAACAAGTAAAATTAAGGTTTAGTATCAATAATATTGTAGTAATTATTCAAATTTAACAAAAGCCGTTTCTTTATCATCAAATGTCTTAATATCAGTGACAATTAAATGTAAATCTTTTTTATTTAATTCTTTAATCGATTTATCATCAATTACATTAGTAAATCTTTTTGGTAAATGTACTTTACATTTTTCTAATTCAACAATAATTGTATATCCATATTTATCTTAACTCTTTCAAATTTTTCAATTTTATATTTTTCATTTAAATTTAAACTTTTTAATGGTTTATATTCTTTAAATCTTAATTCTCCAATATTATTAATTTCTTCTAGCAGATCCATTTATATAGGAAAAAATATCACAAACTTGTTTGTGATAGATATGTTAAAAAGTCATCATCATAATTAGGTTTTATACAAAAATCCATATTTAAGTATTTAAAAATCATAGGTAACAATTTTTTGTATGATATATTACTTTTCTTAAACATAAATATTTATTAAAAAATAGTGTAATTTTTTCTTTATCTTCATTATTCAATTCAAAATCAATATTGTATATTTTGTTTAAAAATTGATAGTAAAATATCCAATTTGTACAATTCCTTTGTTTTAAAAATAATTTTATATTCTTAGGTGTTATTTCAAAATGATTGGAAATACATAAAATATATAATTCATTAATTAATTGTTGTGTTTTATATGGTTGAAAATGGTTAAATTCTCTTAAAATATGTTAAGATGTTTATTCTTATTACTTTTTCTCTTAATCTTTTTTTCATAAATAATTCTTTTACATATATTACATCCTACACAATTTCCAATAATAGTAAAATTAGTTTGATTATGACATCTATAACACATATCCATTTATTTAAAAAAAAAATTATACATAAATGAATGAACCAATTCATTGTCACAAATGTAAGAAAAAAACTAAAAATATTAATCCACAAATTGTTAAAATGAAAAATGGATTATATAGAATTGCTACTAAATGTTCAATTTGTAAAACAAATAAAAGTAAAATTAAAAAAAAAGAAGTTAAACCTATAATTAAAAAAGAATTAACTAAAAATGAACAAATAATTGAAGCAAATGAAATTCATGCTCCAATTAGAAAGAAATTTTTAAAAAGAAAAATAATTACATTAGGTATTGATGATTTATGGGCAGCAGATTTAATTATAATGAAAAATTATGAAAAAGAAAATGATGGTTATAAATATATGTTAAATGTGATAGATACTTTCTCAAAATATGTTTGGTCAAAACCATTAGAGAAAAAAGATGGAAAAACAGTTTCTAGAGCATTTGAAGAAATAATTAAGGATGCAATTAAAATTAATCATAAATCACCTAATCTTTTACATACAGATAAAGGATTAGAATTTATCAATAAAGAATTTAAAGAAATATTAAATAAATATGATATTAAATTGTATCATACAGAAAATGAAGAAAAATCAAGTATAATAGAAAGGTATAATAGAACACAAAATGAAAAAATGAAAATACAATTTGAAATTAATAAAAATTATAGATGGATAAATATTTTACCAAAAATTTTAAAGAATATAATAATTCATATCATTCAACAATTAAAATGAAACCAATTGAAGTAAATAAAAATAATGAAAAGGATTTATTAGATACTGTTTTTAAATAAAACCACCAAAAATAATAACCAAATCAAAATTTAAAATAAATGATAGAGTTAGAATTGGAAATAAAAAATCAATATTTTCTAATAAATATAAAAATAATTGGTCTAGAGAAATATTTATAATTTCTAAAATTAATAATACAAATCCAGTTACTTATAGTATAAAAGATCAAAATAATGAAGATATTATTGGAAATTTTTATGAATATGAATTGAAAAAAACCAATTTGTAAATTTTATTTTATATAAATGGAAAAGATATGTTTAAGGTGTCAATTATATAAAGATATATCTAAATTTTATAAGATAAAAATACTAAAGATGGGTTATATCATTATTGTAAAGAATGTAAGGATTTGTATTATAAAAAATTATATGATAATATTAAAGTTATTGACTTAAATGAAAAACAATGTCATAAATGTAAAGAAATTAAAGATATTTCAAATTTTAATAATTATCATTATAGTAAAGATAGAAAAAATGCAATTTGTATACAATGTATTAGAGAAATGTTTTTAAAACCACAATTTTGTGAATGTGGAAGAAATATTAAATGGACTAATAATTATTTAAGACATTTAGAAACTAAAATTCATGACAAAAATATAACAAAACTAGAAAATTTAAAAATATGATAAAAATAATAATTTTACTTGTTTTAAAAAAGTTTAAATTTTATTGAAAAAATACTATAGAAAACTTAAATTTACTTATGAAAATACAACTATTGATTTTATTGAAAAAATACTCTAGAAAATTTAAATTAACTTGTGAAAAGTTGACTATTGATTGAAAAAATACAATTTAAACTATAAATTACCTAGAAAAAAGTGAAAAAACTTCTCATATTTTTAAGAGTTTTATTTCTAAGTAAAAATTATTTCTAATAAATGGAACGAACAAATAAAAATATTAATTGTCCTTACTGTAATAAAAATATATTATATAAAAATTATGATCGACATTATAACTCAACTAAACATTTATTAAATAAACAAAAATATGATAATAAAATATTTGAATTAAAATATTGGTGTAAAAAATAATAAAAAACAAACGTCTACAACACTCAAAAATATATTTACACTTATACTGCGCAGAATACAGACGGTAAATATATCAAAAGATGGAAAATGGCAATCGATTTCGACGGACACACCGATCATCATCAGGCCCAAAGAGAGAATCTCTTTGAGATGAATTCTCTCTTTGGGCCTGATGATGATCGGTGTGTCCGGTCGAAATCGATTGCCATTTTCCATCTTTTGATATATTTACCGTCTGTATTCTGCGCAGTATAAGTGTAAATATAAAAATAATAATATATATAATTATAAAAATAAAACTTTAGATGAATTAACAAATATTAAAGAAACATTTGATCTTACAAATTATTCATTATTTAATATAGAAAAATTAAATGAAATTGCAAAAAAATTATCTGTCAGAAATTATGAAAATTTATCTAGAGATGAACTAATTAAAAGATTAAACAAAATTAAAGAAAATCCAAATAATTTAGAATATAGATCATTAAAATATATTCCAAATTTAGCAATTAAAAATAGTATTAAAATTGTTAATAAAACTAGAAGAGAATTGATTGGATTATTAAATGATTATTTTAAAATAGACCAATTCCAAAAGAAAATATAATAAATATTCAAGAAGCTTCGTCATTAAAAGGATATTTTCAAGATTATATTTTAACAAATTCAAATGATGATTTAGATATTAATGATTATTTAGAAACTCAAAGAAATTAAATAAAAAAACTGATAGAAAAACAAAAATTTAAAAATATTAAAGGACAGATGGCTTTAGAATGTGAATATGAAAGAAAATTAATAAATGGTGAAATTCAAAATAGTAATATGTATTTTTGCATAAAAAGTTCAGATATTTTAAATATAGATGATTTTATTGATGATCAATTTAAGAAATTAATAGTTAGAGAACAACTAAATCAACCATCAAAAGGCTCTGGTTGGTCATTAAAAAGATGTGTTGAATTAAATCTAAAATTATCTAAAAATAATTCATTAAATGCTGGATCATATATAGAATTACCAAATGAAATTAAGAATAAAAATGTTGTGTAAATTTTAAAAATAAAGATGAATATTGTTTTATTTATGCAATTAGATGTGCTATTGATAAACCAAACGAACATGCTGAAAGAGTTAAACAATATCAAAATATATAAATGATGATATTTTTAAAGGTTTTGATTATCCAATAACATTGAAAGATATTAAATTATTTGAAAAAAGATCATTTGATTCTAAATATAACTATCCATCAATGTCAATAAATATTTATAGAATTGATGAAGATGAAAAAATAGTGCCATTACAAATATCTGAACATTATAATACAAAACTAGAAATTGATTTATTATATTATAAAATTGGTAATAATTGTCATTAATATTAATAACAGATTAAAATAAATTAGTGTATTCTCAATTATCAAAACATAAAACAAAAAAATATATTTGTAGAAGATGTTTGACTCATTTCTACAAAAATAAAGACTTGAATAATCATTTAGAAATATGTAAATCATTAGAACCTTGTAGACCTATAATGCCATTTCCTGGTCAAAAAGTAAGTTTTAAAAACTATTACAAATGTAATTTATATGGATTTTGAAAGTATATTAGAAAAGATTGATAATTGTAAAAATAATCCAAATTGCTCATATACAAATAAAATTCAAAAACATATACCATATGGATTTACAATTTACTTAGTATCTAGAGTAACTAATAAAATGTATAAACCTATTTGTTATAGAGCAAAAAGTGAAGAAGAATTAATAAATGTACCAAATAAATTATTTGAATATTTAGATGAAATTTCAAAATATATAGCTAAAAAATATAATTCAAAAAATAAAAAGCCTATGAATTTAACTAATGAAGAAGAAATTAATTATCAAAAAACTAATATTTGTCATATTTGTGAAAATAGTGGTTTTGATGATGATAAAAGAATAAAAGTAAGAGATCATTGCCATTTAACAGGAAAATTTAGGGGTGCTGCACATTTAAATTGTAATTTATATCTAAAATTCCCTCAAAATATTCCTATATTCTGTCATAATAGTTCAAATTATGATACACATTTGTTTATAAAAGAATTAGCTAAAAAATATGGTAAAATTGATTTGTTAGCTAATACGGATGAAAAATATATAAACTATTCAGTAAATTCTGGTTATGGTTATGAATTTGAAGGTGATAAACCTAGAAAATTTATAAAATTCTCATTTGTAGATACGTTTAGATTTATGGCTACATCAATTGAAAAATTAGCTAAAAATCTTAAAGAATTTAAACATATAAATAAATTTATAAAAGAAAATGATATCATTGAATATGATAATGAAACTTTAAAAATATTAACTTCTAAAGGTGTATTTCCATAGGAATTAATTGATAATGTTGAAAAATTAAGTTATGATAAAATATTAGAAAAAGATCAATTTTATAGTTGTTTAACTAATGAAAATATAAGTGATGATGATTATAAACATTATATAAAAGTTTGGAATAAATTAAAAATAAAAACATTAGGTAATTATTCAGATTTGTATAATATTCAGGATGCATTATTATTAGCTGATATATTTGAAAATTTTAGATCTGTTTGTTTGAAAAATTATCAATTAGATCCAGCACATTATCTAACATCACCATCATTAGCTTGGGATTCTATTTTAAAATTAACAAAAATTAAATTAGAATTAATAAGTTATTATAATATGTATTTAATGATTGAAAAAGGTATTAGAGGTGGTATTTCACAATGTATAACTAGATATTGTAAAGCAAACAATAAATATACAAAAAATTATGATAAAACAAAACCTGAAAATCATATGTTATATATAGATGCAAATAATCTATATGGATGGGCTTTAAGTCAAAAATTACCTTATAAAGATATAACATTGATGAATCCTAATACATATACATTAAATGAATGGGAAGAAACAATATTAGAATTAGATGAAAATGCTGAATATGGATACATATTAGATGTTGATTTAGAATATCCTATTGAATTACATGTTGACCATAAAGATTTACCATTAGCACCTGAACATTATAATAATAAGCTTTGCACAACATTATTTGATGAAAAAGATTATGTTATTCATTCAAGAAACTTAAAATATTATCTACAAAAAGGATTAAAATTAAAGAAAGTTAATAGAGTTATAGCATTTGATCAAGATGATTATATGAAAAAATATATTGAATTAAATACCAAATTAAGATCCAAATCAACATCAGATTTTGAAAAAGACTTTTTTAAATTGATGAATAATAGTGTTTTTGGAAAAACTATGGAAAATGTTAGAAATAGATGTGATATTAAATTAGGTGACGAAAAGTTTTCATTAAAACAAGCAAAAAAAACCTAATTTTAAAACATTTAGTATATTTGATAAAGACTGTATTGCTTCACATATGATAAAAGAAAAGGTTAAGTTTGCTAAACCAATCTATATAGGATTTTCAGTACTTGATTTATCAAAATTACATATGTATCAATTTTATTATGAAAAATTAAAGAAGTTTGATCCAAATATAAGGTTATTATATATGGATACAGACAGTTATTTTATAGAATTTAAAAAGGATCCATATAAAATTATTAAAGAAAATATTAATGAATTTGATACAAGTGATTATAAGAAAGAACATGAATGCTATAGTGAAAAGAATAAAAAAATAATTGGTAAATTTAAAGATGAGTTAAATGGTGAAGTATTAGAAGAATATTGTGGTTTAAGATCAAAATTATATAGTTATGAATTTAATAATAAAAATCCTGTAAAATGTAAAGGAATCAAGAAAAATGTTGTTGATAAAACATTACATATGGATGATTTTAAGAAATGTTTATTTGATGATCAAGAACAATATAGAGAAATGACTTGGATTAGAAGTTTTAAACATGAACTATATACAATTACAATAAATAAATTAGCTTTAAGTAATAGAGATGACAAAAGATTTATTTGTGAAAATAAAATTGATACATTACCTTGGGGGTATAAAAGTAATTATAAATAAATGGAAATTTTAATTGTTCCAAAAGAATTAATAAATAATGATTTTGATATAAAATTATATCTATTTAAAACTAAAATATCAAATAAATTTTTAATACATCTTTTTAAATAAAAAAATTATTTTGTATATCATTATAAGTTTAATTTTATAATAGAACCATTTATAAATATAATAAAAAATTATGTTAAAGAAAGTTTTAAAGAAAATGATCAAAATTATACTAATAATTTATAACCATATGATATTGAATTTATACTATAATTTATGTATATTTTTAAATATTTTCTTAAAATAGCATATTGCTACCCCTAATTTTTTATATTTTAATATATTTTCTTTAATAAATTTAAATATATTTAATAATTTATTGAATATCTAACCTAAAAATATCTATAAATTTTACTTTATTATCATTATAAGTAAGACCCGTCTTTAAGACGGGTCTCAAATTTGTATATAATTTATTATATTTATGAATATTTTTGAATGTTTAAGAAAAGTAACGTTTTGTTACCCTTAAGTTTTTATTGTATGATAAGGTTACCTCCTTTAAAAATTTTTAAAATAAATATTATAATTTATATGGGACCCATTTTGGGTCCTACCTAATTTTAATAAGTTTTGTATGTTTTTCATTATATGATAGGGGGGACAAATTGTCCCCTCTAAAAATATCTATAAATTTTAATTTATCATCATCTATCCTTATTGTTTATCTACCTTTATTGATTTTAAAATTAATAAATATAAACCAGATTAATTAATAAATATTGTTTTAATATCTATTTTATTGACGCCCTGTTTTAGGGCATCTAAAAACATGTTTGTACATCAATTTTTAGGGTGTCATAATTTGTGACATCTATAATTTTTATGTAAATTAATTTATCATCATTATGTAAGTGTAACTGTTGGTTACACTTGATATTTTTAAAGTTTTATATATTTTTTTTACATTATCAAATAAAACTTTTCTAGAATTTTTATATTTTAAAATATTACAAATATCTTTTCCTTTAAACCAAGGATTATTTTGTTTATTAAATACAATTAATTTATTATTAAATATAAAATTATTGTTAATTAAATCAATTATTTTATTATTTATGTAGACAAATTTTATATTACAAATTTAGTTTTAATCTTAAATATATAATACTTTTAATATTTTCATTATTTATTAGATTTCCATCACTATCTTGAATAGATATTAGAATATTTTGAATTTTATTTATATTTTTTAAAGAAATATAATCAATTTCATTTGGTTTTTCACTAATTTTTGACCCATATTCAACATTTGGATAAAATGAATATAAAATTTCTGATTCTTTATGTAAATGTGAATAATCTTTATGATTTTCAAAACTAGGATCAACTAAATTACAATGAATTTCAATAACATCAAAAGGTCTAATTTTTGGTAGTTTTATTCCTTTTGTTAATACATTTGTTTCAATCATTTTATCATCTAACCCTAATAAATCAATTATAATTGTTGTTACTATAATTTTAACAGGAGATTTTATTATAATATATGGTCCATCATTTTTCAATATAAAATCATTTTCATCAAATTTATTAAATTTCTTTTTAAATTCTTTTAAACTATTTATAAATTTTTTTTTATTTCTTCAATTGTATAATTTCCTTTATTTATATCAAAATATTGATCTACAATTTTATCATCTTCATCTTTAATAGAATATCCATAACAGTTTTTATAATCATTTGGTATATTTGATATAAAATTATCTGAATAAAATCCACTTAAACCAATACTATATTTTCCATCTAAATGTATTGGATGTTCTAATCTTAATTCTAGTTTGGATGAATGACCAATTATTTTAAATAATTTCATCTTATTTAAATGGAGAAATTTTTAGAAAAAAAAGATAATATAAAATTAGAATCATATGATAAAAATAATAAAAATGATCAACCTATTAGATTATTAATTATAGGAACAAGTGGATCTGGTAAAACTACATTATTATTAAATTTTATTTATAAAAGATTAATTCCATATTCAAATTTATATATTTTTAGTAAATCATTAGAACAACCATCTTATAAATTATTACAAAAAAGATTTAAAAATATAGAATCAAATATTAATAAACAAATTTCTTATTTTTCATGTGATGATATGATTCCACTAAATAAATGTAAACCAGATTCATTAGTAGTTTTTGATGATTGTATTTTAGAAAAACAAGATAAAATTAAAGAATATTTTATAATGGGTAGACATAAAAATATATCATGTATTTATTTATCACAATGTTATTTAAAAGTTGATAATGCAATTAATTAGAAATAATTTAAATATGTTATGCATTTTTAAACAAAATGAACATTATATGGAAAAAATATATAATAATTTTGTGGGATCAGATATGAAATTTGATAAATTTAAAACTATTTGTAATGATTGTTGGAAAGAAAACTATGGATTTTTAACTATTAACTTATTGAAAAAATCAAATGATGGAAAATATGTGAAAAATTTTTCTGATATTAAATAATGATAATGGCTTGTTGTATGTTTGATTCAATAATTGATAGAATATTTATTTTATTAGTATTATTTATTTCATTAGTATTTATATATTTAATGAAAATTACAGAAATAAAGTAAAATAAATTGTGTTTAACATGATTTATTTGTGTTAACATGATTTATGTTTATGTTAACATGATTTGTGTTTGTGTTAACATGATTTGTGTTTTGTGTTAACATGATTTGTTTTTATGTTAACATAATTTGTGTTTGTGTTAACATGATTTGTGTTTTGTGTTAATATGATTTGTGTTTATGTTAACATGATTTGTGTTGAACATAAATTTTTCTTTGTAATAAATGGATAAAATATCTGTTAATGAAGCTAAAAAATTAGATGATATTGAAAAAAATTAATAAAAGAATTTAAAAATCAAATTAAAATTGAAGATAATTATGAAAAAAATAAACAAAAAGCATATGAACCTATAACATCAGCAATTGGTAAAGTTGAAAATAAAATTGGTGAAGTCTTAAATGAAAATAAAAACCTTATGGAATTGGTACCTATTGTTAATAATTTTGCCAATATATCAATACCAGAAACTGAAGAATTAAATTTACCTTCAAGTACTCCATTTAGACCAATCAGACAACCAATAATTCAAGAAGAATCGACATTTATTGACCCAAATTTAATTTCACCTCAAACATTAGATAAAATTATTGGTCCATTAGCACAAAAATATTTACCAAGAACAAAAGATGATAAATTTGGTTTATATTGGAATAAACATAAAAAATCATTTATGATTGGTGATAAAATAACTGTAATTGATAATGATGATTTAATAATTGATGATAAAAAATATAATGGAACACATGGATTATGGAGATTGTTAACTTATGAAAAGAAACCAGATAATAATTTATATACACAAGATGATTTAAATAATTATTCAAAGATTTTATGGGAAACTAATTCAATTTATAAAAATAATGATCCAAATGGTAAGAAACCAAAATCTAGTAAAGGTGATAAATATATTAATTTAATTAAACATATTTGGGAATTAAAAGGTGAAATTGAAGGTTCAGGAATCAGACAATATACAGAAAATAAAATTGAATATAGATTTATAGATGATTTAAATAAATTAGATAATATTATTAATTATATATATGCACAAGAAAAAGCTGGTAATAATAATTTTTTAAATGAAAAGAGAGCAATTAAAGACTTTATATCAAATAAATTAGATGAATTAATTGAAAAACCTGAAGGAATTAAGTATTTAAAAAGAATTTTGGCAAATATTTCATCACCATTATTAAAAGATGGATCAGGTATTTTAAATGATGTTATAAATAATTTACCTTTTGAATTACATGTACCTGGTTATCAATATCTAGGGCCTGGAACTAAATTAAATAAAAGAGTAAAAAGAGGTGATCCTGGAATAAATGATTTAGATAAAGCTGCTAAAGAACATGATTTATTTTATAGAGATCATAAAGATACAAAATCTAGAAATGAAATAGCTGATAAAATTTTACAAGATAAAGCATGGGATATAGTAACATAAAATGATCATGGAATTGGTGAAAGATTAATTGCATTACCAACATCGGGTGCTATGTGGATGAAAAGAAAATTTGGTATGGGTTTAGAAGTAGGATTAAAATTTTACTAAAAATTTTTCATTAATTATGTTAATCTATATTATAAAAAACTATAAATTTTTTTCTTAATAAATGGAAAAAATAAATATAAACTTGACAGATAATCAAAAATCAAAAATAAAATTAGCATTTAAAAATAAAAGATCAGTTATAATTCAATTTAATATTGATCAATTTAATGAAAATGGAAAAGATATTATATTATTATCTAAAAGACAAATAAATAAACTAAATAAACATAAAAAATTAAATAAAGGATTAAGATTTGAATTTTCATATAATCAATTAAAAGAAATAAAAAATGGTGGATTACTAAAAGAAATTTTAGATTTTGCTGATAATATACCTATAGTTAAAAATTATACACCAAATGTTAGAAAGGGTGCAAAAGTAGTAAAAGAATCTATAATTCCTAAATTTAGAAATTTTGTTGATTGGTTAGATCATGAATTAAAAAATGTAGAAGGATCTGGTTTAGATAAAAAACATTAAAATATATGAAACAAAATTATAAAAATATTTTTAACCACTAACATTAGGTAAATTAGAAAAATTGTGTAAAAATATAAAATATTTTAGAGGTGTATTTATGAGAGATATATTACCTAATAAAGTTAATAAATTTGAATGTGGAATTATAAATTTAGATTCATTTGATGGAAATGGAACTCATTGGGTTTGTTATTATAAAAAAGATAAAATTAAATATTATTTTGATTCATATGGAAATATAGTTAATAAACCACCAATAGAATTAGTTAAATATCTAGGAAAAGATAATATATTTTATAATGATAATCAAATTCAAAATTATAATGATCCACCAATTTGTGGTCATTTATGTATTTTTATATTAAATGAATTAAATAATAATAAAAAATTTGATAATATAATAAATAAATTAATCCTTAATAAATATGGATTCACAAAATATATTTGATCTGTTTGGAAGACAGAAAAAACATCCAATTAATATTAAAGAAGATTATATAAATTCTAAATTAAATATATTTTTTAATAATTTTAGTAAAAGTTTTAAAAGTCATGTAAAAAAGACTGAAAATCTTGTAAATGCTATTGGTTTATCAAAAAATTATATCAGTATTAATGGTAAAAGAATTGTTAATGTTAAACCAAGTATAAATAAATATGATGTTGTAATAAAATCAGAATTAGATGAAGTTTTAGATTCAATTATTAAAATTGGTAATGATCATTAAGAAACTAAAAAGGATTTAAATAAAATTACAGACTTTTTAATTAATATTGGAAAATATGTTGAAAATTTAGAAGAAAAATTAGAAAAAGAACTAAAATTTCTATTTGATGTAGTCAATGAATCCATAAAAGAATTAAATGCTGAAATAATACTAATTAAAGATGATATAGAAAAATTACAATAATTATTTTATATAAATGGAGTTGATTTATCGTCTTAAATGTAAACAAAAAACTAATTTTAAAGATATTCAGATAATAAAATTGAAAAATATAAATGTAATTAAAACAAAATGTTGTATTTGTAATTCAAAGAAAAGTTGTTTTACAAAATTTTCTCCCTAATAAATGGCTCTATACAGTTCATTTGATTTATTCATTATCAGAAACCAAAATCAATTAAACAAAGATGATTGGGATGATATTTCTGAAAAATATGAGTTGAGTATTAATATGATGAGATTGTTTCAAAATAAATTAAATTGGCAAAAAATTGCTCAACATCAAAATTTAACTATAGATTTTATTACTGAATTCATAAATTATCAATTAAAAGATTATATTGATTTTATTTGTAAATATCAAGATTTAACTGAATATTTCATTCATGATTATGCATTTACATTAAATTGGGAATTAATTTTAGAACATCAAAAAATATCAGCAAAATTTATACTTGATCATGCTACTGAAATTGAATATTTTAAAAGTAAAAATGAAATTGATACATAAAAATTATAAAATTTGACATCATAAAATTATAAAAACTTTACTTGTTTTAAAAAAGCTTTTGATTTAAAAAATTTATCCTTAATAAATGGCTGATTACAAAAAATATATAAATGATATTGAAAGAGCTGAATACAAAAATTTCTATCCATTATCTAAATTACATTTAAATGAACCTAATAAAAAAACTGAATTTAATATAGATTTTGGAGATGGATTTTGTACTTCTAAATTTCAATTTTATATATCTGGTAAATTGACTAAATCTGATGGAAATGCATATGATAATGGTGCTAATATAAAATTAATTGATAATTTTGTTCCATTTTTATTTTCAAAAATTGAAGTTAGAAAACATAATAAATTGATTGATGAAATTGAATATCCTGGTCTATTAAGTACAATTAAAGGTACTATAACTTATTCAAAATCAGAAATAAATCAAATAAATAATGGTTTTGAATCAAATTTGAAGCAAATAAATTTTAAGCAATTGGTAATTTATCTCATTTTGGATTAGGATTTTTTGAAAATGTAAATATTCCAATATACAAAGGAGGTTTTAATATAACATATATTAGATCAGAAGATAATGATGCAATTTTTAGATGGAAAACTAAAAAGGCTGATGGATCTTATGATAATGCTACATTACCAACTGAAGGTAAAATAACAATTGATGAATTTTTTATTAGAGTTCCTATAATTGAATACAAAACAACAAGTAAAATTCAATTAATTAATGAACTAAGCAAATTTGAAAAAGTAAATTTTCATTTTAATCATTGGCAATGCATTGAACAAAAAAATATTACAGGAAAGAATTTAAGTTTTGATATAAAAAATATCTATAGAAATATTTATAATCCAAAATTTATTATAATTGGATTTCAAAAATCAAGAACAAATGATCAGTTATTTGATACTTCTAAATTTGATAGTATGTATGTAAAAAATATAAGAGTAAAACTAAATGGTCATTATTACCCTGATGAATTGGAAAATTTTGATATAAACAATGAAAAATTTAGAATTATGTATGAAATGTATCAAGATTACAAAAAAGTTTATTATATTAGTAGTAAAATGTATTATAGTCCAACAGAATTTCTAGAAAATAGACCAATTTATGTAATTGATACTACAAAAAATCCAACAAATATTTCAAGTTCAAAAAATGATATTATTATTAATGCAGATTTTGATTATGATATAGTAGCTACTAGTAAAACAAATTGTTATATTATTATTGTATCTGAAAAATTACTTGAATATAATATAATCAAAAATGATATTACTGAAATAAATTAGTTATAGAATAATAATTTTAAAATTTTATTTAAAAATAAATACATTTGAAGCGTGCATGGCATGCACACTGAACTTAGTTTTTGTTATATTTATCCATTTTGAACATTGATTTTGTTTACATCTTTAAACAACTTTCATTTATCATATACATTTGAAGCGTGCATACCATGCACACTGAACTTAGTTTTTGTTATATTTATCCATTTTGAACATTGATTTTGTTTACATTTTTCAACAAATTTAATTTATCATAAATCAGTAATATTCAAGGCGTGCATACCATGCACTCTTAACTTAGTTTTTGTTATATTTATCCATTTTGAGTATTTATTTTGTTCATTGGAAATTCCATAAAACTCTATTAATTTTGGATACTATTTTAGTCAAATTTTACTTGTTTTAAAAAAAAAATTTATTTTGTAGAAAATTTTAGGCATATTTGTTAAAAATTTCATTAAAATTGCATATTTTTTATGATAATTGGACAAAAGCTAAAAATTGGCCAAAAAATGGCAAAAATATTGCATAATTGTATTAAAAAACTGTGAAATTTGTTTGATTTTTGATTGTCTCCAAAAGTGTCCTAGGAACCCCATAGTACTATCTACTTACATATATATATATATATAAATTTTAATAACTATTATTTTTGGTCTCTGGGCACCTCAAAACGAAAAAGTAACATGGTCCCGGGCTTAGGTCTTACCATGAGACCTACGGTAATAGCTTATTCCTTATGGGAAATTCGCTAATATTCCTTATGGGAAATTCGCTAAAAAGAGTATGCAGGTATGCTGCCATGGGGAACACTAAAAGTAGGTATGTTTAGCATAAAAAATTTATATCTACCATATGAAGCCCTGTACTAAGTTTCATCAATATCTGTCCATAAATAAAGGAGTTTGACTATTCTCCATATGATTAACATGGGAAAAGAGTATGCAGGTTTGCTGCCATGATAAGAACAAAAAACCAAGAGTTTTTGTACATAAATTGTTGAATCTCATCCAAATGAAGCTAAATACCAAGTTTCATCCAAAAATATTGGTTAATAAGTGAAATATTAACACATCCTTATTCTCCATAAGATTGACATTGGAGCCCCAAAAGACAATGTACTGTCTTTAGACTTTGTAATATCTCGGTAACCAATGGAGATAGAGCAAAGCTTCAAAATACTAAATTGTGAGTTTTTTTTAGCTAAATCCAATGGTCAAAATAAAAATTTTAAATTTTTTAAATTTACATATGAAAAATGCAAAAAACCCATTTTTGGGGTACAAAACCCCCCAAAACTACCCCTTCCGGTAGGTCGATATGTCTGGTTTACGAACTCATCCGAATAAATGTAGGATTACACATCTCTACCAAATTTGGTGTTGATCGGACCATTTTTACGAGAGTTATCGTGTCTAGGGACACATATATATATATATATATATATATATATATATATATATATATATACATATATATAAATATATACATATATATATGTATATATATATATATAAATTTTAATGACTATTATTTTTGGTCTCTGGGCACCTCAAAACGAAAAAGTAACATGGTCCCGGACTTAGGTCTTACCAAGAGACCTACGGTAATAGCTTATTCCCTATGGGAAATTCCCTAAAAATAGTGATGGGGGGCGTTTTTTTATCCTGACCAGAATATTTCTTTAGCAACAATTTTTTGTTTATTTATTTTTTCAGTATTGCATTTTAAAATACCAGCTGGAATATTTACATCACATTTTCAATCAACATTTTGTGTATCAGTTTTGTGACAGTTGCTTTCAAATACCTTATTACTTACTTTATTAAGAACAAATTATGGATAATAGTTCAAAAATAATATATAAGATATTAAAGTAGTTTTAACAAAACCGAATATTGTGGAAGTTGTCACACTTAAACCGTAATTAGTTTATTTATTATTGAAATATTGTCATGGCTACGAAAAAACCTCTTCAAAAAAGTTTATTTGACAAAAACTAATTAACTTTTAGCTGTTAATTTGACAGCTAAAAGATCTATTACACAATAACTACCATAATTTGGTTAATTAATTACGTGTAGAACACACAACTGGATTCTTTTACATGACTCCATGCCTTTAAATGATTTATTTGATGAATTTTATTCTCTGTTTATGTAATATATAATGTTAGTTTTCCTATGTGCACTATGTAGTCTGTGAACAGCAACGGTTCCTTGTGGACAAGTGAGGAGGTGGTACAGTCTCATCAGGCGCTCCTGGAGTTCTACTGGAGCACTAGGGCTCCCAATTGCACCGTAGAAAATCTTGCAGCTTTTTATATAGCAAAACGCCGCCATTCTCACCTGGTTCCGGAAACTAAGAAGGCCTTTTATGGCAATCGGATCATGCATTCGAAGAATACAAGTAAGGAGTCATGGCCAGTGGTTCGGTCCTTATGTGATGAGAAATTCAACACTCACTGCAATTTGAGCTTAGGGTTAAATAACGTCCTAGTTAATAATCCATCGACGGTAGCATATCACTTCTGTAAATATTTTGTAGAAGAAATCGCAAGGCTTTCTGGCAATAATGGCGCACCTGAAGTGCCAGCAAATCTGGGGTGCAACCAGCTCATTTTAACTCCTGTCTCAGCCGCAGAGGTGAAAAAGGTTGTGAGGTCGATCGGATCCAAGAAGGGCTCGGGGTTCGACGAAATCCCCTGTAGCCTTTTGAAGTCTTGTAATAATGATATTTCTCAGGCCCTCTCTGTTGTTATAAATAAATCTTTTGAAACAGGCTGTTACCCTGATGTCCTTAAAACTTCCAAAGTCGTACCAATACATAAGAAGGCTGATACCCACTTGGTCGGAAATTATTGACCGGTGCCCGTCCAAAGATGTTTTGGAAAAATTTTTGAACTTGTCTTCCTTAAACGCTTTTGGGCATATATTGAATACAACAACATATTAAAAGAAAACTAATTTGGGTTTAGAAAAGGACTTTCGACCAACGATGCTATTTTCGCCTTGCTTAAAGAGGTCTATCACCACCTGGACCTGTCTGATGATCTCCTATGCCTCTTCTACGACATGACCAAGGTCTTTGATCTGATTAATCACGAAGTCCTGTTTAAGAAACTCCAAGCCTTTGGTATCGATGGAACACCGCTCAAGTGGATGGCTTCTTGTTAAGGATCGGAGACTTGTTGTCTCTGTTAAGCATCTGAACTCCGAAAACGTTCTTCAAACCTTTCAAGTCTTCCGTCTCTCCTCCAATAAACGTGGGTGTGCCCCTGGGATAAAACCTTGGCCCTATCATTTTCCTGTTATATATTAATGACTTGCCGAATAACCTGACAAGTGGTAGAGTGTGGCTATTTGCCGATGACGTCTGTAACCTGATCTCCAACTCTTCTCAAGATTTACTTGTTGAGGACACGCAACATTTCTTGAATGCAATGTCAAACTGGTGCATTGTAAATCATTTAATTTTAAATTCCTATAAGACCAAGATTTAAAATTTCTACAATCGTAAAAAGCTTGATCTCCCACTCAATTTAAATTTAAATGGAATCACAATCCACAACGGTGAAGAGGTGAAATACTTGTTACTACATGTCTGTGAGGATCTTAAGTGGGAAAGTCACATAAATTCAATTTCATCAAGACTGACAAAGATTATTTATTTAATATACAGGCCCCAGAGGTTAGTCTCAATAGAAGTTCTTTTGAAAGTGTATTTTGGCTGTTTTCACAGTATTATTTCATATGGAGTTGTTTTCTGGGGCGGAGTTACTGAGGCCAAGAGGGGTTTTCTCTTAAAAAAAACGTGTTGTACGAAGAATGTGCGGCCCACATCGTCTCACACACTGCAAGCCATTCTTCAAAGAACTGAAAATTTTAACTCTACCCTCACTTTTCATCTTAGAGTCTGCTCTGCTTGCGAGAAAAACCCCCGATGTCTTCATTACCAACAGTAGAGTCCACCAATACAACACCAGAAGGGCAAACCAGTTACATGAGCCACAAATAAGCTCTACCTTGGCAAGTAAAAGTCCGTTCTACTCCAGTGTTAAAATCTACAATAGCCTACCAGTAGCCATTACAGAAGAACAAAATTTTAATAAATTCAAGATGAAATTGAAAGATTACTTGTGTGAAGCGGCCTTTTACAGCGTTGAAGAGCTCTTTAACGTGGCCTATACTCCCCAATGAAGGGGATTACCCAACTTGACGACCACGTCGCAGATGCGATTGAAGTGGGATTACTCCAAGTATCCAAGTATCCAAGTATTCAAGTATCATACTGTGGAATCTTTGCACTCAAATGTCAAAATCATAACATTTGTTCACATAAAATAAAAACAATAATTAACTCCTGACAAATTAACCTGCACCTTGAATGTAAACGAAACAATCTAAAAATTGGCTTTTGAATTATTGTTCTCTATTGAAAAGAGCTAATAAGTTTAACAGGATAAGTTGTTTCAATAAATTTTATCGAACTAATTGTATAGTAAAAAAGAAAATTACTAATATTACAAATTGATTAGCTATGTTTTCAATAAGCTCAACCTTACTTGATATTGTGTTTTGTGCTGGATGGTAATTTTTTATAACCTATTACATGCTATTTAAAACTATTAATAAACCATAGTTTAGACCCCTGGGGGCTTAAAAGAAGCACCCCTCAAAGAGCTCCAAATAAATACGTCAACATTCATTTATAATTATTTTATTTTTTTATTTCACATAACAAGTTTTAGTTGGAAACAGAATACCCAATAGCAGAAACACTAATTTATCTAAAAGTACATACTATATTAAAAGTCATAATAGATTTGTAAAAGTAGATATCAGTCAAGAATTTGTGTATCACAATCGCGGGCGAGGCCGTGAAATTATACTAATTGTGTTCTTTGTTTCACAAACTGAAGAGAATATCAAACCTATAACATTGTTTTGTTTATTATAATATTTATTGGTTTACTATTTAATCCACGGTTGTATGATTAAACAGTTAACTTAATAAAATTGTTTATTTTGGTGAATAATAGCGTTGCAAACCATCCCAGATGGTTATACATAACCATAAAAAAATTCGTACTACCTATCTTAATCACAAAACACGATTTATAGTAGAAACCCAGCTTTGTGCTTTTGTAGTGAAATAAACTACTGCATTTCATTAAGTAAAGGTCCGATTGTTTTACGAGTAAAATAAGTTGCTTTTGATGCATAAATCTCATGTTGCTGCCAAAAATGTCGTTTTACCAGAATATGTTATTCATTCAATCAGTTAATGAAACATTTATTTACTAGTTCAATTACAATTTTTTTTAATTTTTTTGTTCTGAACCCATTCGAAAAGATTTGCTTGTTAGCGATGACAAGTTAGCTAAGTATATAATCCTCTTATCGGTCTCCAACTGGCGCTGCCGCTAGTTGAAAGTCATTATTTCCTTCTTTTCACTGTCCCCATTCTTTATTTTGTGCTACATTTTTGTATTGGGGTTTGTATTGTATCTAGTACGTAGTGTTATTTTTTCTTTATTATATAAAATTATGTTTAGACTTTAGGTAAACGAGACAATTTTCTTTATACAAACTTTATGCATTGCAAAAAAATACATTGCAAAGTTCTCAAACATGAAGCTTTAGCCTCAAATTACCTTATAAAAAAACTGGAATATATAAAAGAAACAATAAGCAGTGCTCAAATATTCTACCACATGGCCTCTGGGTTGGCATAATCAGTGCTGTACCCCCCCCCCCCTCCCACCCCCAAATCTTAAGAATCGACCTAAAAGGGGTGGCAGACGCATGCTCGAGGTCCTGATAGTGCGTCTGTTAAGATTCAGGAACTGATATGTAAGTTGCACTGCCGATGCAACTTACATTACTTACAACTTACCTCCAGCGTGTCGTCAGTAACCAGCCACTTCTGACTTTGGTTAAAAAGTCATTGTTATGGATACAGAGATCGGACTTTGCATTGCCACGATTGATCCCGACACATCTTAAATTGGTACTGGTTATCAGAGGTTCGGGCCCCGGGGAACAGAGGGAAGGATGTCCCTTTTTCCTACGGAGTGGAACCTCCAATGGTTTACCAGTTCTCGGCAATCCCTAGTGCACACGATTTTGTGGTAACAACAATATTATGGAAACAAAAAACGCAAAAAAAACACAAACCAGAAAGGAAAATCATGGCGGACCAACAAGGGAAGGATGGAAACCATTTAATTGCCCCAAGATCACACAGTGGCAATACCGCGAGTAGAGGCAGTGATTTCAGTCACGCCACTGCTTGTGATCATTAGTGCTGTGATGAACTGTGAGATAAAGTAATCCAAATCCTTATAAGTAGTAAGTGAACGTGGGAAATATTATAATTATCTCTCACATGGGCGTAATGCTCGGATTGATAAGACATTTCTCCAAGGTTCAAAAGAACGTCAATAAGGTAATGAAGTACAGCATTGCCGAATTAACCGCTCTGTTTTACTTTTATAAATAATGCGCAACTAAGAGTGTGATTAGATTTATTCGTTTCGATTCATGACAGGCATCGAAGGGTTTATTCTTTTCTTATTGTTCACGTGTAAAATTAACCAACATCCTATAACTGCCTTACTAGAGTTCTTTTGAAATATGTATTTAATAATTTTAGAATAGTATAATTGAAAACTAACTAAATAATAACATTGTACTAAAATATACTTTACCGATTGCCAAATTAATTTTAAAAAAACCTGTGTAAAATATACAGTACATATCTTTATATAAGTTGGTTTTTATCAAAATAATGATGCTTGTATTGTGTCTTATATAAAAAAAATACAATGAAGCTTTATCACGGGTAGATCTGCCATTCAAATGCCGTTTATTTGAATAATGATTCTTTTATGCGCAATATATCTTCAAAATTGTACATTTAATGCTATGAACTTGGGCGAAACACCCGTTAAACTGTAAAACTTGATTTGAGTTTTCGTTCATGTATTCCGATTTTGGACTTGGTGGTTTGGTTTAATTTAGAAGAAAATACCCATAACTGTAAGTGTAAAATGTAAATAAAATTTCATTTCAGTATAAAAGTCATTTTAACTTAAATATTTTTGTGAAACTGGTACTATTTGAAATAAAATATACAAAATTAATATCTCCTCGTTATTTTTTAATATACTAACACATAATTCATAATATAACGTAATAAAATTTCCACGAATAAATTCCCACGTTGAGCTATTACAACTTTCATATAAACACTATTTAAGGTGTTATAAGAAAACTAGAAGTACAGAAATAAGATTATAGGAAGCAAATAAATCATTTTAGTACAAACATAGTCTCCCTGTATTTCAACACCCCCTAAAAATAACAAAGGATTATATATTTATTGGTAACCCAAATTTGTAAGGTTTTACTACTTTCGCTGTAACGTTTGAAAGAGAGGTTCTACCTCAAATCTGATGGTAAACTCACAATCAGAAATTTGATGTTCTACAAGTTTGGTCCTGTGAAATTTTGCCGTATCACACCCCCTTTACCCTTAAGAAGGGGCGTCCTATCAGAATTTCTATTTTTTTTTTTTTTTTTTTAAGAAATTATGCTATTTTTATATTTAGTTTACTAATATGACACATGACACTTTTAGGGATGACACGGTTGGTCCTATAAAAGATTGCTACTGAACATGACAAAAAGATTTTACTAATTGCTATAAATATTGCCCGAAACATTTTGCCGTATCTTTAGGCATTAGCCCTAAAAACATAGTTTAGACCTACGGTACTTTTTTATGATTGAGAAAATGAGTACTAGCCACTTATAGTACCGTCGGGACTGATGGTACTAGTTAACATATTTTTGGTGAGTCACCCCAGAGTATTTTAGGAATGTGAATTGTAGGGGTCTTTTGTGAGTTCCATCATGATTATTAGATTTTCTATTATTTCGATTTAATAATGTTTTTATTGTTTTCGCAGATTTATGGCAACTATTTTATTTTATTCATTTGCCAGTATTTAATATGGGCTATTTTAAAATTATTTTAAATTTTGCTGCCACAGCGGGGAAATGGCTCGAGACGGTATTCAAAATTCAAAAAATTCAAAATTCACTTTTTTCCGTTAGGTACAAATCAGTACAATAGGACAAGTCAAAGTTCAGTACATTTGCACCAAGTCACTAATATTAAAATGGGCTTAAAATAACAAATTTGAACTGGAGATGCTGATTAGTTGTACAAACAAGATAGGCTTAAAACAAATAAATAAACTATATAACATGGTCAAACAACAATAAAAATATAATATTTTAACACAATTATTGAATAACATATAATCACATGGAAAAGCACCAAAAAAGGCCAGACAGACAAACATAGATGACATAAATGAGATTTATGGTAGGACCTAAGGCCCAGGTCTGATTAATTTGTTTTTAGTCATATAAGAAGCTGATATAATTTATTTAAAAGTTTTCCTTTGACCTAAGAGGGTGAGGAGGAAGATGTTGTTACTTAACAACAATTGGATTGCTACTGTATAAATGTTTATACAAGCTATAAAAATACAAATACTCTTATATAGTACCTAGAAGCTACACATGCATACTCTGCTCTCTTGATTTAAAGGATCAAACATAATTTACATTTTAGAGCTAAATATGTAAAAACTAATTTGGTAGAACCAACTAGGGTGGAAACCTAATGGAAGGTGGAGTCCCTATCGAGCTGTAGGCGAGTTGCTATCATAGCACATAAATACCTCTAAGTTTTCTTTGAACATTATTCCTTAATTATTATAAATATCAAGTTTGGTAATATATGGTTACGTACCTTGACGTCACAATTCCTTGATAGTACAACTGGTGTTGACTATAGTTTCGACTTCCACGAAGTCATTGTCAAAACGATAAGAATATTAAAACATTTTCCTGAATGTCGTCAAATTTTAAAACTTACACACAACAAACACACAATAGAAATTTTTGACATTATTTAGTACAGTTCGCCGGCCGGCACACGTCACTGAACTGGTTGATTCCTTAACCAGTTATTTTACCAGTTATTAGGTTAAGGAATCAACCAGTTCAGTGACGTGTGCCGGCCGGCGAACCGGCGAACTGTACTAAATAATGTAAAAAATTTCTATTGTGTGTTTGTTGTGTGTAAGTTTTAAAATTTGACGACATTCAGGAAAATGTTTTAATATTCTTATCGTTTTGACAATGACTTCGTGGAAGTCGAAACTATAGTCAACACCAGTTGTACTATCAAGGAATTGTGACGTCAAGGTACGTAAACCATATATTATTGATAACCAATTCCGGAAGGCTTCAACATGGATAAATCAAGTTTGGGTCTTCAATTTGAGTATGTGCAAATTTTGTTTACAAAACAAAACATTGTTTTATTTCCCAGTTATTTTACACTTGATTATGATTTTAAATACTAATTTTATACATATTGACTTGTAAAGTAGCCTGGATTGCTGAATTTATAATGAGATTAACTTACGTCATACAATCTTTAGTTGAGCATGGCGTACACGTAAGAGTTTTAACTTAAGACAGGTAAACCTTTTTGAAAAGTTTTTGAATAAAATCCATGAATCAATCACTTTCACTTCGGAAATTGAGAAAAACAATAGTATTAATTATTTAGACATAACAATCAGCAAAACCGGAGATAAGCACTGTTTAAAATATACAGGAAACCCACCCAAACTGATCAAGTAATCAACGAAAAATCGTACCATGCAGGTTCCCATAAAATGGCCGCATTTAACTCTATGGTTCATAGATTGATAAATATTCCGATGTCAAAAGAAGACTACAACGATGAACTAAATACTATTAAATTCATCGCTCAACAAAATGGATTCAAACCAGAAATAGTTGACAAAATTCATTACAGGAAATTAAGAAAAAATTCAACTAACCGGGATGCTTATTAATTAGACGATAAAAAGTATGTTTCAATAAATTACAATAGGAAAACCTCTAACATGATTAAAAAGCTTTCATAAAGAATAACATACATGTAGCTTTTAAATCGGAATTAAATCTCCAAAGACTTTTGAAAGATAAGGGAAACAATAATCAATCTGAACTTGACAAATCTGGAATTTATAAACTGCGTTGCAACGATTTTGAATTGTATTACATAGGGCAGACAGGCAGATCTTTTTCAATCAGGTTCAAAGAACACATATTAGAAGTAGAGAAATTAAAAAATAATATCACTGGCAACACAAAAATCAAATCAAAGTTTTCCGAGCATTTATTTAAATTCAACCACAACTACAGTAACATCTACAATAATTTAGAAATATTGTATAAAGATAGTAAAGGAAAAAGGCTTAGCAGAATAGAAGAATTATTTATTTATGAAAGTCACAAAAAAGATAGTAACAATGTAATGAACGATAAAATTAATTCAAGAGCCAATCCTATTTACGAAGAAATTATTAAATGAAAGGAAAAAGAAACACCTATCAAGGACCTGTGATAACGAACCAGCCGGTACGAAGTTCATTTAACCCCCCGCCCATTCCAAATCAGTCTGCATTCGACCGTGTCCGGTGACGCCCACGTGAGGCCCAAGTGAGACCCACGTGGGCAAATCGTTGCAATGCGGTGCATTTTTAACTGTTTGTTTAAGGGTCATGTGTCGTTTTTGTGTGTATTTAAACTATTTTCGCGGCTTCATCGCCAAGATATTTTAACAATTTTATGGCAATCTGTATAATGTTAGAAGGCGCTGAAGATGGCTTAAAGCCGAAACACGTGTACGCCATTCTGAACTAAGGATTGTATGACGTAAGTTAATCTCATTATAATATTATACAATTGATGTGTTTAAATAATGAAAATATGCAACCTTAATATTAAGACTATTTAGTCATTATTGCAAATTGAAGTAAATACTATTGGTACTTTTGATTATAAGTTTACACAACTTACTAAAATATCCGAACATTACCCGAAATTTAGTTTTGTATTTTAATATTTCAAATTATGACACTCAAACTGTGTTTTGATTGAGATTGTGAACTAACTTTTATTGAACTATCTAGTTAAAATTAAAAAGTATTACCCTAAGCAAGAAGTATAAACTTCAATTTTAAGTAATGACCATTTATTCTTATTATCAATATTTAATTTTTCCATTTGAAAAATGGAAACTTCATGCATACTTTGGAATGAAATCTGTCAAAAATGCTCATAGCTTTTATTAGTATCATTTTCGGCAGTAAACAATAATACGGTTGTTTCGTATCTTTCACTCTTATTAGGAATAATCCTCATAACAGTCTTTTAGTCTTTATTGTTTATAGAATCTACAAAAAATATGAACTTTTAGAAAGGTTCATATAAGCCACTTCTATTACATTGAATAAAGATTAAATATCTATAGGATTGTGTATTATACTTTTGGTAATTTCCCAAACATATTAGAGAACTTTATAAAAAGCAATTAAGTTTTACAGGTCAAAAGGTGTATGAAATGTAATCTGCGGCGTGGGTCGCCTGTCCGTCTGTGACGTCATAACCGAGGATGATTAAAGACCACAAGGTCCTCACACAGTGCTGAAACTACATATCTCCTCCTATAGTCCTAGTAGAAAATGCACATTAAATTACATGAAGTCTCTACATTTATTAATCTTCTAACGTGTATTCTGTATTTAAAGTACTATTGTTATAGAATTAAAACAATCATTTTCAATCGATAATCATAAGAGGAAATTAAAACGATAAATCCTTTGGATTTAAATATTTCAAATTATGATGATCAAACAGTGGTTTGATTAAGATTTTGAACTTACTTGTCTCTCAGTCTCTCACTAGTGACTTGTGTTTGGTCATTTAATCATTGAGAGACACTGATTGTTATAGGCATAGTGGTCAGTGATGTGACATATGGTCGAGTATCGCGGTAGATACCTACGTATCTAAGTCATAATATCGTATCTGCCGCATTGTATTGATGCTTTGCATGTAATACACGTATAATATCGGCCGAAATATCGCATAATTAATTTATATATATCTTGCAGCAAGAAAAAAATATAAGAATAGATTTTCAACTACTCTTATAATTATTTTTATTACTTTTCAATTTTCAATTACTTTTCAATTATTTTTATTTTTACTATAAGAATAGATTGAAAGAGAAAACTAATTTTGTAATAGTCTTTGAATTGTATATTAGGCTAAGAAGTTTTTTCATTTTAGCATTTAGCACTTTTATTTCTTTATTGTAATCAGCATTTTTTCTTGATTCTGTAATCGTTGTTTCCTCTTTAATCTTCAAATAAGCAACCATATTTTTAAAACATATTTATGCCTCATGTTTCTTATACATAAAGCTTTGAATTATTTTACAACACTCATTCAGTATATAATTTGTTTTGGTCTAGGGAGTCGTCGGTTTTTCATTAACTTGGGACGATAGTTGTTTTCATATGTCGCGTTTTGTGGTTATGTGTTTATACCTTACAAGTCATGAGATGTCGACAATCTAAATAGGTGAGTGATACCAAAAAAAGACAGTCACAATTAAAAGTATTATACTAATCGATTAGTGTTGATGAAACGAGTTTGGGTCAACTAATTATATTGCAATTAAGTGACTTCAGCATTGTAATTGATTGGCTACTAACAGAATTATATTACAACACTAGTAATGTCACGGCCGTCTACTGGATGGTGCACTTTACTGAATGACTCATATATATTCATCATAATAAACTCTTAAATCAATAAATTAATAAAAATTATCAAGACGAATGTACAATCTGAATTTCACTACATTTAGATTTTAATCTAAAACTTCATATTTGTAATTAAAGAATTTTTATTTTCACACCATGTCTATCCAGTTATCAGTTTTTATTACATAATGAAGAAAATCAAGAATAATATTTTGTGTATTTTTGTATTATATTTTGTGCGGTTCCACACAAAAAATAATTGTTAATTATTTAATTACTTGTTGACTTAATTAATTTAAGACTACAGCAATATTTTCTTGAACAAAAATATTGACAATTTTTTTATTGTTTGTAAGATGAATGTATTCTACTACATTAAAACTAATCGTGCCTTTAGGTGAGTTTGCTTTCCTAATAGAGTATTTTTATAAAAAATATTTGTATTTTATAACTTTAATCAAAACATAATACATGCACCATATAATATGATTATTATAAAAAAAATTACCCATCTGCATACTGTACGCTGATAAGGAGTATCACCAAATTCGTTAAATTATTAACAAGGAATAACATTAAAATACTTCAACGAAGTTAAAATAAAAACAAATTGAAACTAAAATCAAATTAGTTGATACTGCAGAAGTAGAACCAACAAGTAAACGTTGCAGAGAGTGATTAAAGGAAACTTAAATAAAAAATATACATTTTATAAAAATAATAAAATTAAAGAAAATTGGTTGAAGGCAATAATAATGTAACAAACACATTAAAATTTAATCTATTTTATAGGCAATCCTATAATTTAATCCTATAATTTAATATTTTATCTAGTTATAGGCAATCCTCTTTTGTATAAATCTAGGAAATTGAATACTGCAGTGTCATCCCCATCACGGATGAAAAGGAGATGAACTGGAACATTTCCAAGCGTTTGTCGCAGTCTTTGACATTCTTCCATAAAAATTACACGAAAAAAATCCTTTTAAAGTCTCCAATAATCAGTATATAAATAGTCTAGAATAATGTTATCTCAATCAAAATATTTAGTATATTGATTTAACTCTAAATTTATTTCATGAAATAGCTAAAAATGAGAAAAACTGTCTAACTCTCAGAATTCCATGCAGTAACTCATTTATGTTTCATATATTATAAAGTGGGAAATTTATCGTCTATCAAATGATGATTTCCTCCACCTACCATCTAAAGCCGTAATTTACGCCTTGGAATAAAGTACTAAGTATTAGTTTCTACCCCATGTGACCTAAATACTTAATTTTTCTACCTAGGGAAAACTAAACTTTTTCGTACCACGGTTCTAAAGTTAGTTACGTAAGAAAAACATTAAAAGTGAGATTAAGAAGAACATGAGTGACAGTCAGCTGTCACTTTTATTTATTTCGATACTCTTTGTTTACTAAGACATCAAACATCACACAGCAAAAAATAATTAATTCTAATAATCACTGTATATTATTGCCCTATTTTGATTTCATTTGACTATCTAAATCAATTTCAAAACGTTTTCTAAGACAATTATAATAAATTTTTATACACTATCATTCTCAAAAAAAAAAAAAAAAAAAAAAAAAAAAAAAAAAAAAAGGAATTTTGACAAATTTGCAGTTCTGGGGCTATACAATATGAATTATAATAGTAATTTTCATGCCAAGGAGTTTTTATACAAATAAACTGTGTTTTAATACACATATTCAATATAAAAATTTGGTAAAATATATTCTTTAGCTGTAAAGATGATCAAAATTACAATAAAATTAACATTGCCAAAACATGAAAACTGCTTTTAAATTTTGTTTTATTCTTATCGTACTTATAAAATCTTTTGAAACCAATTGTTTGTAAAAGAAGAACAGTTAACATTTTATACAAACTCCTCGGAAAACGATATAAGAAATAATAAACAATAAACAAACTTTTATAAAATAAAAAAAAACATTTTATTTATAAATAAATATGGCTTATTTAAGTTTAAGGTCAGAAATATAATCACAGTGTTTTACAAAAAACAGCATTGTTCATTTATCAATTATATTTTAGTAGGATAGGAAGCCAAGATAGGTTCCCATAAATAAATATAATGTCATTGGGTTTCCCAGGAGCATTAGACACAGGAAAGGTCCTTCATATTTCTTGCTATATACCTTATTCGTATTTCTCATGTATGGTGAAATGAAAAGATTTGTTTAATTGATAAACCAAAAAAATTAAGTGAATATGTGCATTACATATATGGTTGAAGCAGAAAAACTTAAGATGTTTATAAACTTATTATTATCATATGACTAGTTCATACATTAATATAATAGTTAGCTTTTTACTCAAACGCGAGGAATTTGGTTTGGATATTAAATAAAAAAAGTGAACTTCACACATACATTTTTTCCTAATTTTGCTCTTTTAATGCAGCTTGTTGACAAATATACCTAACTAAGTATATTTACAAATATTTTTACAAATATACCAAATATATGTAAGCTCTAATATGATCTCTTTGGTATGAGTGTAGGAAACACTTTCTTTTGTGTAGCCTACTGTATTTCGGTATTGTTATAATTCTTTATTTTGTTCTGGAAACGAGGAAACAATTGTTGCTGGTCACATAACTGGGATGGACGAATCTGATATGACATCCCTTGGAAATACCGATGTTATCTTTTTAAATGTATTATTTGTACCTAGTATGTTGAACATAATCAGCTAATAACTGTTTTATACATATACATACTATAAGTAAATTATATGCTATGAATTACATATATATATATATATATATAAATGCCTATGTATAAAAATCCTTCCCTTTAATAGATAACATGAAACCTTGGAAATCAAAGCTTCAGAGTAATAGAGTTTAATTATTTTAGAGTTGAATTAAATTAGAGTTTTTAGAGTTTAATTATATTGCAACCATCAAATTAGTTGCATGAGATAGTAATGGAACTAGCGTTCTTGTTGCTAGTGATCTAGAAGATTTAGACAATCACATGTCATTGCTAAGAATTTTACGTGTAGTTATAAATTAACTACACCCGGCTAATCCAATATTGCTGTGATTATTAGTAATCACCCAAAAACTTAATTAATTTGTAGGTTACATATGTTGTCCCATCCCAATAAAAATTTTATTTTAGTGGGAAATTTTTAGATATCAATCATGGATTGCGCCTTCATTTTAATTCTAAGTTACAATATCGATTCAGAGTGTTCCATCGTGTGGGCTGGCCAGAGAGCGAGATCGAGTGAGGTTTAACTTTATAATAAAAAGTTGCAAAACATTGAATTATTTTTTTTTTTTCTTTATGAATAATAGTGTTTCTTAAAAATCAAGTTGAAATTAAACACGACATGAGAATGCGTTTATTGAGTTTTTATTGAAAACAATTTATCGCAATTTTTGCAAACCTATTTTAACGACAATTTTGTTTTTACATATAATGTAGGTAACGTTATTGTCATATTAATCTTTTAATTTATCGTGAAACGTTGATCAATCATTAATATAATTATGATGCAATATGGTAATATTTTATAAATATGAACAATATTTGATATAAAATCCATATTTAAAACGAAAACACTATGAGATATGACTTTTAAATTTCTTATTCATTTGGTTATACACTTTAAAAACGCCATTGAATTGTTATGAAGTTATTACTGTAGCTTAATTAATTCACTCTTGTCTTGAATATCAAATAACAGTTACTGAAGTTTGTTTGGATAATGTAACTTAGACACTGCCCCTTTCATATCGTCAACATGGCTTGAGGCAGTATACAAGTTAATAAACTTAAATGTTTCAAGATAGCGGAGAATGACGTAAAAGCTTATTATTAATAATTTTGAAACGACAACAAAAGGCTTTTATCAACTTTTTTTCCATTTACGTTGTAAATAAAATAGACTTAATTTTATAAATATAAATTAATATTTTGTATATTGAATTTTTAATAGAAATATAAAACTGTAAAGTTTGAATTTAACATTTTAGGGATTATCAAACATTAGTAGGTTTTAATTTTTATGCAGTTGTACATTCAAAGCTAGTTTGTTCAAAACTTACATAACAATGAACATTACTTGGTCTTAGAAGTAAATGAATTGGCATAGTAAAACCATAGATCTTAATTTATGGGGAAGCTCATATCAACTTCCTATGCCTATATAATACAAAATAGGGAAACGTTACAATATATCCTACCTAAAGTACATGATAGATGATAGTGTAATAGTCGTGAGATATATTAATAATTTTATAAATTGGACACCTTGTAAACATCCATTAGTTTCTGTTTCAACTTCTTAATGTCAATTCGTTCTTATACTATTTGGGTGATTGTTTTATAAATTTAATCCTCTATAAAAAGTATATTGCTATACTTGTCCTTTTTATGTGTTTAATTGTGTACTTATCTCTATTTACAGTTTCAAAATTATATATCACATTGCTGATTAAGGTTTGTTTCATTGTTTCTTTAAAATAGTTTTTACAAGTTTCTTCTTTTTATAATTTAATTATACAGCGAATTTTCATTTTTTGTAAATTTAAAACTCGTACAAGTTAAAACTACTTGTTCCAACATATTCTAAACTCCATTAGAAATACGGAGCTCCGTTGTTAAAAAAATAAGGCCTTATTATAAAATCGTAATATTGTAGAAAACTATATAAGTTGTTCATATAACTATATATGTCTTAAGAAAAGACGCGACTTCATTGTGATAGAACTGCTGAAAAGAGTAATTACTGTCAATAAAGAGAACGGGATGGTCCATCCATCAGCAACCTTGCTTTGTTGTGAACATTGCTACGTTCAAGAATGTGCAATCATCCATCAGGAAAAGAATAATTTTCCATGCTACTGCAAAACAGCTGTTTTCCACAACTGCATTGCAGTATAAAATGTTTTTGAGACATACTAAAAACTTGTTTGGGACCGTCCATAAATTACGTCATTGCTTTTTGGCCATTTTTAGACCAAACCCCTCTAAGATCATCCTACCATTATAATTCCCCCCCCCCCTCAGAAAAATGACATCATTTTTAGCCTCTGTTTTATTTAAAAATAATGCTTTCTCTACTTACCTTGGTCTGACGATGAACTCTACTTGATAAACTAAAAACATTGACCAATCAAATTTAAATTACCTTCAGAAATAAAGCCTATATGTCTTTTTCAGTGGAAAAATAAACTAAAATAAAATATAAAACAGCGCATAAAAACAGTCTGATGTATTTTCTTAGATAATTATTCTATAATAGTTGAATTATAGATCTAGCTGAATATAAGCAATTAAACTTCCAACTGTTATTGAAATATCAATACAAATCCTTACTTTAATACGAGGAGTGTCTATTGTGCGGATCAAATTGTGTGTTCAACCTTTTTCTCAAGATGTAGCAGGCAGATTTTGCTTCAACTTTGTATTTACGTGTATTTAAGCAAAAATATAAGTTTAGTAACTTCACACAAGAAAAACTAATTTTCGTGTACAAAAACCAGCTTGAAAATTGAAATTTTATACGTGGGTCTTATCGATTACCAGGATTGTAAATCAGCTGTTTGCTAAGTAGGCCTATACTATAATTTATTTATTAGTTTTTAAATGCAGAATTTTAAACTTCAAACGTTATATAGAGCATTGTTTGTAAATAACAGAAATGTAAACACTGCGTATTACTAACTTTGCAAATATAACCTCGAAAATACAACATTAAAGTTAATATTTTTTACGAGTAAAAGTCTAATTCTGACTTATGATAAAAAGAGTTGTTAATTATTCTGAGCAAAAGTGTCTCTATGGTGCTTAATAGTTGCTAAAAACACGATTGCTTACTATAAAGACCCACTTTTGCTCCTAGTTATGAAAACTACTATTATATTGGACTATAAATTATTTGGAAAAATTGGATATTTTATGATTAATTAATTAATCTGTTTGATTAGAATAGTATTAAAATCAGTTCGTTACTTTTAAACATATATTTAGTTAAAACATTTTTAACTCTATTCATTTTTTTAATGCAAAAGATTCTTAGACTGGTTTTTTGTTTTAGGTTTCATATGAACTTCTTCTCCAGATAAAAGAAGTAAGTATTAACATAATATTAACTATATTGATATAAAGAATAGGAAAACACGTTTTAGTTATTTTTAGGTAAATGAAGTAATGTACTAACTATTCCATGAAAAAAATATGCAAACACTTACTGTTACTGTACTGTCCTTACTGACTGCGTTTTACTAGAAAAAATGTTTCTACAAAGTAGGCCTAAATACTGTTTTTAGTTTGAACAAAAATGTCTTTACTGTATTCTTATTTTTTTCTAATTTATTTCATTAGTAGATGAAATAAATTCTACTATTTACTTCATAGTAGTAAATGAAGTAAATTTTTATTCACTTAATGTTATTGAAATATTTCATTCTACTATAAAGAGCGCTATTATGATGCCATTTGTTTTTACACAAATTTTTTTAATATTGCTCTTGGACACTGGCTTTACTGTAGAATTTTTTAGAGTTATTTCTTAAATTAATCCTTTTTAAATGTACAAGTTTTAAGTTATTTTTAGTGTATATTTCTGTAAATAATTTTATTTTATAAATGAGAAATGTAATCTTGTATATAACGAGGTGTAATGAAATAGAATTGCTATTTTTTTTTTATTTCATTGAAAATTGACATTTGAAGAAACTTTCTTGATCCGGTGAAACACTATATTTTTCAAGTAGAAATAACTTTTTTAATAATAACTTTTGAATAAAAAATTTAGAAAAACTAATAAAAGTCGTTTATAAATAATGATAGCAGCATTACTTGTAATTTTTTTCTGATATGATAATATCTTACAACTTACAAGAAATTGGTGAAATATTATGCAAGAGCTTGTTATTCTGCAACTTCTAACTCTTTCCGATTGATATTGACTCCGTTAAATATTTGAAACTATAGGCCTTATATTTTGTTCTTTTAAACTTTGAATATGTTTTATATTTCTACGACATAGTAAAAACTTACTTTATGTTTTTAAAGTTATTAATAGCAAAACACTAACCGTATGAAACAGAATATTACGCTTAGGTTAATGTTAAAACAAGAGCGTAAGGTATATTATTGCTTGCAAGTGCATTGTGGTAAAATATTAAGAACGATGACATTAGCATAATGATTTCAATCTGTTGTACTGATGAGGTACACTATCTATTAAGAAGATCAGGTTGAAGCTCATTCTGTTCATTATTAAAAATATGATGAACAGTACGACTAGTTTATTCAAAGTGCATACATTTTAAAGACGTTAAATTAACAACAAAGTGTTATGTGTTACATTGTGCAATGTAATCCAGTTAAATAAATGTTTTCTTTTTATTTTATCAATTTTAATAATAAACCGTAAGTTAGTTTTTCAACTATCTAGGTCATGTGAACTTTGTTTTATTGAATAAAAATAAAATTACATTTTTGTTAGTATGATGGTTTTATATTGAAAAATATTTCAAAAACGATAAAAACATATAGAAATAGTTTGTGTTGTATCAAGCCACCCTTAAAAAAAATCTTTTACCTTTAAACAAGTGTAAAAATTACCTGTATAAAATAAAACAAATAAACAATAAATCGACTTATGTATTACGTTAGTCTTAGTTAATTAAATATAAATAGTATATATAACAAAGACTAACTTAGAACATAAGAAGATTGTTTGTTTATTTGTTTTGTTTTATATTATACAATAATGTAATACAAAAAAGGTATTACGATTGCACTATAAGCTAGTTTTGTTATGTATATCAAATGATAACCATGGGCTGTGAACTATCTAGAGAATTAATTACTGAAGAGGCTCTACTTCCGCTTCCCACTCAGGAAGTGGTAGGCTACATTATTAAGACCCTGTGGTGATTGTATGGCTTAAAGTGGCTCAGGATATTAATGTTGAACGTAAAGTAATATTGTCCCTGGAAATTTTCATTCGCAATACGCGAACAAATAAAAAGCTAGGAGTTTTTGGCAATCACCATTATTAAATCAGTTTCTTAACGTTCAATTTTTAATGTAGGCCTATCATTCTCATTATCTATAGAATGTTTGAACATGACTGTAAATTTTAATACAATGTTATCTATTTAGAATAATAGTAGGATTGAAGTTTCAATTGATAATGCCACTTTACATTATTAACTCGTTGTTAGAGGAAATTATGCTATGTTTTGGTAACTTGTTTATAATTGAAAAATTATTAAATTCTCATATATTTGTTAAAGCCGGTAGGTATGTAACACACCAATGAAAGGTTAATGCAGTTTTGAGAACTCTAGAAACCGGTGACGACAAACGAAGGTGAGGTCTCTAAGAAACTGTGGAGAGGCATCATCCCCGGGGCATAACCTCGCCAGGCCAACTCCGGGATAACTATCTCTGCAAGATTCACTCGCAAAATGATTGCTGTACGGCTTCTTCACAAAACATAGTCTGAATTATCATCAATCATAGACAATGGGTAGTTCCCAGAACTGCCAAGCAAGATTCCTCTCCCTGCTTTTGGATCAGTCTGCTTTCAAGGTCTAATCCTAGACTCAAGAAGTTCTTGTAGGAACTCCTCTTCTGAGGTGTAAGAAACTTCCTTGGTCTCTGATCCTCAGCACCAAGGACTCGCTAGGCAAGTCCTGCGACGGCGGTCACCAACTTGTCTACCTTTGAGGTGGTCATCTCGCAAGCCGTGCAGCAGGAGGAGTAGGAGAACCTCAAAAAGTTATTTGACACGCTCGATGTAATGAAGGCCGTCAGTGGAACATCAGCCAAGGACGACATTGTCCAACTGAAGGCCAGCCTTCTTCAGATCTCCAGGCTGACAGTATCCGAGAAAGAATGTGAGTACACAACAATTTGCTCACGAAGCTACAATGCGTATCGAGGCAAACAACTCCGTCCATGCACGCCAACCAGCCCTACAAACCCAGAGGCTGGAAAGAATCCGAGAAGTAACCTCCCAGCCAAGGTTAGTGAGAAGGACATCGTCCAGAAGAAGGACACAACCCAGCAGCCTGGAAACTAGCTCGTCATCCATCACATCAGGAAGAAAAAACCAATGAAAAAGTCGTTGAAGCAAAGGCCAGACACTGTTCTCATCAAGCTGTCAGAAGACAAATCCTACGCCGACGTGTCGACCAAATTCTACACGAGTGAAAGCCCACCAAGAAAGGCGTGTTTTTAAAGGCCATAAAAAATCCGAGCCTATGATCTCAAGGTCGAGTTCGATGTAACTTCAATGAGCAGTCCGCCTTCAGCAAAGACTTGCAGGAAATCCTTCGGGCGAGCATCTTTTCACGTTATTGAGTCCAAATCAACGCTGGAGGGAAGATAATTCAACGAGCTTACGACCGATGTAGAAGTAACGGCTGGTGTAACATCTGCCCTCGGCGACAGCTTCAAGGTGAAAATTTTCTTCTCGAAAGTGAACGTTTGTGGGAAGGCAGTGTCGACCCTTACGCTGAGAGCCAGAACTGTGATTAATCCACTGAAAAAGGCCACCTTAATATCTGGTATGTGAACTTGAGCTATCAGTTGTACGAGAAACTCTGGGTTATTTAGCATTTTCAAGTTTCTGGGCTTCTAGTCACGTCACTAACCACTGACCCGGGCCCAACTGAAGCAGGATATGCTTCAAGTGTGGCAGCCAGGATACCAAGGTGAGTATTTGAAATACCGTACCGTACTGTGTCCTGTGAACATAAGTCGGTTTGAAGGGCAACGGGAAAAAGTAGTCTACTTGGTCAGGTCGTTGTAGGCAGTGTAGGAGGAGTATTTAGGCACTTCGCCATGCAGACACAAATAAACTATTAAGTCCTGCAACTTAATTTACAGAGGAACAATATGGTAAATGACTGCTTCGTACCAGAACCGATGCTGCCTGCAGTAGTTCTTGGATCTCTCCGGTTATATGGAGTTTGGACGTTGGGAAAGTGCCTGTTCACGCTAATTTATTGGGCAAATGTTTAGTCTAGGTGAGGAGCAGAGGTTTCACCTTCTTCTTCTATCATTTCAAACCCAACCAACTCATCGCGGACTACCACAACATGGTTGATTCCATCCACGAGGATATTATGAGCACCGCAAGTGGAGTCAACAGATGATAGTTTCAACACCAAAGATATGCAATTGAATTCACCCAAACTGACAATCGAGGTCCTTACGTCCTCGAGATGGCTGCCAGGCTAGGCCTCTGTATCCACAACACGGGTGGGGTTTCCACCTTCCGTCACCCTGGGTACGGAGAAACGATCCCTGACATAACCCTTGTTTCCGAAGGGATCGCTCGACGAATCTCCGAAAGTCAAGCCTTTGAAAACCTTTTCCCAGTGACCACCAATGAATCCTATTCAAGATTTTTCCCGATGACACGCGACCACATGCCAAACCAGCTCCTATGTCACAAGGGTTGAACCCATTCGTTTGAGAAAAGACACATTTAGAGTTAAATAAATAAATAAGACAAAGCGATGTCATCTGCACTTGTGCTGAAGATTCGTCCAAATGCACGACGATTCTCATCACGACCTCAAGTGATCAGTCGATAGGAGTCTCCTGCCACTATGGGCTATGGGAAGAAGCAATCTACTGGTGTATGCTCGTGGAGCCAGTCTATTGGTGGCCTTTCGTCTTTTTGGCCCCCGTGAGTAGTCCATGGGACATTGAGCCCCTGGGACTCCGACATTCCTGAAAGGACAATGAAAATCTCAGCGTGCTTAAACAACATTACACCTCCTACCCAAAAAGAAAAATATATCCTGAATGGTTAAATATGACCAAACCTTTTTCATTTAGAGAAAAGCGTTCAAAATAATATATGTGTTCAATAAAGTGAATGGTGCACCAGGGACCATTCATCAGCAGCCTTGGTGTGTTGTCAACATTGCGAGGTGAGAGAATGTTAAAACATCTATCAAGGAGGGAATGCTCTTTGTTTGTTTACTGCAATATACAAAGCGGTCCGTCTTTTGGGAAAACTGGTGCAGCATAATAACTGACCAAAGGGTTTTAAAATAAAATGAAAATACAATTTGCAATAAAGTTTATAAAATAAGTTAAATTTCTTAATAAGTTGATTACGATATTTAATGTGAATATTCAATAGTAGATTACCAAACCTCTTTATAGTAAAAAATTGAAAGTCTTTAAAGTGAAATCTTTTCTTGTGTTAGGATCCTTTAAATTTTTTTCAGTTTCATAAACTATCAAAGAGTAGAGAGACCGTTTTTTATACTAGACGTTTTCACAGGTTAAAAAATAAAATCTTCTTTCTTCTTCTTCTTCTACTATATATTTGTCAAATACCACTCACTCATGTATCAGAGAATCTCCATAACCGTGGGGTATAGAGGGTTGAAATTTTGCATGGACGTTCCACTTTGCTAAAAAATGCTCACTAAGAAACAGTTTTGCAAAATTCCTTCAGGTCTCCGCCCCACAGGACTTCAAAATTTCCATGTAATGTTAATCTTATGGCCAATTTTTAATACAAATCAAAGCAACATCGAATCTGAAAAACTATGGGACCTAGGATGTTAAAATTTAGCACGGGTGTTCTTCTTTGCTCATGGGTGCTCACTAAGAAATGGTTTTGCAAAATTCCATCAGGGCTCTGCCACACAGGACTTAAAAATTTCTATCTAATGTTATCCTTATGGCCAATTTTTTATACAAATCTAGGAAACAACGAATATAGAAAACTATAAGACCTACGATGTTGAAATTTGGCATGGACGTTCTGCTTTGCTCATAGGTGCTCACTAAGAAACGGTTTTGCAAAATTCAATCAGGGTTCTGCCACACAGGACTTCAAAATTTCTATCTAATGTTATCCTTATGGCCAATTTTTTATACAAATCTAGGAAATAACGAATATAGAAAACTATAAGACCTACGATGTTGAAATTTGGCATGGACGTTCTGGTTTACTCATAGGTGCTCACTAAGATACGGTTTTGCGAAATTCAATCAGGGCTCTGCCACACAGGACTTCAAAATTTCTATCTAATGTTATCCTTATGGCCAATTTTTTATACAAATCTAGGAAACAACGAATATAGAAAACTATAAGACCTACGATGTTGAAATTTGGCATGGACGTTCTGCTTTGCTCATAGGTGCTCACTAAGAAACGGTTTTGCAAAATTCAATCAGGGTTCTGCCACACAGGACTTCAAAATTTCTATCTAATGTTATCCTTATGGCCAATTTTTTATACAAATCTAGGAAATAACGAATATAGAAAACTATAAGACCTACGATGTTGAAATTTGGCATGGACGTTCTGGTTTACTCATAGGTGCTCACTAAGATACGGTTTTGCGAAATTCAATCAGGGCTCTGCCACACAGGACTTCAAAATTTCTATCTAATGTTATCCTTATGGCCAATTTTTTTATACAAATCTAGGTAACAACGAATATAGAAAACTATAAGACCTACGATGTTGAAATTTGGCAAGGACGTTCTGCTTTGCTCATAGGTGCTCACTAAGAAACGGTTTTGCAAAAGTCCATCAGGGCTCCGCCACACAAGACTTCAAAATTTGTAATGTTATTCTTATGACCAATTTTTAATATGAATCTAGGAAAATCATATCTGAAAAACCATATGACTTAAGAGAATTATTTGGAACATTTTCAATGGGAGATGCACTTCGCCCATCGGTGCTCACTAAGAAACGCATCTTCGGTGCTCTTGGAAAGAATCTTCAGTTCTCCGCCCCTCGGGTCTATTAAATTGGTCTAGGGTCAATGGGTTGAAATTTGGCATGGACATTTCTCTTTGTTCAAAGGTATTCACTAAGAAACGGTTTTGCAAATATAGTATTTGAAGTCCTTTAGGGCTCCGCCCCACAGAACATCAAAATGTCCGATGTTGAAATTTGACATTGACGTTCCTCTTTGCTCACAAGTATTCACTACGAAACAGTTTTGCAAATACAAAGATTATTATTATATAGTTTTGGAAGTCCTTTAGGGCTCCGCCCCACTGGACTTCAAAATTACTCAAGAGCATATGGGGTTGAAATTTGACGTAGACATTCCTCTTTACTCATATGTACTCACTACGAAACGGTTTTATAAATATAGTTTCTTATGTCCTTTAGGGCTCCCTCCGTCCCACAGGACTTCATGATTACTATAAAGCCTACAGGGTTCCTCTTTACTCATGTGTACTCATGAAGAAACAGTTATGCAAGTCCTTTAATTTTTGAAGTAATTTAGGGCTCCACCCCACTGGACTTAAAAATCACGCTAGGGCCAATGGGTTTGAAATTTAGTATTTATGTTCCTCTTTGCTTATAGGTATTCACTAAGAAACGGTTTTCCAGGTATAGTTTTTGAAAACCTTTAGGGCTCCGCCCCACTGGACTTCTAAATTACTCTTGGGCATACAGGGTTGAAACTTGACTTGGACGTTCCTCTTTACTCATTTGTACTCACTAAAAAAAGGTTATGCAAAGATATTTTTTGATGTCTTTTAGGGCTCCACCTCACTGGACTTCAAAATTACTCTAGGGCATACGAGATTGAAATTTAACGTGGACGTTCCTTTTTACTCATATGTACTCACTAAGAAACGGTTTTACAAAATAAAGTCTTTGAAGTCTTTTAGGGCTCCGCCTTAATGGACTTCAAAATTACTATATAGCCTACAGGGTTGAAATTTGGCCTTTTTACTTGTTATGTTGCCTACTAAATAAAAAATGGTTTTGAAAAAATAGTTTTTGAAGTCCTTTAGAGCCCCCTGCGTAAGGTCTATGGCGTTTGAAATATGACATATTCGTTCCTCTTTGCTCATATGTGCTCATTAAGAAAACCTTTTGCAAAATTCAATGCTCTGCTTACACAATTCTTAAGAAAGAAGATTTCGTTGCTCTTTAAAGAGATATTATTACATGTAAAATGAATTTAATCACGGGCGAAGCCGTGACAGGCAACAGCTAGTTGTGTAATAAAGATATCAATAATAATTTGCAGCAAGAACCATCAAGTGATGACTCTATTAATAAAATAAATAACTCTATTCTGTTATTCTATTAAATAAATTAACTAATTATAACTCTATAACTTTTCTCTATGAAACATTCATTAAAGAGAGGATGTGTTTGTTAATTAATTAATTAATAGGAAATTATTAATTTTTAATACCTTGCCAAGTATTGCAATAGAAGAATAAGTACAGTCAATAATTAATATACAAGCTATTCTACCTACTCTAAACAAAGCTATTTGTTAGAGGGTATGCAATCGTTTTAAGACGTACAAATCATACAATGGCGTTGTGAAGGAATTATTTGTCAATTTGCTAAGGAGAATACTTTTTTGTACATTTAATTCAAGAATTCAAATATTTTAAATATTTTGTTAAGTTGAAAATGGATGTTATGTTGAAACATTAACTTAAAAAGCCGTATTTAAAGAAAACCATATAATATTAGTTTGTATTACATTTAGGATGACCCAAAGAATATGCGATTACTATTATTTATTATAAAGACATTAAGATAAGAAGATAAGTAGTTAACAAGACTAGTAGTCCTAACTATAAAGCCTCTAGTCTATTTTGAGCTCCAATTAAAACTTACTTACCTAACTAAATACTACTGACCACAATAACCAGAATGCGTCAAAACTGACTCAAAGCTTTTATAAATTAACAAAGAGTACACGGCCACATATAGGCGATTACAATATTAAAGCAATTAATATTAAAACAATTCCTAAGCAAATATATCATAACCAAACAGATTGTTTATTAATAGTACGTATTTAAAGGATATTTTAAAAATTATTTGCAGTACTACATGTAAACTAATTGTAATATAAGTTGTAATTTCGATCCAAAAATATTATGTCAAGAAAATTTATATTATATCAAATCAAATAACTACGTTTTGAGTAGTACAATTTTTGCTAATACTTAGTAAATATTTAGAGAAATTTTTAAATCGTATTGTCTTTTTTTCTTTTAAATATTTTGCTTTTCAGCAGTACGTAATTATATATTTGGTAAGTAAAACACAAAACTCATAAAAAATAATTAAAAGCCTTCGTTCCAAAGTGATTGATAACATGGACATATACAAATTTATCAAATTTGTACAGTCAATTTTATAGATGCCTAGCTGTTTCATGTCGTGGATTTGCCCGTGATTGAATTTATGTTTTAGGTATTAATTCTTTTTAAAGAGCAACTTAATTACATTGAAGTAGTGTGAGTTGAGCTCTGAAATAATTTTGCAAAACCTTTTCGTAAGGAGTGAATAGGAAATACCTTGTCAAATTTCAACCTCGTAGGTCCCACAATAATATTTGCAAGACTGTTTCTTAGTGAACACCTATCAGCAAAACGGAATATAAACGTTAAATTTTTACTCCGTAGGATCTATGATAATTTAGAGGATTTGTGGGGAGGAGCTCTAAAGGAAATTTGCAAAATCGTTTAATATTGAAAACCTATGAGCAAAAAGGAACGTCCATGTCTAATCTCAACAGCGTAGGCCCTGGACTAATTCTGGTCCTATGGGGTGGAGCAATAAAGAACTTCAAAAACTATATTTGCAAATTCGTTTTTTAGTGAGCACCTATTAGCGAAATGGAACATCCACGTTAAATTTAAACCCCTTTGGATGTATGGTAACATTAAGTTTCTAAGGGGTGCTGCACTAAAGGAAATTTGCAATCCGTTTCTTAGTGAGTACCTTTAAGCAAAGAGGAACGTAAATGAAAAATGTCAAAGACCTGGGCAATAGAATAGTTTCTAAGTCCAGTGGAATGGAGCCCTAAAAAAATATTTCTTAGTGAGCACCTATGAACAAAGAGCAAAGTTAATAGAAATTTCAACCCCGGAAGCCTGAAAGTAGTTTTAAAGTCCAGTTGGTCTGGAACCTGAAGGAAATTTACAAAATTATTTCTTAGTAAGCAAGTAAGAGCAAAGAAGGGAGTTCATGTCAAATTCAAAAAGCGGAAGTCCTTAAGTAATTTTGAACTCCGGTGGGGTGAAGCCCCAAAGTGCTTTCAAAACTATATTTGCGAAACGTTTCTTAGAAAGGTCTTATGAACAAAGAGAATCGTCTGTGTCAAATTTCAACACAAAGGCTATACAGTAATTTATTGTGAGCTCCTTTGGGCAGAGACCTTAACAATATCGAAAACTATAGTTGCAAAGCAATTTCTTAGTGAGCACACATCAGCAAAAAAGAACGTTCACGTCAAAAATTTCAAAACCAGAAAGGTTTTAAAGTAATGTTGAAATCCAGACTGGTGGAGCCCTAAGGTGCTCCAAAAATTATATTTGGAAATCCGTTTGTTAGTACCTATGATCGGTCTAAAATTAGATAGTAATAAAATACGAAATCAAGTAAACTGTACTTAAAACCACCAAAGTATGCCACGCTAAAAATAATTCTACATCACTCTATTAAAACATAAATCTTTACAAAGACAAATTTAGATAAACGTTGTATCTCACAGCTGGTTCATTCTATGGTTATAAGCATTTGTTTAATGATTCATTATATTTCAGATATAAACAAACCTAATACCCATCATTGGAAGCCTTGGACGTCTGATAGCATTGGAAGCCTGAGGACGTCTAGGGAGTTTCCCTTCGTGAATATTAAAATGAAAATAGTCAGACCTATTATTCTTTATTTTAAGAATAAAGAATGTGTAAACTAAATTTCAGCACTCTAGTCGCGAGGTTATAGTATTAGTGATGAAAGAGTCAGTAAGTCAGTGAGTGAGGGCTTTATTTTTTATATATTTATAGTCAAATTTTATTCAGCTTTAATTAAATTTATTTGTTTTTACTTTAATGCAATTTCACCTAAAACTAACAAACTTTAGCTACAACAGTATAAAACCCCAGTTTTTATTCCTTTATTCTAATTTTATTGAATACAATACTAAACTATATCAATAATTGTGTAATTGAATTGATAATAGTGAATTCTAATTTTGTTACGAATATAACAACGAAATTGAAATTGAAACTACGAACTACGAGAACTATTCTATAGAATATCGATACGATTGTGGATGAAATTTCAAAGAATATTTAGCTTTTCTTATGTAAAGTGACTTCAACAAAGGAACGCAGGGCTACTGATCATTTACCGATGGTGTTTTAGTAGTCGAGGAAGCTGAAAGAGGTTCTCATAAATAACGAATAATGTCTTTGGGTTTCCTCAGGGGAATTAGGCACAGGAACAGTCCTTCATATTTCTTGTTTTCATTCTAGTTATTGTCTCTTGTAGATCTTTCAATTTCGACTGTTTGTTAAAGTGACCTATGTACTTTTCAAAGACATAAATATAAAAAAGGTAATGGACAGTGATTAAAAACCCATTTTTTCTAATTATATTATAACATGTTATTTTTGCAATGTTAAGCTAGCTGTAAAATTTTTTATGATCGACATATTCAATGTCTTAATGTAACCAAAAGATTTTAACATTAATTTAAATTTTCATAGAATTTTCATCAATCATAAAAACATGACGTAAAATAAGCCTACACATTATTACAAAAATAATTTAAATTAAAAAAAAAGTATTTCAACAAATATAATCGAATCACCCATCTCAAAATAAAATAATAATAATAAAATAATAATAATAATAATAATAAAATAAATAATTTTTAAGAGAAAAATCTTAACAAAAACTTGTTTTAGATATTTTTTAAACAATTTGATTTTAAATTTCTGTTTATTGTTTCCTTACCTGTTATTGTTTAATATTATTCAAGTATTATTTTAACTGCTCTTGATGTCATCAATTACATATAAACTTTTTTTGGTAAAATATACTTTATTTATTTACTAAAAAAAAAAAAAAAACACTATACAACGTCAATAGAATGAAATAATATATATATATATATATATATATATATATATATATATATATATTTCTCTCACAGTGCTAAAGTAATTTGAGAATATCTCAAATATGTTTTATGTTATGTGCCTAATGTTACAAAAGTGATTAAGAGGATAGAACATTACTCTTACTTATGTGTCAATAAAAATTGTTTTAGTAGCTAAACAATGTATGTTATATAACTAAACGATCTGTTTTCGATCACATGTTAGTAAATGTTAGTAACTGGCTGGGTAGCTGAGTGGTTAAAGAGCTCGCCTTTGAATCTGAAGGTAGCCGGTTCGATCCTGAGAAAAGTTAGTGCTTTTTGAAGGTTCGATACTGGACCCAGCTGCCTTTGGTCATTGGGCTATTATAATTAATGATCCTGACAAATAAAACAGCTGATATTTGTCAGTAACAAAGCTACACCTCATCTGATCCATCACAATCATCACACTCACCCCTTCAGTCATACTCACCTTAAAATACGCACCACAGAGTGCGTCGGTGTTTCAAATAAAGTATCTAAAGTATCTAAATGTGAATTATTTCCCACCTATAATAACGGTATTACAGCCTAAGTTGTTCGGTGAAAAGGATCAAACATTGATATGGGGAGCTTGTAAGAGTTTCTGAAGTTCCTTTGGATAATGTAACTTATGTACTGTTCCTTTGATATTGTCAAATTCACTCGAGGCAGCTAAAGTTGAGAAACAGATGGTCCAAGAAAGGATTTCATATTTTAGAAGAACAACAACATTCAGTTGTTGATGTGAAACATTATAACTTCGAATTGTTGTTGTTGTAAAAGAAATCAACATAGTTCAATAATAATAATTAAAGATTTAATAGTATACTTGTCAGGGAATAAAATTATCTTGAACTCATAGCCAGGATAAATTAATTGTATTTCAAATTATTAAAATGATCTATACTGTGTAGTAATTATTCTTCATTAAACAATAAATAGATATTATAAACCTTATTACTTGATTTAAATATTTATGTATAAATTAAATTTCTTGTCGTAAACTTTATTCTTATTTCTTTATTAAATCACCTATACTCAAAATAAATAAAAAATAGATTTGTTGTTTTGTGGATACCGTTTATGGAGAGTTAATACTATAGAGGCATTTTATTTATCGACAGACTAAGGCCCATATTAAAACAAACATTATTGCAAATTAGTTATTGTTGAGCTTAAGCATTTTAAATAAAAGAAATTCCAAAATAGTTTAGAACATTTTTATTATATCCTTTATAAAAATCGTTCTTTTTTTAACCTTGCAGAACTTTAAGAATAAAATCCATGTTCACTGGAAATATATATTGTCAATTTAATAGTTGTAACATTTATTATTGCACCATTCAGTGACGTTTTATTTTAAGTATGATCAAGATAAGTTGAAAATCACTTTTACTGTAACGGTAACGACACTCAGTTCAACGGTACATAAATATTTTAACGTATTGCATGGTACTTAAAACACCTTCGAAACGCATTGCAATCTAAAAAGAATCGTTTTACTTCAATAAATTTACTAATTAACGAGTAAAACTTTTGGAAACAATTATATTGTAAACCTCACTTCTTGTTTATATCTGTATATTTCAAACATTCGATAATCATACGGATTTTCAAATTAAAGAGTTATTCCTCTTAATATACAAATATACGCCTGTATATATAGTATGTATATATACTATATATAGTATATATAGTATGTATAGTATGTATAGTATGTATAGTATGTATAGTATGTATATATAGTATGTATATATAGTACCCCCCCGAAGGTATCCTTGCCTTGACGTGGCGGTGGGGCTTGCGTGCTCTGACAACCTCGAGAGCTATGCCGGCGGTAGCTTAGCTACTGGTAGGGCCTCCCTTGCCGGACAGGTCTTCGTGAGGTAGGAGCCAGACTAGAAGGGATGCCCTGGTCCTCCAGGTTGGGGGTTGAGCGTTGGGCCAACAACCCACCTCGTAAAAAAACGTTGTTACGAATCACCAACAAAAACTAGCCTCGGAAATTGGACAGAATAAACGGTACAAGACCCGGATTCGCCTAAAACAACTTCGATTTGGTACATGGAATGTAAGAACTTTAGCTACACCTGGAGCGAGTGACATATTAGCAGAAGAACTGAGCAAGTATAACATGGATATAGTAGCACTTCAGGAGATCCGATGGCCTCTTGCAGGAAGGATAAATACAAAGAATTATTTCATTTATTATAGTGGCTGTGATGACAATAGGTACTATGGTGGTGTAGGTTTTGCAATAAAAAAGAAACTAGTTGAAGCTGTGATACAATTTGAAGCAATAAATGAAAGGATGTGCAATATTAGAATAAGAGGAAAATTTTATAATATATCACTGATCAGTATTTACGCACCTACCGAAGACTCGGAGGATGAGGATAAAGACCAATTTTATACCATATTAGATGAACTGGTGGGAAAGTTACCAAGCTTTGATCTAAAGATCATCTTAGGGGATGCAAATGCCAAAGTAGGAAAAGAACAAATTTGGAAACCAGCAATTGGGAATGAGAGTTTACACCAAGAATCGAATGATAATGGAACCCGACTGGCAAGCTTTGCACTGGCGAATGAATACAAAATTTCTAGTACTATGTTCCCAAGAAAAGACATACACAAGTACACTTGGACATCACCAAATGGCACGACTAAAAACCAGATAAACCACGTTCTTGTAGATCAACGGCATAGAAGTTGCATAACTGATGTAAAGAGTATTAGAGGAGCAGAATGTGGGACTGATCATGCATTGATTCTAGTCAAAACAAACCAAAGAATAGCTATCCAAAGGAGGAGGAAGGAAATAGAAGAAAGACGAATAGACACCGAAAGACTTAAAGTCAAACAGGTGGCGGAAGAATTCAAATTAAAATTGGAAAATAGACTTAAGGTTCTTGAAGAGTTGGACAAAATTGAAGATGTCAACAGTACCTGGAATAATTTTAAAATAGCAATTCTAGAATCAGCAGAAGAAGTATGTGGAAAGAAGAAAAAAGAACAAAAAAACCTTGGTTTGATCGTGAATGTGAACAAATGTTGGAGGAAAGAATTAGAAGAAAAAATGTATGGATGAACAGTAATAATGAAGAAGACAGGTTGATGTATAACCAGTCAAATAAAGAGACAAATAAGCTCTTAAGGAGGAAAAAACGTTTGTATATAATAGGTTGCTAGATAAAGCTGAAGAAGAAAACACGGCAAATAATGCAAAAGATTTTTACAGAAAAGTACGGTTTTTTAAAAAAGGATTTACTCCTCGCACATATGGAATAAAGAATAAGGAGGGACAGTTACTGACTGAAAGTTGCAAGGTACTAGAAAGATGGCGTGAGTATTTTTCAGAATTGCTAAATGTAGAAGAAATCCCTTTAGCAGAAAACCAAAGCAATGAAGACACCTATTATCATGTTGAACCCTTTATTGAACCACCAGCAAAAGAAGAGGTAATATATGCAGTCAACTCTCTAAAAAATGATAAAGCTCCAGGAAAAGATGAAATAACAGCAGAAATATTAAAGAGAGGAAGAAATGTGATGGCAGATAAGCTTTGGAACCTAATTTCAAAAATATGGGAACGAGAAGAATTACCAACTGAATGGCAGGAAGCAGTTGTTATCCCCATACACTAAAAGGGCGAAAAAGAAAATTGTGGCAACTACAGAGGAATCTCACTTCTTAGTATCCCATATAAAGTAATTTCAAAAATTATTCTAAATAGGCTGGAACACTACTCAAATGAAATAATTGGTGAGAATCAGGCGGGTTTTATGAAGGGTAGATCAACAACAGATCACATATTTACTTTAAAAGAAATAGTATCCAATTATTGGGAATATAATAAAGAATTTTATGCAGTATTTATTGACTTTCAAAAAGCCTATGACAGCATAAATAGAGACAAATTGTGGAAACAACTAGAAAAATTTGGCATTCCAAAAAAACTTATATCCTTAATAAAAATTAGTGTAACAGGATCCAAATGTTCTGTTAGAATTGATGGCAACAACTGTGAACCATTCGAAGTGAACTCAGGAGTCAGACAAGGAGACGGGCTATCACCTGTTCTGTTTAATTTTGCTATTGAAGAAGCCATACAGAAGGTAGCTGAAATGGACGCAGGAGTTGAAGTAGGAACCAGAATAAACATTTTAGCCTTTGCAGATGATGTTGTTATAATCACGGAAAAATTAGAAGATCTCAAGACTCTAACTGAAATATTTATGAGAGAAGCAGAAAAAGTAGGCTTAAAAACAAACGATTCTAAAACCAAGTACATACATTTCACAAGAAACACAGATAATTCTGAAGAACCTATAGAAATTGATGGTCACACATTTGATAAAGTCAACAGTTTTAAATATCTAGGAGTAATGATATCCAATCAAAATACCGATGAATTAGAGATTCAAAGCCGAATAAATTCTGCAAACAAATGCTTCCATGCATGCAATAGATTACTATCGTCCAAATCTTTATCCCACAAAACAAAAATCAGGTTATACAAAACAATAATTTGCCCAGTCCTCCTTTACGGATCAGAAACGTGGAAAATAAATAAGAAAGATGAAAAGAAATTAATAATATTCGAAAATAAAGTTCTTAGGAAGATTTATGGACCTATATGTGATCAAGGAGTTTGGAGAAGACGACACAATATAGAATTAAGACAACTTTACAACAGCACTGATGTAATAGGGGAAATTAAGTGTCGAAGAATCAGATGGGCAGGACATGTACTAAGAAGGAGTGAAGATTGCAGGATGAGAAAAATATTAAAGGACAATACTGTTGGAAGGCGGCCGCGAGGAAGACCAAAACAGAGATGGTGGAAACAAGTTAAAGCAGACATGGAAAGAATTGGGGCTTCAGAGGAAGATGCGGAGGACCGGATAACCTGGCGAAGATTTGTTGGTGCGGCTAAATATCACCTGCGATATAAATGGCCCTGGGAGTAAGAGTAAGTAAGTATATATAGTATGTAATATAGTAAGTATTAGGTAGTATATTAAGGTTTAAATATTTTAAGTGCTCCTAATGTTTATTACGATATTCGTGAAGGCATTAGTGGATTATATTTTTAATAAGGGATATTTGAATTTTCAAAAAGGAGTACATATTTAACCACTTATTGTATAACCCATTTTTAATAATTAATAAAATCGTTCTTGATATGAAAATGTATATTTATATTGATATTAAAATAATCTTGTTGAGGATTTTTAGTGATAGCAGATAAATTAAAATCTAACTACTCTTTAAGCAATATTATAAATATAATGAAATATATCAAACATGATAGTTTACTATAAATACAATAATTTATTTATTAATTTATAAAATAATCGCTCGTGTATCAATAATGTCGGTACGTTGAAACAAACAGCGTTTGTTAGGTGCAGTGTTTGCCGCGGGGAGCAGCAGTGCTGCGATGTTTCTCACTTAGTTCTGGGATTCGCCGTTAGATGCCAGCTCTTGACGGGATTGAACACGAATTATGTAATTCATTGTTTTAGCTGTTATAAAGTAAATCTTTTGCAATCACTTAATTTGTGCGTACTTTAAGAACTCAAAAACAAATAAAAAATAAAAACACCCAATTAAGTACTAAAATTGTATTAAACATTTCTTTTAAAATGTTTACACTTCAGAAAAATGTAATTTTTTGGTAGTGAAGAAAAATGTTATAAAAATCTTTATTTTTATCGACACTTTTAAAAAACATTTGGTGAATAATTTAATAATTGAGTATAATCTACAATGTTTTAGAAGTATATTCGTTACTCGTATACGGCTCGATGTGGGAATATATACTTAATGCTCCCTGTGGAGCTCTTAATTCCCTTTATAAGTCAAGAAGGCTCAAGCACTGAACACTGAACAGGATAGTTTCGACGAACTTTCACATTACGAACAGAACCAGCTGATATATTCTATACTCAAATAATAAAACTCAAAATTGCAAATTATCTAAATTTAGCCGGGCAATGGGTGGATTTACGCAAATGATTTAAATACAAATTTGTAGGAAATAGTAAGATTTTTCAATGATCTTAAGATTTTTATACTACCAACTGTTTAGTAACGAGAGTCCTATAACCGGATACCTCCTTAAATCAAAATCTTTCTGGAGAGTTAAGGAGGAGTAATAAGACGAAATGTCACTAGACATACTTGTGGTCCATTCAATTAACTATCGTACTATTTGAATTACAATATTGACCAACCGTTTGGATATTTGGCTGCCCTGAATATTAAATGAGAAAAATGTTATCCATAGTGTGCCTGAACTACGAAAATGCTATGTAGGAAAAACACATTAACCCACTTGAATAATCATATTAAGGTTTGAAAATTCTTATATAAAAATATTCAAATTTATTACAGTTAGTAGGTCTACTGCAAGTAGCATTTTCCTTCATTATTAAATATATTTTTTATATATAATTCGTTAACACATTTAAGTTTAATTCTAACATATAAATATTACTATACAGTATAAAACACATAAAAAACCTTAAAACTTTAAAATGTATTTAAAACAATGAGTAATTTACATATCCTGGAGTAAAATGTATGACATTACAATTATTCCATTAGAAATCCAATTAACATTATTTAATACAAATTTAAACTATTAATTAATGTTTCTAAAATAGATCATATAATATAGCGCGTGGCGAGCATATATGGCTTTGATTATACAACTATGTTTGAACATTTAACATGACCAGTGGGTAAGAAGCCTATTAAGATACTGGTCTACTGGTCCACCTGTATGAATAGATGATAGTTTGCATAGTAAACGTAATTCGTTTCATCACTTCAGGATTCATTAACAATTGTAAGCCAGAATAACAATTAATTGTTATTGAATTCTTAAGTGAGGAAACAAATAAAATTTACTATTCAAACTATTATCTATACATAATTGTTGGGAATAATGTTTTTTGAAAGGAAACTCACTGCATTAATGGAATTTTCTTGCATGAGATTTCAATATGGCTATTTGCAAGAGAGCTTTGAGAACGCCTAATGAGATTTGCTAGTCAATCAAACACTTCATGGTTTAAATAAATAATTTAATAAATTTAACGTATAGAAATACCGAATAAATGACATTTTCCATGGTGCAAATATGGTTTATTTGGTTAGTAATATTTTATCATTAGTATTAACGTATAATTGAAAAATATTATTATTTTAATAATCCAGAACCCTAGGCCAAGTTGTTTTTAATCTATAAATAAAATTGAATGTGGGTTTTCTCCCAGTGCTGGATTACAATTTGTTAATGCATTCTGAAGTAATGAAACACGAGTAGTTTTCATCACAAGGACGGAAAGTGGCTCTTTTCTGTGCGCAATTGCGATTTACGAGCGGGGCGAAGCCGAGCTCGGAAACAGCGATTAAGCACAGAAAAAACACTTTTCGTCCGAGTGGTGAACAACGTTTTTTCTTTTTTTGCAAGTAGTTTTTAGTTTACATTGGCCTTATTTGTTAAAACAATGAAAAATATATAATGTATTATTTTTGCTTAAGATTAAAACATATTTTGAGGTTAGCACACGGAAAAAATTAACGGATGTTTTTTCTGTGCACTTGTAAACGCCAACCTTGTGGACTGAATACAGGCCAGAAAACGGCTGTTCTGCGTGCAGTATGATGAAATAGTATATTTCGTCACTAGTCCGGAAAGTGGTCGTTATCGGTGCAAGATCGAGTTTCAAGTACGAGGCGAAGCCGAGTACTTGAATTCGATCGAGCACCGATATACCACTTTCGGACGAGTTACGAACAGTACTTTTCATCATACCAACTTTAATAAATATGCAGTTTGGATGAAAATTAATAAATTTAACCTATATACCCCCTTTTACGTTGTTATTTGTTTATCTTGTATTTGAACCATTTACAACTAAACAATCAGCTGTTTGACATTTATATATTGGAATCAACGAGGTAAGCAGAATAGCAGCGCTAGTGGTGTCAAACATTGGAAGTTTTTTTCCGGCCTAGTCCCGAAAACCACTGTTTCGAGGACTAGTCCCAAAAACTTTGTTTACCAACACGTTTATCCAACCCACCGGGAATCAACTAGTTTCGATCACAGCTGACCGTTCCGAAAACAACGTTTATCGCAATGGTATGATGAAAAATTTTAACCTATATACCCAATCTTACGTTGTTATTTGTTTATCTTGTATTTGAACTATTTACAACTAAACAATCAGCTGTTTGACATTTATATATTGGAGTCAACGAGGTTTGGTTTAAGTTACTGTAATCAGAATAGCAGCGCTAGTGGTGTCAAACATTGGAAGTTTTTTTCCGGCCTAGTCCCGAAAACCACTGTTTTGAGGTCTAGTCCCGAAAACTTTGTTTACCAACACGTTTATCCAACCCACCGGGAATCAACTAGTTTCGATCACAGCTGACCGTTCCGAAAACAACGTTTATCGCAATGGTATGATGAAAATTAAATTTATGTCATTTGGACCCGCTTTTTTTCTTAATTTATATCAACGACATTATTACAAAAGTAGCAGAGGACAACCTTTTGTTTTGCTGACGATAAAACAAACGTCAACAGGAACGGGACCATTGAGGATTTGGAAATTGATTTTAATCTTAAAAATAATGAAGCGACACAATTTTTTGTGAAAACAAATTGAAATTGAATCCAGAAAAAGCACAATATGTTCACAGCCAATATCAAATACTAATTTCAAAAATTTCATGGATTCCTAATATTTTTATTGAAGAAAGCGAAATCGAAAGCGCAGGGGCAGTTGATTTTCTGGGGGTGAAGCTGGACGATGGTATGAAGTGGGGTGGGCAACTAGACAAGATTGAAAGAAAATTGGTGGGATTAATTTTTGTCCTGAAAAATCTCTCAAAATCTATTCCTGTTTGCTCCAGTCACACATCTCTTACTCAATCGTTCTTTGGGGGGCAGTGACGCCAAATCTTACACAAATTTTCGTGTGGCAAAAAAGCGTTGAGGTGTGTGTTGAGGTTTCTTTATAACTCCCATTGTACAGACCATTTTGTAAGACTTAGGTTGCTCACCGTCCAATTCTTATACGAGATCCATAAACCTATATCATAACACACAAAACAGAATACACTAACAACACACATAACTACAATACCACATTAAAAAATTAATTTGCAATGCAACATAACATGGTATTGGTAAAAAAAAACCCAAATATTCTGCTTAAAAATGTTCAGATTTTGCCTATTCACAATACAGAACAAGTTAAAATAAACAAATTTAAAGTACACTAAAAATATTATTTAACTAAACATAGTTTTTATAGCTTGAGTGAGTTTGTTGAGTTCTTTAGCCCAAACCCACGCTTTTTTCCTGCCTTTTGATTCCTAATGGATCACCAGAGACCACCACTGGCCACACACATGACAACGTCAAACGTCTACGACTGATCATTTCAACTAATTTCTTATATTAAATTGTTTATGTGAAACAAATTAATGTAGTCTATTTTTATTAAAATTTTGAGGGTATCTTTAATTTGATATATTATTTATTTAATGTAGTTTAAAGGCAATTGTTGTAGTAATCATTCGCCCCACGAAGACGTGTTAGGCACTCCAAGTATTTTTATTTGTATTAAAATTTTACAAGTACTAAATTTTTGTTATACGTCTTTAAATAGTTGTTTACTTTCTCGATACAAATTTATTCTTGTGAAAGATTGCACCTTATTCATATGCACAATATTATATATTTTTTATATTGTTTTTGTTTTCCTTATTCATATGAACAATAAATTTTTATATTGTTTCACGACAACTAACACGATCTGGTAGCTAAATTTCGAAGCACTTATTGATCAAGAAGTGGAGAATTCTGGTGGGGAAACAGAGAAACACGAATGGCGAATAGTTCCACCACAGCCCACCATACATACAATGAAGAACGTTTATTCATGTCACGTGAATTACACGTTTATGATTAAACGTAAATTACAAACTGTTTAAGATAAAAAAAATAATAATTACTCTTTCATTTAACTACAACGTTTCTTCACAATTATTTTTTTGCAACTGCAATATTATTTCATTATATTATGAATTTAAAACAATTATTAATTATCCTACTGTATGACTAGGATATTACTTGAAAAACTAGCTTCTCAAACACAACCACTTAGTTATTTATATATATAATGTTTTAATCATCATTGAATAGTGTTATATGTATTTATAAATTTGATAAATCTCTCACAATACAAAAATTCTTAGGCCTAAGTGTTATATTATAAGAAGTATTAAAAATTATAGTGGTATTTAAAATTTGTGTTTCATTCGCAAAATGGCATTAAATCGATGATTAAATTTCGTAGAATGTACTGAATATTGCGTTTCCTTAAAAAAACTTTTAAATAAGAACATGTGTAATTTTTTCAAGAATTAAATGCTTGATTAATGTTTAAGCATTATAAAGAGATGAACCAGACACTCACTACAAGTTGAATTAATCTATAAAAATTACCTTTAATAAGTCGATTCCAAATTCTATAGAGATATCATGGAAGTATTTTTGAGCATAATATGGTCTCGGATACAATAACTTTAACGTATAGAGTAAACGACAAATGGAACGAATAAAATAATAAAATAAATTTTGGTTTCGTCTATTTGTACTTGACTTTAGTTATCAGACAATTACAATATTTACATTCAGATACAATTTTGATTGTAAGTTTCATTATTCAGGAAGCAAACCAAGAGTATAACATTATCGCTGACTTTGAACCACGGTCACGTTTTCAATATTCTGCCCAAATTTATTGTTGGTAGTTACCAGAGATAACGATTTACATATTCAATTTTTGACCAAATCTCAGTTATCCAATTGTTACACTTCACATGCATTCGCTTAGTTACACACCAAATGCTGTTATAATATGTAAGATTCCTGGCTCTCCAGTGCAAAAAAAAAAAAAAAAAAAGCTCTTAACTAGTGTCAGATAAATAGAAAATAAATATTTTTTTTTATATATGTGATTATTTATTTATTTTGTTTTATTTCAATCCAAATGTACATATTACACAATAAGTTAATCGAATAGTTACGCAAAGCAACGTAACCATTCTATACAATACGAATTCATTATCGTTGTCACTATTCTAAATTTAATTAGTTTAATTAATCGTTATTAAATTTAGTTTCATTTCCTAACTTAAATATGAACTAATTTGCCACAAAATTTGAAATGAATACCAAATAAATTTCAAACAGAGTGGCCTAAACACGTATGAACTCGATGTATTTTGCAATAACCCAATATTTTACGAAATACTTAATATTAAAACTTTTAATTATATACTTCGTTTATTATTAAAATTTGATGGTACATAATCTGAAAATTAAAATATTTTTTTTGTACGTTATCTTTGGTTTGCAAAATATCAAGAAGATAAAAACTGATCTTTAAGATAAAAAACAATTACTGTAAAAATATAATTTTTTACCTTTGTATTATATTATATATTAGTACATATAGGACTTTCCTCTCTGCTAAAAACATTCTCTAACAAATGGGTTTGCAAAACTCCTTCAAGGCTCCGTCCCACTTTCTTCAATGTCATTTTATTTTTATGACCGATTTGGAAACGAATAAATGAAACTCCGCATCTATAACTTTTATTGCCTGTATCTACCAAACAATAATGTAAAATAAAAATACCTAATCTTAAGAAGTCTTATTTTTATGAAAGTTTATTTTATAATTATATCCTATTTCTCTTAAATTAAACATTTGTACAAAATATTGGAAAATAAACATACATGAAAGCTTTGGTTCCAAAGTATTTTTAATCCGTGATTTTAAGTAATTTTTATGAATATATGTTCCTATTTTATTAGATAGTTTTAATATACACACAATTTGACTAATTAAATGTTATTCTTGAGGTTCCAAAAGTAACTTCAACATCCCCACTCTGTAATGTTCAATTTTTTTTTTTAATCTGAAACAATACTAAGGTTTCATAGTATAATACTACGTATAAAATAAAACAATAGGCTATATGGAGATTGGGCGGGAGGGTTTGTCTAAAATGTGAAGATGTCATATGGGGAAATAAAGGAAAATTTATCAAATTTTAATGCATACCAAATAGTAACGTAAAAAATAATGGGTCCCAAGTAAAAAGTTTACCGTGAGACAAAAATAAAATACGTAGCTATTGTAAAACTTGAAGCTTGTCACCTTGTATTACTATATAAAAGGTAGATGTAACCACGAATAAAATATTTATTTGCTACCCAAACTTTACTTTGTATACAATCCATAATATTACATATAACCATTTCTTGAATTAAGAATCCTTTCAAAGAAAAAAAAAACTAAAAATCCAAATATTTACACAATGTAACTGAAAGAACGCTTAAAATTCAGTTAAATTTATAGGTTATTTGCTATTTTATATTTAAAATAATAATGATTTAGTAATCAAAAAGAGAATATAAATTTAAATGTTGAATTTCATAAATAGTGAAAGATGGAAGTTTATTGAGGTCATTTACTTTTTTATTTACTAGAAAAGTTAGTTATTCGCTTTTATATATTTCGTTACAGTTATTAAATATACAGAACTATGGAGTTCAATATAATATTTACTCTTGGTTATTGTTTAACTACTACCAAACATTTCTCTGAAATAACACAACTTCATGTGTCCACAAAAAATGAATTATGGCTACAAGTTGTTAAAGAACAAAATGTTTGAAGTATTTAAAATATTTCAGTCATAACTTCTTGACAACTTTGTAAAAATATCCAATGTATTTTTTTATCATCTATATATCTCGTTTTAGCCTTATGGCTCCTTACAATAAATCTTGTTGTTAGTCCCGGGTTTTACAAATAAAATGTTTAACATTACCGTCTTACAAGTACTAAAAGCTATGTATAAGTAAAAGAATAAAAATGCAATTTTCTTAGAGTTTTTTGTTTCCTTTTTCTATTGTTAAAACCGTAAAAATCTTATTGTTGGTACAAATAAAGTTGTAATTAATCCTTTATAATTTTGATGATAAAATGGTATTACGATATATTACTTTTTATATTCAAAGCTTTGACACCAATAATGTTAACTACTCACCAAAACTGTAACATAGGTGTCAAGAATAATTTGTTCACATGAGACTCATGTGAAGAAGTGTAATTAGTCACATAAGATGAATCATGATTGACTCGAAACTACAGTCTCACGTGGACAAATTATATCTGACACGTATGGTGCAGTTTTGGTGAGTAGTTAATATGATATATTAATTTTTAACAGACAGCCATATGTATTTTCCTACATTTGTATTAAAGTGTATTTACCTTTTGTTTAAATTCTGTACTTTATACGCAACCCTTCGCCTGGATTAACAATACAAAGGACTAAATGTAGGACGTTATTACAGAAAAGATACAGTTCAAGTAGGAGCTAAACTTTTCACGTATTAACCTCGTTAAGCACAACTCTAAAAGACTTAATACTTTTAAAATTGTGATTAAAAGTTAATATTGATAATCTTAAAGAAATTTAACATGAAACAAAATTGAGCCAAGTTTATTTAGGTGGTCTTGTGTTATTATTTCCATAAGGTAAATAAATATAATGGTATTTGTTTAAGTATAGGTATAGGAAAGTAACCAAGAGCATGGATAATTATTGGATAGGCAATAAAATATAACTGGATATAAGATTGTAACATTGTATATAATTGTATAAAATATAATAATTATTAAAAATTAAAATATTCATTTTTTACATGCTAACGATAGTTGAATATAATATTTATGTTGGGTTAATCATTATATTGAAATCGGAAATTAGCCGTGATGGATTTATGGATTATACAGTGACATATGAAATTAAGTCGACTTAATATTATAATGCCACATTTTATTTGCAATTGATAGCCCACAAAATGTGGGTAGTAATTAATATAATTATAACACTCTAATGTTTAATTGAATCTAGATATATTTACAATTTCGCCAATTGAAATTAGTTATCATGGTTAAGTAATATAATACACAGTGACATTTCTAAATATTGTTGTTAGAATATAACATACCCTACAATAAATACATTATTTATTAAAATTTTTTACAGCTTTTTACAAGTTTTTTACTTTTTTATCCATATTTACTTTTTTTGTAATTTAAGAGTTGTATGAATGTTCTGGAAACAAATTTATAAATGAGTAATTGTACCAATTTCGCAATTTTTTTATTTAACGTTTACATTTAGAATCGGAAAAAAATCTGTAAAGGTTATGAGATAGGATCGTTAATCCTTCACTAAGGGCATTGCAAACATAACACAAAGGAAACGAAAGAGGCCAGGTTATTACTTAAGAACAACAGTTTTAATTAAGTTTAATGCTTGAGACGAACCTCATCTCCAAATGCACCTGCAGCGATATTGTTAACTTGCTATCCTTTCCTTTGTGCAAGATAATTGTTACAGATCTCATCTTGTTTATTTTCCTGCATACACTAATAAAACATAATTTTTAAATTTAACTCCTGTTTGAATACGTTTTTGACAGAGTTGTGCTTTTAGTAGGAAGCCATTTTGCTTTGCTGCGCTTTAGACCTTCCAATCTGATTTCATTATACTATTAAGAACTTGATAGAAAATCCTCATTAAGGAATGGTTCAGGATCTTAATATTGAAAGGTCATTAGTTTTTAAGACGTTATGGGTTAGAATATATGTACGTATTATAGGTTTTAATTAGTGTTAAAACATCGATTAAAATCAATTTAGAAACAAAATTATAAACTTTATAAAGTGTAAAGAACAACATAAATACATAAAAATCAATTCATTAAAAAAAATAATGCAGGCGTATTATTTATATTGTCCGTTCAAAATTAATCTGCAGTCAAGGTCAGGATTTTGATTCCCCAAATATTTCCCTTTTCTCTCGCTGCCCAAAATCCATTCAATAAGAATAGCGGAACATTAATACACGTGTCCACAATAGTTAACATGACCTGGGTAACTAAATACCGTGAACTTGAATAATCACGTGGAATATTCAGAAATGCAAACAACTTCCGAGAGCCACATTAATTCCAAGCAACGAACAGTTAATGCAAATCCGTTATAAAACAACAGTGTCTGTGGTTTAAAAAAAGACGATTGCATTACCGAAATGTATTAATTCCTAATTTAAAATAAAGTCTTATGTAAGATGTTAGGGTCAAGGGGTAAGGGGAGCTCAAGATAGTCTTCAAAAACTTCATTGGTCTATGTCATATCGAACACTATTTTTAATATAAGTGAATATAAAGAAAAACGCCACAATCCCACCATTAAATGTTAAATACTATGTATCGGAAGTCATTGCATAATGAAAATTCCGTTATATTATTACAATGCAAAATGTGATTGACTTTCTTGATCGCCTTGTTATAATTCCTTTTTTATGTTCGTATAATACTTTGAGAGGTCTTGATTTGATTTGCGTTGTAACCTATACTTACTCCGCATTATTTGCATTTTACCATCCTAAGCCCATACCAACACGGTCTAATATTTGTTACGTCTCTAAAATGAGGCATATTAAAAAATTTGCTTACACAATTGTTGCTTTACATTGTTCAAATTTGTTTGATAAGTCTCTAAAACAAGTTTTGGTTCTTCTATGTAAATGATCACAGATGACAACATTAAGTAGGCCTATACTTTTGTTTGTCTCTCATCAGCAAAAATTAAATATTTGTCAAACAATAAATAACCAAACAAAATTTCATGTAATTTAATAATTTAATTTCTAACGATTAGAAGTTAGTAAAAATTAAAAATAACACCAGGATTTTATTACTTAACAAATTGAATTGAAAAAAAATTATGGATTAAAAGGTAAGATATAAGTATTACTAGGCTCAACTTTACGTATAATACATATCAGAAGTGAGAGTTGTAAGAATTGTATGGTTTATGAAGAAGTAAATAATGTGGTACAACCTTATTCATAAAAATTTTTCTTAATCGTTCAATTATGAACAACTGTTCATATGTACTTAGCTATAAAGGACATACCTTTGGAAATAGATCTTGTGGATGAATTCTGTACTGTACATATAAACATGATTAATTTCTTCTTTAATATACAGTTTTTATTTTCATACAATAATAATAAACTGCATACTGCTTTCTCTGTGTTTTTATACTCATAAATTACTAGAGCTAACGCTTGGAGTAGAATATTGGCCATTATGGAGAGTAAGTGGGTGCCAAGAGAAAGTGGGGTATTTTTCTAGTCACATTTGCCAGATGAGCTCATGCATACTAAAGCAAACAAAGTTTCCAACCTTACTTGAATATCATTTCTAAGTAAATTGTTAATTTGGTTTCTTCACAGTACTCTGAGATCGATCAGACTTGTTGAATTATTTAGAATACGATCTGTCTTATAAGTTTAGAAAATAAAAAAGCTATAAAACTGATGTTTAAAATACAAAAGGCTATGCTAACCCGAGGAATTATTTTCTCTTCAGGTGAACTCGTTCGCTACGCTCACTCGCCATCAGGTTTAGCCCGTTCGTTGCGCTCATTCACCTAAAGTCTATAATTCCCCTTTAGTATTTTACCGCTAAAATTCTTTCATTACTTTAAGTAGAGAAAGTACTGTTAGGCAACTAAAGGATGGCCTGCCAAAAGGGTCAGTGCTAGCCCTCTGTTCTTTTTTAAAGGGTATACTGCCAACAGTCCTGTTATTTGGTCTTTAAGGCTTTTTTATGCGGATGATGCATAAATTGATTGATGCGGTCGATTGGCATATCAAAACCAGCATTTTCAACAAAATGAGGAAACACTAACAAATTACCTCACGACCCTCGGTGAATACTTTGAAGCATGGAAGCTAAATCTTATCCCAACAAAAAATTTGTAATATAGCTTGCACTTGAAAATTGACTGGCCAACCAAAAGCTTAAAACAGTATTCAACGGTGTTGAGCTAAATCATAATGACCACCCACAGTATCTGGAAGTCACTTTAGATCGGTCTCTCAAGTTCAAAAGCCCCTTACAAAAAACGGCAGCTAAGGTGATAACCAGGACTAACATTGTCCATCACCTTGCTGGCTCTACATAGAGAGCACAGAATGCGGGAGGATTGAGGTCCTGAAAACCACCTCTGCGAACAGCCTCCCAGTTGATGGACATAAACTTCACCATCCATTCGAACTGGACTTTCTACTGGGACACTTTCCATGTCGGAAAACCTTCTCGATAGTTGACATGACCGTAGCGGTAGATGGCATGAATCTTCTTCGGAAGCAGTGGACTGTCTCAATAGTTTCCGCACTCCAGTGGGAAAATGTAATTATTGAAAATACAAATGGGTGATGATAATGGGTGATGGCTGATGGGCGATTAGAGGTTAACTGTAAGAGAGGACCATGTGGTCCTAATGTTCGCCTCAATAAAGAAGCATTTTCATTTCATTTCGTTTCATTTCATGACACAAGACTATCCAACTATCAATATATAAAAAAACCAACATTTCAAGATTTATTTTAATATTTAAAGTAATTTTTATGAATTACATATATTTATTATATTATTTCTTAAAAGTTATGCCTTTACAAAGTTTTAAATTACATTATGTTTTGGAACGTGTAAACATTTCTCTTGTTTTTCTGTGGTCGCTAATTTAATACACAAAACTACTTACGGGAATTATTTGCAAATTTAATTTAATTGTTCCAAAATCTAAAATATAACATCTGTGTTACTAATATGAGAAATAATCACTAAACACAGATATTAAAGCATAACCATTTTAAAATATTACCATTTTTAAATCCATTTCTTATGAACGTGTAAAAAAACTAATGTTCAAAATGTTTAAATGTGATTATATTGCAATACCGTCAAAACGAATCAAGAAATATCAAAATGTGATATTTTATCTCAAGCAAACATAAAAACATAAATAAGTAGTAAAATTTAAAGCTTTAAGACAAATTTCCAACTATTAAAAAAACATAGGGCAAAACTTTTATATTTAATTTTTATAATGGTTTTATTTGTTTTAATTGTTTATGTATCATTAAAAATTAGACTGTATTACTTTCGTTCTTATATTTAATCTATTTAATCACGTGTTATCACGTCTAAGAATACTTTTATAGAAATTCGATCATATGAATACACATAACATAGCAATAGTTTTATTTTAAATTAGTCCTATGAAAATATATAAAAAAGGAGAAAATTAAGGTGGTTGGGGTTTACATTTTACAAAATTGAAATTAAGGAAACTTATTTAAATAATTATAAAATACGGTCTGTTGATTATGTTAACTTCACAGAGTATAATTTTTTTTATTTTTTTTATTAATTTTTTTATTTCAAAATAAGGAAAGCAGATGTTGTTCAAAGGTTGGACTCCTTTCAGTTTTAATGAGGCCGAGCATATACAACGTTTGCTTTGATGGTTAGAAAACCAGTGTTTTGATCTTTAACATAAAGGCTTGAATAATTATCAAGCAAAGGATTTAATTATGAAGTACTTAAATTAGTCCAACATTATACATGCATTATTTAGGGGATTGTTATCATGGGATTAGGCACCTTAGAGTTGATTTTAAATGATTTTTCCTTAGTAAATTTATTTTTAATAATGTAATAATTAACATGTTTTATATACAAACTACATTAAATTAAGAATAAGATATACTTTATCCTAGAAAAGATCAACATTTGGTTATAAAATAGTCTTAATTTGCTTTTCAGTACAAACCTCAAATTTTTTACTTTAAAATTAGTGTTATCCATGAGGATGACACTAGATCAACAACCAACATGAAATCATTGGTCTATAAAGTAATATCACTTCTTTTTTAAATAAAAAGAAATAATTTATACACCATAGCCTAGAAATAGATCTGCAATAGACGGTATCAGATAACTGACACACACTTTCTCCCGAAAATAGAAAAAAGGTGTTATAAAAAGCCTTCACAGAACTATGTCTTGATGGCTCAATCGGATAGCTACCAGCTGAGCACGACGATTCATACGTGCGTCAGTGACGTTTTGCTACGTACTGCGTGTACTTCTAAACGAAAAATTAAATTTTCGATGCAACCATTTGACAATGATTTCAGACACAGAACTATTTAGTTTTTTAGGTTGTTTTAAGGGTGATGAGTAAAGTTTATTTCTATGTCGCAGTTAAAAAAGAAGAATAAACGCCTAAAATTGTCATGGATTTGCCACCTATATACCAAATTTCATCAAAATTGTCTCCCGCACAACATCGAGACATATACAGACTCATAAACACAAACACATACATAAATACGGACATCAATCAAAAAACACTTTTTTGAACTCATGGGAGACCAAAATGGATAATCTTTTAACATCTTAAATTCAAAAATTTTCACAAAACAATACTCTCTCCATATATGGTACTTTCTCTCGGTAAAGGGGGAGAAAGTAGGTAAACAAATTTTGTTATCCTTTTGTAGGACACACGATTGGAATTTTCAAAACGTATTTCCTGCAACGAACTATTTGCTAGAGTTTAAGATATCACTAAATGCTTATTCGTAATATTTCTTCAGTATTCTGAACTTAATTACATAGGATGAATTAGTAAATAATTATAGAAACTAAAATAGTTTTAAAATATTAATCAAATGAATTTCATTTGATTTCAATAAATACTAAAACCGACCGAGCATACAACATCATTCTATAAAATAATGATATTAATCTGAATAAAGCCATTGAATAACTCGTAGTTAATTTATTCGTCAGGCAACTTTGGTGATACAAGTAAAATGCTATTTATAAATTATTATAGTACGGTATACTAGATGCTTGTAGGGGCAAAGGCCAATAAAATCCATATGGTGCTGTTATCTCCAAAATTAAGTTTTAAATATTCACCTCATTGCACAGTCACTGTAATTCTTCTCAAGCGGTCAAAAATATGAAATAATCTTGATAATGTATTTGGTGGTATCAAATCAGCAATGGGAGAATAATCACTATTGTATATAATTTGTGAAAAATGAAAATAAAATAGTTTTAACCTTAAATATGTACGTTATGAGTTTGTAATTCAAATAAATTAAATAGTTCAATACATGACAAAACGGTTATCAGCTCAGTAATACTGTACACTACAGTATTATGGAATCCCCATGAATCTATGTCCCTGTGTCCCCATGCTTCCTGTGTTTCCCATGTTTCCCCCCCTGTCCCTCATGCGTTCCCCGTGTCACCCGCTTTCCCCCCGCGTGACCGGAGCTTCCAGTATCACGTTATGCCAAAGGGACCCGCCTGCCCCCATGCCCCGGGGCCTGCGCGCCCCCATGAATCCGTACCCGCCCTACACTATCTTGACTCTGCTGACCCCATGCTCACGTGCCCCCATGCCCACCATCCTTCCCCGTGCCACTCCACCGTCCAACCACCAATGTGCCACGAAAGCCCCTTGTGTTCCCGGGACCCTCCCATGCCCCCCACCGCCCTTGTCATGCCCACGTGCCCTCCATGCTCCCATACCCCCATGCCCGTCGTTCTTGCCTGTCTCCCCGTGCCACCAAATACCCTCTTGACCCTTGTACCCTCCCATGCCCCTGCGATCTCTTGCCCCCATGCCTCATCCTTGGCCCACGTTTCACCAAGCTCCTGTGCCACCATGCTCGCTCTTCTTCACCGTGCCTTCTATGTCCCCATGCCTCCTCCATTCCCCCCATGTCCAACTACCATTGTGCCACCAAAGCCCCTCGTGTCCCAGGTACCCTCCCATACCTCCACACCCCTCATGCTCCCACACCCTCATGTCCGCCGTTCTCTCCTGTGCCCCCATCCCCCCAAGCCCAACTACCCCGTGCCACCAAAGCCCCCTTGTAACCTCCCATGCTGCAGCGCCCCCCTGCACTCATGCCTCTAACTTGGCCCCCGTTTCCCCCATGCTACCGTGTCCCCATGTCCGCCGATGCTCCCCGATCCCCTGAGTCCCTGTGCCCCAGTGCCCACTATGTCTACTCATGCCCCAACGAGCCCCCATGCCTTCTCCCCCCCGTGCCACTGACACCCTTCGTGCGTTGACTATAGTATGTTTTGTCGTTCGTTCAATAACTCTAACCACTAAATAGCCAATATGTAAAACAGTAACATAATAACCAAAGGTCATTCACTGAGCAAAGACAATATATTAACAATGGTTATTATATCAACCATACCAAGGCTATAGTCAAGGCTTACAAGCCTCTTTTAATAGTGGTATATTCAGCATTCAAAATTATTTTAGTCCTGATTATATACGTACTAAATTACATAGGTGGGGCTACAAAAAAGAAATCTACAGTGGATTCGTAATTTTCCATGACCATTTACATACATACATTACATTTACATTTATTTTTGTTACATTTTTATAGTGCTTTATTTATAAAGCTATTGGTGTGGTACAAAAAAGGATAAGTTGTACAGATTTGGTTAAAAAAATCGTCAATGCTCTTCTTTAAACAAATAAATTAAATATAAATTGTTCTGATACAATGATTTCTTTTCAAATAATTTTCAACAGTAAAAATTGTAAACATTACATATTCAAATAATACACTTTGAATGATTTGCCTGTAAGTAACGTGAACAAAATGTCAGATACAGACGGAAAGCTGAAAAGGCTATGACATAAAATCGTTTTGTTCATCCCACTTAATAATATGTTTGAAAGAAAAATAAAACAAAAGAAATACCAAGAGATAAAGTTATTGCTTCAAAACAGTAATTTTAATTAATTTTAGTGCATAAGACGGAAAACGGTACCTTCAGCAATATTATTAACTTTTTTTCCTTTGTAAAAGGTAATTGTTTCATATCTGTAACAGTTATTTTCCAACTAATGTCACGTAATTATGATTTTGCGTTTAATGGGGTCATTGTAAATACTCCGAACTGCACATAGCCTATATGTTCCGCAAAGGAGTGAATGTGATAAACGAAGAAATAATCAAAATTATATTTTTTCTTCTAAGCTTTGTAGATCATTAATATTATTAATATTCTTTAATATTAAATATATTTATCAATTTAGAGCATTAATCAATTAATGGAAATATAATCTTTATAAATCATGAATTTATAACAATAGTTTTCTTTATAAATTGCTGAACTAATTCAACACAAAACTGTAATAAATCATTCTGTACAGAAAAAAATATTGAATCTATGGAGTATGCGTTATTCATATTCAAATGAAGATTAAAAGCTTTTCAAATTTATTCGAAAAAAGTTAATTATATTTATTTGTATCGTTATTTTATTGAAACCACCACAGATTTTCCAATATTGGATATCCAAAGAGTGAAACGTTGTTCGGTAGATACTGATATTGGGTTAATATTTGCACGTTCCCCTGAGGTCTCCCACACGTTTTCTCTTCTCTTCTAAAAAATGCAGTTAAACTTGACAATAAATGTGTTTCAACAATATGTTTCTTGAAGAATTAGATAAACATGAACAATTCAAGTAAATGACTGGTAATAATAATGATTACTATACGTTATAATGTACTTATATGTTTCGTTATTAATTTATATTATTGTTGTTTTATGTTCTTATTCCTACCTAAGCTATACATGGAAGTTTTATAATATGATAAAAATCAAAACGAAATAAAGCAAAATATAATTATGATATTTTGATTGCTTTTTTCTCTAAAAGTTTAAAATTAAGTTTGTTTTAGTCCAACTCGCTTTTTAAATTGAATATATTGGCATTCAACATTGTTTTATGTGCGTTTTGGTAAGGGTAAATTTAAAAGCTTTTAGAATCCATCAAACGAATGCAAAAACTACAATTTTAACAAAAATTGAAAAAGGATTTATACGTGTTACTAATATTGTTAGATTCATTTCATGAAATACTTATAACAATTATATGTTATCAACTGTAATTAAAATATCATATCCCTTTTTTATTACAGGTAAATACATTATTTGTATGAAAATTATTTCATAACCTTGTCGCTTTAAATGCTAAAGCGACTTTCACTGTTAAATATGTTGTATACATATAGAAACCATTCAAATACAAAGCATGTCTGTCTGTATGTAAAGGCGTAACCTACTTCGTAACATTAGTGAATAGCCTATTAAGAAATCATGGTTTAATATAGTATTTTTTTAAATTCAGAAAATATGACAATTTATTGACGAATCCATTCGTGAAAATATAATGTGTGTAAAAATACAAAAAACAAGACTTATACTATATAAAAAAAAACAATCAATTCAAATGAATAAAGGTTTTTAGCCTGTCTTTAATCATATCGGAGAGATGACCCATCGTGAATAATTTAAGCAATTTATCTTTTCCAACATTTTTAATACTTAAGATATCTATACTATGCTAATGTTTTGGTTTCTTTTCAATTTTAAATACGTTATATTGTTTAAGGAAAAGAAAAATCATAAATGGGGTTAAAAATTAGTTATATATTTATTTAGGATATTTACTCCCAACATAGTATAAATGGAAAGTAGTTGCCATATATTAGGTGGCTCTTTATAATTCATAATTTACAATTTTATAATTAACTGCACATCTTATAATTAACTGCACATCACTATATGGGCACTACTGACGATGGATGCTAAAAGTATTTTAAACTTATGGTCATGACACTTTTAAGTTTTTTCACACAAAAAAATAGATTCTCACTAAAGGGAGTATATAAAAAAATGTTAATTTCTAACGATAACTTATTAAAATAAGACAAACAAATAGATAAATAAACCAAATACCATATTAAAAGTTTCAAAAATCACTTAGCTATTTTAGCTCTAAGGCTAAAACGGTAGGTCCTCCAATTAAAATGGGATATTTAAAAAACGCGTTTTCGGGTCAGGTAAAGTATTATATTTCGTACACACTAAATGGAAGTTCTTAAATATATAGTGATAAATTATCAAAGCCTGATGAGTGTCAATTATAATTAAAGAGCTATCTCAAAATAAAGACTTTAAACTAGAAAGCTTAAGCATGTCGTTAAGTATTTACCAGTCTATTTTTTAGAAAACTATAATAAAGAAATGGATGAAACCAATAAAACTAACCCTTACAGAAATGCAATATTTCTCACTGATCTTCTCAGTTTTTAAACTGTGCTTTAATCGTACAAGATTTCTAATTAGAATATTAATAGAAAATAGTATTGTTATACAATTTTAAAATACATGTTGTATTGTTATGGCTACTATTTTTAATTATTCTGAGTGTAATTATGAGTTAAATAACTTGTAAAAGTTTTTAATTAAATTCAGTATTTGTAATCCATTTCTATTTATAATTGTTTGTTTCAGATGATTTAAACTGCTGACTCAAAATAAAAGTAAGTAAAATCGACTAATCTAAATATATTATGTGTCGAGTACAGCATTGATAATATTTATTTTAGTTAAAAGAATAAATATTGTGGAAAAGTAGTTGAATATCCTAATCCTGTTGAAATATTCACTAAAAAAAAAAAAAAAAAAAAAAAAAAAAACAATAATATATATAAAAATAATCAAAATAACCAAAATTACTCCCTAAATGTTGTAAAACTGTTTATACATATTGAAAAGTTATTAACCTCTTCACTATGACATTAAGTCTTAGCCGTTTTTCATACCTATTAACTACTATAAGGGGTATTTTGTTTGAGACATTGGTTATCAGAAAGAGTAAGACCGTGCCATGAGATAACGTGTTATTTTTACGTAGGATTTACATTGTTTGTATGAGAAAAATAATTTAAGGTTGGGTTTGGTCTACAAAATGAGGGGGTTCACATTTTACAAAATAGCTCATGCATTCTAAATTAAACAGATTTTAACCACTCAAAAACGTTATGTGTCAGTGACTATTGAAAATAATTGAAATACATGAAATTCATATTGAAATAAATATGAAATGAAAGGCCTCATATTTATTATTTGGGTCTGCCATGTAAACGTCTTCCCACAACTCTGTTTCCAATGCCATTGTAAATTTTAAAATATTTATATCTGAAAATGTTCTTGAAATTTCTAATGTTACAAGCGGCTGATTATTTTTATTTTCTTTTAAAACTGATTTAATGTGTAACAATTGAGCATCATGGTCAGAGAGTTGTGTATTTATTCCTATTACCTTGACAAGTTTGCTGTCAATATTTGAAAATATATTGTCAATCACACTTTCTGACGTTTCTGTAACTCTGGAGGGGAAATTAACCAAGTATCTCAAACCATTAGCTGTCAGTATGTTATTAAGATTTTTAGCTGTGTGGTTTTTTCTGTTAAATCAATATTTAAATCTCCCAACACTGCAATATTTACAAATTTATTTGTCAGAATTTCAAACATTTTACTTAACTTTTCAACTGATTCTGATTCATTTGATTTTATTGGATTTCTATAGAAGCCTGCAATTAATAAATTAGAATTTTTCAAAGGAAGGATATTCTTGTACTCAACAAAGCAACACTCAAATATTGTTTCACTTATTAATTGTTCAATTTCTTTAAAACGATTTTTAAAAATTTAAATATGGCTTAGTCAAAATAACAACACCTCCTCCACATGAAGTCTGTCTACCAAAACCGACAGCAACTTAATAATCTAATACATTTATCCTTTCCAATTGGATGAAGCATTTTTGTTCTGAAAGTACTATTATTTCGAGCTTTAAATCATCAATTGTAATCTCTAAAGACTCAATAGATGACTTAAGTCCCCTTATATTTTGGTGAAAGACAGCTATTGATTTAGGATTTACATTGTTTGTATGAGAAAAATAATTTAAGGTTGGGTTTGGTCTAAAAAATGAGGGGGTTTCGTTTGAGCCGCTTAAAATATCAATTACAATAGTTGGGTCATCTCCATTTCTTAACCTAAGCACCACACTTGAATTTTGACCACATTTGCTCTGCTTTAGGGAATCACAAAATGTGAGGTCACCTGGCACTATTTTGACAATATCACAGGAAGGTGAGTTGTCTGAAGTGGGCTGAACATCTATTTGTGTAGTATCTCGTAGTGATGAGGATAGATCGGTGCAAAGTGATGACTCGTATGATACTGGCGGAGTAGAAAGGTTTATCTTGTCGTAAAAAAGGTTATGGATTTGGGTTAAAAATTCTTCATGGGACCAACCATTTCTCAATGTTTTGTAAGATTTTTGATTGTATGACACAATCGTTACTGTAGCGTTTGTATATCTTTGAAATCTAATGTTTGTTCCAAAAGTTGTAAGGTCCATTTTGTCTCTTACACACCCAATAGGGGAACAAATTAGGTGTCTAAGTCCCCTCCTTTTAAAGTCTATGATTAAATCATCAAATGCAAAATTATAGCTCTCTTCGGTTGGTTTGCCAAAATATCTGTCCTTGGTGATAAGGCTACAGACTGTTGCACCGTGTTTACTGCTTTGGCGTGCTAGGTGGTTCGAGAGACATTGTGAAACTTTGGACCTACCAAAATGATTTTTAAAAACTACCGCCACACCAGTTGACATGTGGCGAGGATCATGGAAGTCGCCAGAGATACTGTGAGCAAATCCTACAGTATTGTCACGTTTAAACTTGTTGATAATCTGTGACATATGTGTTTATATTATGTTTATTGTAGGTTTAATTTGGTGACCAATTTTGGTTATGAAGTCAATAATTAAGTGAGCCAGTTTTCTCTTTCCTTTGTAGTTCAAGTGCATCCCATGTTGAGAAAAGTGATGCCTTTGAAAACTGTCAAGATCAATCAGAATAACATTATCCATTCTGGAGACAAGTTCTCTTATGTGTTTATTTGCAAGTGCAATGTCACAATGAATATTATCACTTGGCCCAAGGTCAAAACGAGGAGGAATTGTTGTTAAACAGACTTTTCTTGTGCTTCTCAGAACATTGAGTTTATTTTCAAGTTGGTTGTAGATAACTTCGGGAGATATTTTTGAAATGTCATTAGTACCAGCTATCCAAATAAGAGGCCGGTCTTGTGGCCTTGCTGCTTGACTGTATATATGCTCTATCCGAGCTCCTAATTTAACCAGCCCGTCCAAGCTTACCTTCCCTTTACTGCACAAACCGACAATCTCTGGGACACCTTTCCCTTGGCTATCAGCATAAATTTTAGAGGGTTTTCCACTTTCCTACATTTTGGAACATTTAAAAGTTTTCTTTTGGTATCAGTGGTACATACATTTATGTTCTTAGAGTACGTCTGGGTTTCTTGTGAAAGTATAGCAAATCTATTTGTTAGTGTAACATTAATTTCATCATTCCTACCTAATCTGTTTGAAATTACTTTTTTAGGGGTTTTCCAGGTTTCATATCCATTGGTGTAGTTTGCAGTACTAGGCACTAAAGTTCTTTCATCCGTTTTATTGTTATTTTCAGTCGTCGCCCAATTTGGAATTGGCAAAGCTGTTTTAAACATCATGTCCTTAATTACCTCACTATGTTGAAAATTATGCCATAAAGATGCAAGCTGCGCTCTTTTAGTTACAGCATTTACTTGTTTGATTGTGCAAGGCATAACACTTCCTTTAACTAATAATGTATCCACTGAGTTATGTTTTATCATTTGTAGCAAAACATCTGTAAAGATCATCATGTAAATACCACAATATAGTGAGTTTGGTTGCTGAGGAGCTGATACAGCTTGAAAAGGAATATCTGTATCCACTGAGTTATGTTTTATTGTTTGTAGCAAAACATCTGTAAAATTGTCAAGTAAATACCACAATCTAGTGAGTTTGGTGCTGAGGAGCTGATACAGCTTGAAAAGGAATATCTGTTCCCAAGAACTTAGCTACTTTCTTAGCTATTTTTGAGCATGAGTCAAATTATAACTCCCAAGAGAATCAAAATATAAAAACTTCTGTAGGATTTACACAAACAGCAATAAGCTCCAGTGAGTTCCTTCTTTCTTATATTGGCTTTGTGTATCTTCTGGGTCGTTCTCGTTAACCTCAAAATGTACGTCATTGACAGGGAAAAATATATGTGTCTTCCTTGATAGATCTAGGGGGTTAAGATAGGCATCTACATCTTTAAGGTTTTTAATTGCTTGAACAATCACAGAGTTCATAAGCATTACATTTTGATCAAGATGTAAAACAGACATTTTCAATATGTCGTAGTACAAAAGAATCGTGTCATATGTTACCCATTCATTTTTAGTAGGGCATTTGACATACTAAAATTTTTATCAGGACTTCCTTGCTTATAACTCATACTTATTTCACCATGGTTTAAATCGAGCATTTCTGTTTGTACTGATCGAGAATTAAATTTTGTTTTAGAAGGCTTTTGACCATTACGCAACTGAGCGCTCGCGGTTGTATTGTTTTTATTTTTCAAAACATTCTTGTTTTGGGGAGTTTCTTGTGTGCTATACGAGAGGGAATTATTCAGTTTAGTTGATCTTTCCCATGCCTTTTCAATTTCAAAGAGTGATTGATTGTATCTTTCTTTATGTTTATTTGCTACAGAATACAATGTAAATTTTTCTTAGTTTTTCGTGTAGTGACAGATGTCAATTTTATTAATTAAAGCTGTTTCATTCGTTGAAAAGAAAATAACTTTAAACTTGATAGTGCTCTTCGGTTTCTCATGATTGATATTTATTATTCTTGCAGGCCAAAATGGGAGAGCTCGAACTTTGGCAAAAACCAGATCCTTGATTTTAAATTCATTTTATTCTCATTTTTATCTTTAGACTGAGTCATTTCAAGATGATTTAGGCTACAAGAATAAACAATTTCTACAAAGTATTCATAATAAAACTGCTGATTCTATTGGTCATAACAACCGTTATAGGAATGAAAACAATGAATTGTAAACAAATCAGTTCAGATGGGTAGAGTTGTTAACAGTATGCACTAATTATAAAATTTAACAAAAGGATAATAGTTGTAAGTCTCATTTGAATTTGAGATTACAGTTCACATCAAGACCAAAATGTTTTCACTTAATTTATGGAAACTCACGGAAACAGTACTTTTAAGCAATGATATGGTTTAGGTGAGTAGGATAAAAAAAGGGTGAAACATAGACGATATCAAAAATAAAATACTCCTTCAAATGAGCATCAGTATAAGTCAGAGGACAGATGTCACCCTGAAGACAAAATAATAAAATTAAGAAGAAAGTTTGTTATAAATGAGACGGTAATATACCGTTCACCATAATGATTTGTTATCAGATGTCACATAAAATATCACCACCGGACATTCTAGGAAAACAAAGTTGAGAATCTCTCTTTCATGTTCAGATTAGCAGTTAAAGTTCGGTAGTCAAGCACCTTACCCTAGTTATGTAACAATATAAAACGGCAGCTATACAAGGCCAGATCATGTTAGAATGTGTCACTGACGATTAAATAATTTCTTATGATTTACACATTGGAGCAAAAGTAAGTAAAGTATACTTTCATGCCCTTAAAATGTCTTAGATCTTGCATGAACTTTTCACCCAATAAAGTTTTTACCGTGTTAGTTTTCACCCCCTATCACAATAACAATAAACATGACACAGTTTTCCACAATGAAGCCTGCAAGGCCAAGGTCGACATCGAACACTCGGCAAGAGAACGGCGAGGATCGGTGTATGTTGGCCAACATCTGATATTTGATGTGTCTGGACAGTCGATGTCCTCTCTTTTGTTTGAACTGAAAACCAACCAGCTGTAACATGTTCAGTTGTTTTGATCTTTGTAAGCTACTTTCGAATACGATCAAAGCCGAGAAGAAAAGGATACCAGGGGAAGTCGCGTATAAGGTATACAATACACTATAATCTGCTGCAGTGGACCAAAGTCTCGTTTGGTTAAGGTAAAATGAGAAAGATAGTATTAAAACGATTGTGTGATAAATTATGTGAAAACGAAAATATATTTTAAGATTCGTTTCTATGTTTGATAAAGCGTTTTGTAGACGAATTAACAATTTGAATTGTCCTTCGCTCAACAGTTGTATACTACGCCCTTGTTGAATCCCTCTCTTGTAAGCCCAAGCTTGCTTCGTTCCCTTATAGTTAGAGGAGAAGATGTCTGTGGTCCCTCTCACAAAAGCGAGTTGTAATCTTTCGACATTAAAGATAAATAAAACAATAGTCAACCCGGTCATAATCAACACCATCATCTTGTGATAGGATACGATATGATAGCTGATTGGAAATGGCATGTTAAACTCAACAAGGATGTAATAATTTTGGTAAAGGGGGTATAGTGTGGCCAATACACACAGAGCAAAGGTGATCGACCTATAAAATATAGCTTTACTTTCTGTCAACACTCCTAACAAACACAGCTCTTTTTTAATTGTTTCAATCGTTAAAACAGAAAGTAGTTCATCTCTGTGATTCAAGATTGAAAACCCCACTGCGTGTAATATAAATGAAATATTGATTACTACAATTACCTTTGCCAGAAAACTACGATTTTTTATTTCGTCTTCATAGAAGAAAAACCCAAGAAGAAAAACAAAATTGAATAGTAAAATTGAACTGCTATATATAACTTTCAATACACTTCTTTTCAGGGAGCTAAAGGATGCACAATTCAATCCTACAAGAGTCTTGAACCACAAAAGAGAATGAAATATTCCAAAGTTGAAAGTCATGTTTCAAAGAAGAATGTTCTGTTATTATTTTAATGACTAAATGAGTTATTAATTGTTGAGATTGTAAGTTTAAAGCGACAATTATAGTTTTTATCGCCTATTAATAACCATTTCTATACTTAATAGTTAATGGAAGAAGTAAAATATCAATCTTGACGTTATATTTTCTGTGATGTAAAATTTCCCTTAACCTACTTTAAAATAAATGAAAATGCCACAGGCTAGTAGACAAATTATGTTTGCATAGCACTTGTGGTGATATCAATTACATAATTAATTGACCTTTACGTCGTTCTAAAAATGACAGGCGTCAACATTTTAAAACATATACGAGTGTACCAATAATGGAATCCATCCAATTATTTTTTTACCAACAAACTATCACATTATTAATCCATGAATTGAAATGGTAGTAAAACACATTATAATGACACACTAATACTCTAAATACTGAAATAGTTTCTAATTATTTGTTGATAAAATCTTATAAATACTATAATTTAATTAATACTTAAAATCATCAATATTAAGCAATATTTTTTCACCAAACTACTTCAAGTTCCACAAATTACTAGGTCTAGATTTAAAACGGGAATAATCTGATTGTGGAATGCATAGAAAATCACATTTCATTACAAATAAGTGACATGCAATGATATTTTGCGGACTCCGGTTGTTTCTAAGGCACATTGTTAAAAGACAAACCATATACACTTGAAATTAATATTGGTTAAAAAATAGAGATTACTCTTAGAGATTAATCTAGAGAATACTCTTGAGGGTATAATAAAAAATATTAAACGTAAACTAGTCCAGGAGGTGTTTACCGGACTTGTAACGTAATATACTATATCAAACCATTTTTTTAAATAAAAACTATAATAACCTTGTTTGTAGTCGCTATATTTTTTTAATGTGTTAATTACACACATTATACTCTGTTCCAACATTTTGGTCAATATATAAATAAATGACTAAATATAAGAAGGTCCGTGATACAAAATCATAAATCTACAGTTTTAAAATATCCGTCTTAATATCGTTTGTAAATAAACACTGTTTAAAAATAACGTGAATAAAAATATTCCCATTCAGTTGAAAAAGTTAAATAATGTTATTGGTATTTACAGAAAAATATGCAAACATGAAAATTAAATTGACAAAGAGCCAAGACCCTCCTTTCTTCCTTTGTTTAATATCAAGAATTAAGGAACTTTGTTCTTTTAACCTAATTACTACCTTGCACTGAAGCCAAAATACAATTCAGAAACGTTTAATATGTCTCCCCTGTTACTGTCATTTATATTGTTTGTTTTAAAAGGTATGGGCACATCTTATTTTAAGTTGTTATGTTTAAAAATAGTTTCACTTAGATTCAAATTAAATCATTTTTAGAGAAGGAATCTATGACAAAGCTTATAAATCTATCGTTTTTAATTGGGATTAGTTAATTTTGTACATACCTATGACACACATAGTATATTTGTTATATGTAAAGTACATTTTTCAATATTAACATATAATTTGTTGGCATATATCATATGATTTTAGAGTGAATTTAAGTTTGTAAAATGCATTTTTTAATGATTTAATCCACAGCTTATTTGGTCCATTAGTAATAATAAGTTATTGATAAATTATGTAAGAGCTCATTACAAAACCCAAAATTAATAATTGGCATATTAAATTCCAAAATAAATATTGATGTATATGAGTCTTTACGTCAAATAGTTTGCAAAATTAAATCTTTTTGGTAAAAATTAAATTTGATAAAACTTACGAAATTTTTGCTTTTTTGTAATAGATTTTCCTATTGAATTGTTATACATACTGTTTATAATTATAGTATCTGTTCATATAGTTGTTTCCATTTAAAAATCTACTGACAAGAGTAACCCGATATCATTTTGTAAAATATGTTAAACAGATTAGTTATATTTGACTTACGCAGTTACTTATTTATAAATTAAGAGGTAAAACGCTTTACGTATTACATGTATACTAATTACCGAAAACTCAGCCTGCAAAATTGCAGAGTAGCGGACAACAAATCTTGTTTCAAATCCACTTTTGGAACTTAAACTTTCAACTAGATTTTTTATGCAGAACTTTTTATTAGATAGTTTTATCAAAAACAAAGAAATCCGTGCAGAAACTAAGCTATGATGTATTTGAGTGTTGACAACATTCGGCGAAACGTCAGCGACATTAGGACTGGCCGTGCTTGGCATACGCGGGAAAGTCCAGGGTGAATACACAATGGCCAGGGGTGGTATAGCGCCGTGCCGCCTCGACTTTGGCGAGCTAACCTTTACTGAAGTACTCGTTTGTAAATTGTTTACCACCTTATTTTATTGTTGCAGTTGTAAAAAAACCTATATAGTTTATGAAAGAATGGAGCAAATTTATTAAATGGTTACTTCAGATGATTACTTTGTTCAAGATGGAGTTGTAAAAACTATGATGTTGGAATATAAATTTCTACAAAAGTATATAATTTACATGCACAGGTTTGCTAAGACGTTTTGGAAACAGCATAATATAAAGATCCGAGAGATAGTATGCAACATTGAAGGCATGTTACACCAGGCAAATCTGAACATTGGTGGTTTAGAGTAGCAGAAGATATTTCGGTCTCTCAACATTGTAAATAAGACTATGTTATCAATTGACAATGGAAAAATGTTGAAAGAGTTCCTACAATCAAAAACCCCAAAAGGTGAACAATTAAAATTACAATTAAAAGTGAAGTAAGATGGACAACACATTCTTAATGTAATAAAAGTTCAATTAAGAACTGAAACCTTATTTTTATTCTATTCTATGTTGTTTCTGACTCTATTTATATTCCATGATGAGTCGTCAGAAAATGTTAATAATATTATTTTAAGATGATTTATAATTAATTGTAGCCTATATAGATTTTTAAGGCACATAATAATGGCGCTTGAAACTTCCTCTAACATTATTTTTTAGGTACAGTAACCAAAATAAAATAATAATAAAAATTGCAAAGGTTGGTTTGATAAGGTAACTAACTACAAGCAAAAGTTACTATTTTCATCACATTGAAGCTAAAATCCATTTGAAATGCCTCAAACTTGACTTTTAATGGATAATGGAATGTCAGACAATTTCCTAACCAAATAATGTAAAATATACTTCAAACGTTTGGTATTCGAGATGTTTCAATTTCAACTCCTCCGATATTATTTTTTAGGTAAATATACAAAAGAAAATTCTAGTATGAATTCTTTGCCCACGTCACATTGTTAATTATTTAAACTTTCCTCAAATTCGAAGCAATGGGCAGCAAATCCGACCTCAAAAGGTCTTATATCCCTTGAGAAACAACATTTTAAATAATCATTAGTGTTACTAAAATCTAAGGAATTTTGCAAACAATTTCATTATATGCTCTTTTTTATTTAAAATTCGTTGCATTACATTCTAATAAGTTGAGGCATTTAATCTTATGTGCACATAAAACTACCCTTATTATAAAGATTACTTATTGAATATCGAGTTAATTTTCTAGCTAAAACAATATTTGCTCTGTATAAATCTTATAGCTGCATTAACCAAAAAGCTGTTATCTCGTATTAACTGTAAGAAATGATCATAGATTTGATATATTTCTTAATGATAATATTTTATTTGCATTTAATTAAGATTGAGAACTATTGTTTTGAGGACATCTTTACACAAAATAATTTAAAACTAAGTTTAAATTTAGAATTTTAAACCAAGAAATTATTCTATGGCATTAGTCAAATGGCATGTGATTCCTCCGCACTTAAGAAAATAACCTTTATAAGCGCATAAACAATTTCTTCGAGGCTTGATAGGTAGTGGTCGAATGGCTACCAGCTAAGCCGCACGAAATTGACTCAAAAACACTTTGGATAAAAATGTGTTTTAACTATATGCCATGTTATAAGTAAAGACATAAAATATAACATAAGAAAGTCACTTATTTATATCCAAGCAAAAAAAACAAAACATTAATATCTACAGCACAAGTTGCTGTCAATCTAGTTTTAAAAACCGATATGCGTTATAATTAATTAATCTAATATAAGGTAAAAAAGAACTTAGAGACAGGTGACTTAAAGATCAATAAAGGATAAAGAGAATTTCCGTTGACAATTTCTTGGCCGCTGTTTCAGTACGTCCAGCTTGAGAGTTGTGTTGACGATAAACTCCAATATCCGGTCCTTACCACAACTTCCGGTCCACTTGGGTAGGAGGGGGTGGCTTTTATTTAACACTTCCCACCCTTTGTTTGATTCATTACCTTAATATGAAATGCGCAAGGAATTATGGTAATAAACCATGTTTAGATATATGTAGGTAAGTAATAAACTTACCATAATTTTTTTGTTCCTTTTTCAGTTTAAAAATATTCAGAATTTGAAATTGAAACAAAACGTTTTGTATCGAGAGAAATAGACATTTTATCAATTTGTAATTTATCAAACACCAAATAGATTTTACTTACATGAACATATCTACTCCAAACTCCAAAGGAATTTTGGTTTAATTTCATACAATAGCCAATAGCAATGTACTTGCAGGTACAAAAACAGTTTTTACTAACTTGTCTCATCAGCATTGTTTTTTTATCTTGAAAATATTATTGTTTTTTATATTTAAATTTTTTAAGTTTCACTATGACGTATTATAATAGGTTTTTGATTTATTTTCATATCAATTATATTCTAATGCCAAACAATTATTGTTTACTCTTTAGTTCCTAGTAATTACTCTAACATGGCGTGCGATGTTTAAGGGTATTGATAGTATTATGATATGTTACATGAAATATAACATTCTAACAAGTAAATCAAAGTTTATATGTTTGATTTGGTAAAAACAATGTAATTTAAATTTATGTTATTCCTTATTTTGTTACTCCTTGATATTCAACTATGAAATAAAACTGCCATATTGTAAGTGCAAAATAAATTGTATACACCAATATAATTAATTTAAAGCATATTCAATGAATACTAAATAATATTTGAAAAGTTGTTGTGATGTTTTGTAATACTTTCAATGCGTTTAACTCGATGGGAAGTTTTTCAGATAGCTGTTTACTTACGTGTTATTACGTAGCTTCTTAAAATTTTAATCCTTAATTTTTAATCAGCCTTGACACCTATTATTGTAAAATAATTCTATTTTGTTTTACTCACATAAAACTGAATGAGGGTGTCAAAAGCTCCTTTTTGGTGTAGGATATGTTTCGGAAATGATACTTTCCATCTTCAGCTGCAAAAATTCGATCTTTGGTGAATTTAATTATGTGTGAAGACGTCACTTATATAACTTTGTGAATGTGTAGCATATATACATTTATTTATGGCAAACATTGAAAATTGTGTGTGTGTGTGTGTGTGTGTGTGTGTGTGTGTGTGTGTGTGTGTGTGTGTGTGTGTGTGTGTGTGTGTGTGTGTGTGTGTGTGTGTGTGTGTGTACTTAGTGTAAGGAACCTATATCAGTGGAAGATGGAAATTAACATTTCCGAAACATGTTCTGCATGAAAAAAAGATCTTTTGATACCTTTAGGCAGTTTTATGTGAGTAAATCAAAATAGAATAGTTTTAAAACACCTTGAGATAAGAGCAAAAACGTTTTGGAACATATATTAACTGATCTTAACTAGATTAATAATGTTACATTTTGTAGTTTTTAATAATTTATTTATTGTTGTTACAAATACCAGTTCAGAGCTATTATTTGTTAAAATAATTAAATGCCTTAAAATTCATTAATATTTCAAGGATATTAACCTCAAAAATGGATAAAAGTAATATAATTTTAGTCCACATCAGGAAAGTTCTCGAATTTAAATTTGATAAAAAACTACACTTCGGACTTGGTCTAAATGCAAATGTAGACCTTCAAACGCAACAAAGTGGATTTGCAAGAAAAATGGCCAATGATTCTTGTCTTGATAGGTCCTATTTCTCTTCCTGTGACAAATATAGCCCCATAGAAACGCAAGGACCCTTTTACATAAAAACCTTTCTCCAGATTTTATTTTGGTTATAAAAATTTCACAAATTTTGTAGTTAACATCAACTTTACAGTATGTGAACATAGTGTAAGAAAATCTAAGCCAAAAATATTTTTTTTATTATTTTATTATTTTATTTTATTTTATTTTTATATTATTTTATTATTTTATTTTATTTTTTATGTATTTGCAATAATGTTAAAAGTAGGTTTAAGTTTAGTATCATTTATGTAATATTTTCATTTCTCTTCCATGTAAATTAGTATGAGTGAAAGTGCAGTGTTTTTATTCTTAAATAGCATCGGCAGAACTGATTACAGACTCGTCCCCATACACAGACTTATCGTCTTTTTGGGGACTCATCCATTATAATGCAACTTGTAATATAATTTATGTATCTTTCTTTAGAATAAATGAATTGAATTGAATTGAATTGAATATTTTATTCAAATATTCAATTCAACAGTTATATATAATTTTGACTGCATTTTGTAAATGATCTGACATTATCTATTTATTAGTAAGCAAACGTGTTTCTTATCCCCCTTTTTATCTAAGCTCGTGTTTATAGTAGGAGAAATCAGCGCATACCGTTAAAAAGGTAGTGTCCTGTAGATGAGCAGAATCACATAGAATTTCCATCGGCCTCCAGGGCTACACACTATGGGCTTTCAAATTGTCTATGTTCATCATATGGTAGAAGGATAATTTATTTTATCATTAGACAGCTGTTACGATGACAAATCCTATACTATAATAAAAGGAATCTCTGAAGGGATGTGTGTTCCAAGATCTCGAAATCTAGCTGTTAGATTTTGCTTAAACTTTGCATTGAAGAGTGTTTCGGCCCAAAAATAAGTTTAGAAACAGTCTCAATCACAGGAAAAATCAAATTTTATCTAAATTTAAGTTTTAAAATTGTAATTTTTAACATTGGTCTTATGGGTTGCTATTTTGGTAACGAAATAACAACTAAATGTAAACAAAAATAAAGGAACATTAATGTTAAGCAGACCTTTTGAAACAGCTGTTAACTGTGAAGAGGTATAGTTGGTTGTTGGTGAAAATATTAAAATTGAATCAAAACCAACGAGCAAGGCTCGGTTAACCTGGTACTGCCAGTAAAACGAGGAAGAACACATGTTTTGGTTATAAAACCTTTTATATCTAATTTGCTCAAGATGAATTGAGTTTTTGGTTGAATTTCGACCAGTGGGTGATCCCTAGTTATAACAATTGGCCTTAGGTGTCAGGTTAAATATATTTTACTTATCTTATTGGCTTTCGTAATTTTTTAATTTTGTTTTTATAACTTTGCACCACTAGTTTACATTAATATTAAGATAAAGTTAGGCATTAAGATAATGTCCAATAGTGCAACTGTCGTTTTTCAGTTAACGAAAACATTGAGGTGGCTAGTGTCTAGAAATATTTACTGGCTATTTAAAATTTTATATTGTATTATTAAAAAGAATTGTTGTATTATTTTGTATACATTTAGATAAAAAACTAGCTAATGATACAATATCTGTTAATGAGTACAATATAGTTAATGATACAATATAGTTAATGAGTAGTATTTGTTTGTACTATATTATCAAAACACACAATATACTTAAATGTTTTAGAATGAAACAATTTTGTAACCTTGATAAATAAGTAAATAAATAGCTACAGTTTCTTTATAAAATATAAGTTTATTAAAATTTAAACTATTCTTGGGTGTTTGTGATTGCAGCACCCGGTAACGAATCGAGCTAGACCCATTATAGGTAAACTCTGTGCCATTGAAAGTTTGCAGCGGTCTATGTTATTTGATACTTGTAACTCTCAATAGCAACTGCTGGCTGAGGGGGCGCTACGGGGCGATGTAATACGAGTAAAATGCTCCATCGTTCAGTGGATAATTACAAAAAACTGCGAATTATTTATATTTAAAATATTTTATTTTCTATATGATGAAAAGTGTAGATCTCATGACTACAATTTTTTTATGTCATTATAATATAAATGAAGGGTATAAATACCATTATTATTAGTAAACGATAGGATGTTACAATTGAAGGAAATTTTTATGCTATAAAGATAAATAAGCGCATTTGATGACACACGTTTCATAATGAGTTTTTAGTACTCAATAGTAGATCAATTATTTATATTTTGTGTAGTATTTGTTATTTTTTCATTTAAGGCTCTGAAAACCCAAAGAGTTTAAAATATAAAAACAAATTCAATAATAAATTTTATAGCGTTATGTCACAGATACCCTTATTAAAATAGACATAATGCATTTTTATCATTGTTTTTTTTTTACATTTTAAAATTAAATATGTATATACAGTATGTTAATGACATAAAAATTATAAAGGAAATGAAACGAATCTTTACTCTCATAAATGATGCCTTTTTATGATAACCGAAATAACAGCATTGTAGGCCTAGTGTTATAAAGGTACAAAATTTATTACTATAAAATAAAATGAGACATTTTCTACCTATGAATACGAACGAACCTTAATTGCTCGAGTATAGGTGAAAGCGGATCTAAAAAGGTAGTTTAGTTTATTACATAGGTAATTGTAAAAATAAAGTAAATAAAAATTTATATTGGGATATTTTACGGTATGTGTCATTGAAAAAGTAACTATATAATATTCTTTATCATAATTCGGTTTATTTTTTTTACATGCATTTTTATAAACCTTAAGATTAAACGACAACAAAACAGTTTGAGTAAGACTATCCTGGAGTGACATGGTGTTGTATACTACTCCAATTTAAAGTTATTTATTATTACTTAGTTTATATACACTGCACGGTGTTAGTTTATATTATTTCGTATACTTAAGAGAAAAACTACATAAAAATAATTACTTTTAATTACATGTACAATTTTCGGACAACAATAAAGGTGACTAATATTATAAGTATTAAAAAATTCCAATTCGTATGTAAAACCTATTCCATTATTAATGTTTATAAGCATTGAAATTATAGATATATTTCTTGTATTTTAGGAAATCAACAGAAATAATCAAGGTTATTTTTGTATCTGGATTAAAACGTTTTGAGAAAGATTTTTATATGGGTATGCGGAATCCATTAAGAGGTTTTTGCAGAATGTCGGTCATCAAAGGACAGGCATATCAAGGGTCACGATGACAGTGCGATACCACGTGGAGTGAAGAGGACTTAACATCAAACAGCGCATGCTGGGCCCTCAATGTAATGATTGTTGGGCCACAGTTACATAGATCGTTATATTTGTAGCACATGGAATTGTGTTAAATCTCTTCCAACTTTCTTTAGTAACATTTCACAATCTACATATTTTGTTGTCCCAATTGATTTACAAAGCAAGAACATGTGCTTGTAATGCAAACAAATCAGATAACAATTTTGTGGTTTGTAAATATTTATGTAGATAACATCGTTAAGTTAGGTTTATTTACTGTTTTAGCGTATGTAATAACAGACTGACTCTTATTTAAACTTATTATTTCAAACAATATCGTAAAAACATGTAATTTTAATGGTTATTGTATGCGGATTATTTTTATTCATGAGAAAGATGATTTTTGTACGATGGATATTTATAATATAAAATATAGTATTACGTATTGTTTTAGTGTATTAAATAATCTAATCTTTATCAATATTTTATATTATTTTAAGAATGAATATATCGCATATTTTTTTCGATCATAGATCGAAATAAAATAATTCTTTTATATTTCCATAAACTACTTGAATAAACTCCCTACAATGGACTCTTTAAAGTCTAAGAGAATATTTTTTATAAAATAAAACATTTTAATGCAGTCAATTAGTGTTTACCATAGGAAAAAATTGGGGTAGTTTTGATTTCTTTTGTTTCTTATGTTTTTTGGGGTGCTGAATCCGAATCTGAGGTTTGCTAACAAAATTTCTTGACGGAACATTGTCAAAAATGGAAAAAATGTGAAAATTTTTTATTTTTTTGTAATTTTTTGCTTATAACTCAAGAACTATTAACTTTTCGTAAATAATGTATATTATAAAAATTAAAGTACACAAAATTTGCTACAAAATGCACCTCCTATTTGTTATTCTCCGATGAACCATTTGGGCTCCAGGGCTGTTTGAATATTGGAGTTTTAGCGAATTTACCTATAGGGAATACACTCTTACGGTAGTAGTCACGGTAAGACCTAAGACCGGGACCATGTTACTTTTTCGTGTTGAGGTCCCCCAAAGCCAAAAACACCGTTCATTCAAACTGATATATATGTATATATATATATATATATATATATATATATATATATATATATATATATATATATATTATATATGTATATATGTATATGTCAGTGAACACGATAACTTTTGAACCGAAACTCCGATTTTGATAAAATTTGGTACAGGGGTGTAAGGCAGCATTTACTTGATCGAGTTTGCAAACCAGAATGATCGACCTACCGGAAGGGGTAGTTTTGGGGGGTTTTGTACACCAAAAAAGGGTTTTTGCATTTTTCATAAATAATTTTTCAAAATATTTAATTTTTATTTTCACCGTTGGATTTAGCTCAAAAAAACACACAACTTAGTATTTTTAAGCTTTGCTCTATCTCATTTGGTTACTGAGATATTAAAAAGTCTAAAAACAGTACATTGTATTTTGGGGCTCCAACATTAATCTTATGGAGAATAACGATGTGTTAATATTTCACTTATTAACCAATATTTTTGGATGAAACTTGGTATTTAGCTTCATTAGGTTGAGATTCAACCATTTATGTTAAAAAATCTTGGTTTTTGTTCTTATCATGGCAGCAAACCTGCATACTCTTTTCCCATGCAAATCATATTGAGAAAAGGAAAACTCTTTTACTTATGGACAGAGATTGATGAAACTTAGTATATATCTTCATATGGTCGAAATATTTTTTTTACTCTAAAATCCTACTTTTAGTGTTCCCCGTGGCAGCATACCTACATACTCTTTTACAATGTGTATCATTAGGAGAATAGTCATTTATATCCCTATTTATGAGCACGTAATGAAATTTTGTTTACGGGTTCATCTAGGCCTAGTCAAAATTAATATTACTAATTTAGAAATTCGCTAAATAGTACGCAGGTCTGCTGCGACGGGGGGTATTACCATATGGGTTTGTAAGGAAATATAAGTTAAAACTTGCATAACGAATGTGCATACCAAATTTGATCAATTTCTGTTATTTTTTTCACCATAAACCTGATGGGGGAAAGTATATAGGTCTGTCGCCATATGGATTTTGCAAGTAAATAAAGGATATACCTTTTCTAATGAATGTACATAAACAATTTTATAAATATATGTCAATAAATAAGCAAGATAGAGGGTTTTGTTGATTTCCCATAAGAAAACCATGGAAAACTTATATTTGGATTTTCTCCATAACCATATAAGCTAAATAAAAAATTCAAAATACCAAATTGTTTGTTTTTTTGAGCTCTTTTAAATAGTTTAGGTTAAATTTGTTGAATTTTATAAACTAAGGTTAAAAAAAGCCAAAAACCAAAAGATAACCCATTTAAAACCCCATAAAACCCCGTTAATGTTGTCCGATCATTCTGGTTTGCGAACTCGATCAAGTAAATGCTGCCTTACACCCCTGTACCAAATTTTATCAAAATCGGAGTTTTGGTTCAAAAGTTATCGTGTTAACTGACATATACATATATACATGTATAATATATATATACATATATATCAGTTTGAATGGACGGCGTTTTTGGCTTTGGGGGACCTTAACACGAAAAAGTAACATGGTCCCGGTCTTAGGTCTTACCGTGACTACTACCGTAAGAGCGTATTTCCTATAGGTAAATTCGCTAAAACTCTAATATTCAAACAGCCCTGGAGCCCAAACGGTTCATCGGAGAATAACAAATAGGAGGTGCATTTTGTAGCAAATTTTGTGTACTTTAATTTTTATAATATACATTATTTACGAAAAGTTAATAGTTCTTGAGTTATAAGCAAAAAATTACAAAAAAATTAAAATTTTTCACATTATTTCCTTTTTTGACAATGTTCCGTCAAGAAATTTTGTTAGCAAACCTCAGATTCGGATTCAGCACCCCAAAAAACATAAGAAACAAAAGAAATCAAAACTACCCCAATTTTTTCTAGCGAGGGGAACTTTTGAATACAAATTTACTGGATTATTTACAATTAATTAAAAAAAGTAATTATGCTAATTTATAAGCCACTAATGAAAGAAAAATACGAACTGGCAGAGTTACACGAAACTATGGGGCAAAATGTCAAGATTATATGTTACTTTAGAATTCGGGAAGTCTCATTAACTGGGTCCGTTTCCGACCCACCTCCTTTTTATCAAACGGGACACTCATGTTGCTCAATCAAGGTAGAATAAACTTTATATATTATTATTTTAATTAGTAATTTATAAAAAATTAAAGTTTGTTGTTTATTTGGTGGAAACAAGCCATACCCAAACAAAAAAAAAAAAATTAATAAAATGTTTTCAAATTATTGTCAATTGTTTTATCATTTTATTGATTTATGAAAAATGGATGATTCTTCTTTGCGAAAATTGTACAATATTTTAGTATTACATTATGATTGAGAGGTATACAGTATGTATAACAGAATATATTTCTTTCTGTAACAGATTATTTTTTAAACTTTTCAATCGTTTGGTCTTACAATGAACATTTAATTAAAATATCAATTGATAGGCCCTAGCCCTAGTCAAAACTTCACCAATCATATCTTGTCAGACAGCTTTAAAATCTTCATACAGATATCAATTGGAGTTATTTGTAGCTATTCCTTTTCATGACCCTCAATCTTAACATAAACTTGAAATTTAAGAGTATTGAAACATCAAAATAAAGAAGTATTTTTTACAATCGTTATTTCTTAAGACGACATAGATTAGAACTAAATAATATAAATTAAATTAACCACCTTCTTCCGCCAATGTACACATGCTTCATTAGTAACGATATATCATCGTTTCAAATTCTACCAGGTTTTCGATGACAAGTTTCTGGATCAAAGTTTTATTATCATATATTTTCAATATAGTGTAGTCCAACTTTTAACACTGCAAGACATAAATATTTAATAATTTTACAATTTTTGCCACATTTATGCATGTGTGTGTATTTTTTATGCTTGGTTTTCAAATTAATCTTTATCTTAACAAGCATTTTAAAGTCATTCAATAACCTTGATTCTACTCATCGAAAAACTAGTACGATTTACTACATTCAATGTATTGTAGCCTAACATCAATCGTTAAATGGCTCAGGATGTAAACAGTTTTTATTAGTTTATTAAAAATATAAAATGATTGGAACCAATCAGACGTGGTGAATGAAAATTATATAAATATTTCTACGCAAAGATAAAAATTGAGATTGACATTGATAATGTTCATCTCCTTTAAAAGTATTAAAAATGATTTAACTAAAATACAACTTCCAATTAATAAGAAATTATTATTCATATCCTACAAGCAAAAGTTTAAATTTTTCTTAAAATTACCTTATTTACGATTTGGATTTAAAAATTGACACTGTTTTGACAATTACTTTGAAATCATTATTGGGTAGTACAAAGAGAACCTGAATGTCATTGGAGACAAAAATATTCAATACAAACCAATAAGTATACTGACAATATCGGCCGATGTTCCAGTAAGCTCGGCTTGTGAGCCGCGTTGACATTGAAACCCAATATCCGGTCCTTAGCCCTATAGGGGCTGTTAACTGTCACCAATCTCTATGCTATTGAATACTTATTAAATAATTACTTAAATACAGAAATTGGAGGTTTCCTAATTTCACCATCCATGTATGTTATTATATACACCTTTAAATGCTATTGGGAATGTTTTTGAATTTTATAAAGTCAAAATATTATCAGTAGTGTTGTTTTGTAAATAACTACAAATTATAACTACCGTATACGTCTTGTGAATATTGTTGTTTCTAAGAATCCCATCCTTCTTCAACTTTATTTGTTCCAACGTTCAAACTCTATTCTAAACAATTTTCTAGGGTTTTATGTTCTTTAATTTTAAAATATTTAAATCAGGCAACCGTATATGTTACCACTTTAAACAATGAAATATAAGTGTGTGTGTGTGTGTGTTTTTTTTATGACAATCTTATTTTATAAATTACAATAAAAATCTAAAATAGAGATACAAAGTTAATAGTTCTTTTCATCTGTATTTTTATTCCCTTAGAATGATAAATAAAACAGAGGTTATCCCAAGAATGGCAATATTATAACTTCTAATAATCCAATAAAGTTTATTTAATAACTCAAATCAAAAATTAAATAAACTTTATTGGATTATTTGAAGTTATTAATTTTAAATTTGTGATATTGAATTCCAATAAGAAGAGCTTTGTAAAATGAATTAACCCATTAGTCTAATTATAACTAGTTACAAAACTACGTGTACAGTATTGGTACTGGGTTGAAAAATAATCACTCAGTAAAATAAGTAGAGGGAGTGAAATGGCATTAGGGATAACAACTTTAAAATAAAAACGTTAAAACTAATTCCATGACAATATTGACTGGTGTTTCAGCAAGCTCGGTTTGAGAGCTGTGTTGACGGCAAAACCCAATATCCTTCCATTGGCCATCGGGGTATTTTAACTGTTACCACTCTTTACGCTATTTGATACTGGTTAAATAATTATTCACCAAAAGATATTGACTTTTTACTTGTAAAGAAAAACACGTTTTCCTAGTTAAGCTGAAGGGCCCCCTCAGTGCCATGCCATGCAGTGCTTCACCTGCTCCCGTGACTATACTTTAAGTCCGATAAAAGTGGGAGGGGTTTGAAATTAAATTTAAGGACTTGTGTTTTTTTATTCGCTTTTTGATTTCTTAATATTTTTTATTATTATTTTGTGTGTATTGGCATTTTTACATTTTGAAGGAGAAGGGTCCAAACCCCAGTCTTTTTACTATCTAACATCGACTAGTTGTTAGAAAGCATCATTAATTTATACCCCAATAACAAATAACAACAGGTTCTGGAATCGAATCTTCAAAAAGCTAATAACTTTTCTCAGGAACTTTTACTGGCAACCTTTGAATTCAAAGGCGAGCACTATAACCACTCAGCTGCCCAGCCAGTTAATATTCGGAATTCTTGTTACGCTATAAGGGTTCAAACTTGATAAACTTTAGATCATCATAACCAAAGCCTTTATTTTGAATTAGAATCCCCTCCCACCTTTACTTTAAAGGCACAAAATGGGAGCACGTGAAGCACTGCGCAATGAATTCTCTATCCGCGAGACCCCTGATACTGTCAGCCTCCATCAGCGGCCGCAGGGGGAGCAGGCGATGAACGCAGTCAAAGATAAAATAAATCTAAAACTATAATGTTAAATCTGTTAAATATCAATGTTTCTAAGAATCCCTTTTCCGGAAATTAATGCTATCTGATATATATCATTTCAGTTACAAATTAACTATACAATTTCTCACAATATAATTAAATTAATGTTAAGGTTACTTGTTAGCTACTAATATACTTTTATCTAGAAACAACAATATACTAACATCATTTTTTATATACTACAATCTTCTTTCATAGACTATATACACTGTCCATTAAGCATTACACATTTTTTACGTGCTTAGAGTTTTTTACGAGATATTTAGAAAATACAAAATATTTAGATACAAATATTTAGTGATCCTTACTCATACTTGTACAGCATATTTCAAAGGCTAAGTACTCGATACTAGTTTTACAATTACAGTGAGTTATATAAGAGTCCCTTAAAGGCTTAATATATACGTTGTATGTATGTTTGTATTTGGTATAAGTAAGTATATGTGGAGAATTGATCAGGCCAGAGTGCCAACTATTGTCATTTCTTACCTTGTAATCTTGTCCAAGGAACAAAGCCGTAAAATATTGAAAAACACACTTCCGAAACACCCTGTAGCCTATGTTACGATGAAAAATTATGAAAACATCCGATATGTCGTTCAGTTAATTGAAATCATTTAAAAACATAGAAGGGGGGTGACAGTTAACAGCCCCTTTTTTTCTAAGGACCGGATATTGGGTTTCAATGTTGACGCGGCTCACAAGCCGAGCTTACTGGAACATCGGCCGATATTGTCAGTGGAAGGTTTTTTATTTCTTTATTTTTTCTGTAGACGTTCAACTTTCCTTAGTGTTTTAGCGAATAATTATTTCAAACTACTTGCCACAATTGTGTCTATAAAAAAAATTATATACAGAATCCAGAGAAAATTTTATTTTTATCCTTTAGAATTAGACTAATATTTTTCTTATTGTTTATTTAAGTTTATTTTTTGTTTCATATTTTTTTATAATTTAAAAAAAGATGAACGTTATCACTAGCTTACATGGAGCCTACGAAAGAAAATACCCTTCTTTAGTTTTGTTTTAAATGTTACTTTAAAATAGAATTGTGCGGAAAAATTCGACCATAGTTAAATTGAAAAACACATTTTTAAAAGTTTCAATTTTTTGTTTTCCTGATTAATCAAATATGTTTAACATGAATCTTTTTAAGCTGTGGATTATCTCATTTGCACAGCGCAGAACCCCTTCTGCGCTTATGTCGTCGCTTATCCCCCGATTGTTCTTAAAATGTGAGAATTAAAAATTTTCTACAAAATAAAGAAAAAAAGTACTGACTTTATCACCCCTCTTCAAGGGGGATAGAGTCGAGGCCTTCTTTGCCTCCGCTCGTACGTCGTACGTCGTGACAGTCTACCCCGTCTTCGGACGTGGTGGAGTGCGGCGTGAGGGAGCGGCAGTCATCGGCTGGACGTGGTGGAGGAAGGACCTCAACAGACTGCAGAACCCCAGCTTCCTAAACCATATAAACAACATATTAAAATCAATATTGTTAATCAATAATATACAAATAATTTAAATATATATATTTATTCTTTAAGAATGTAATATACTTTACTAAACACTATAAGCTCTGAGCTAAAAATATAAGCTAACATTTGATCACAAAAAATTTTGCTTATTAAAAAAAGTGCATAATTTTTTAAACCAATATTTTTCTGAGTTTGTTTGAAATCACTCATGATTTTTTTTATTTTCTTATATTTTTATTTTATTTAGAAATGCGCTAATTTTTATGATTTCTCATTGTAACCATTTTAAGATAAATATATATTTTTTCAAGCAAACTTAACAAATAAGTAATTTAAACTTGCAATATAAAACATGTGCTTTATTATTTAATCACATTATATATACATATAAAATATATATAAAGAGCTAATAGCAGTGTAGGTTTCAAACTTCCATGTCCAAACAAATATATTCCAAACAAAGTACGACTCTCCTGAACGTCGGGGCCACAGCCTCTCACGTTCATCAAATACGAGCACTGTTAAATTAATACTTTCTTTTTACCCCCTATATTTTATTTTAGATACCAAATATTTAATATAAATTATTTAAATGTGTTTACAAATTTTGACAAAACTGTATTAACAAATTTATGTGTTTTTTGTTTGTATATATATATAAACATGACTTATATTAGCTTTAGTATAAGGTTGTTTTAACAACAATATATTTTTCATTTTTGCATTAACATTGTATATTTTACAAACAATACATACCATTTATGATAAAAAATAAACCTCTTAGTAGATATCATACACCATCACAAGAAGGAAAATAATTACTTTGCATTAGTTAATAATATAAGATTTATTAACAGAATTCCATAGTTAGAGAGTGTATAAGATAGGTAACTTAAAGAGATAATATACAGTATAATATTGGTTTCAACAGATATACTTATATTATGAGCTAACTTAATATATATATATTAATCATATGGCTTTTAGTGGATTGAGATCAGCAATTAACTGATAGTTCTCCTCGCCTGAAATGCCTACACTTTTTTGTTTTCTATGCAGGTGGACCAACGGTTTAACGTGACTTCCGAACCACGGGAGCGGCCGAACGATCTTTTTGTCCCCGAGCCGGGATTTGAACCCGGGCACGCTGGGTGATAACCCAGAGCTCTACCACTGAGCTACGGCCGCTGCCTAGCTTAATAACAGAGCTTAATAACTGCTAACTCAATAATGGAGCTAAACGGAAAAGAAGATTGCTCCAAATTATTTTAGGATATTAAAAATCACAATCAGCATTTATTTGCTCAATATGAAATATCCAGGATAAATAAATTAAATGTAAGTAATAGTATATTTCACCACTAGTCCGGAAAGTGACCAATTTCTGGGCGAGATAGTGTTTTACGCGAGAGGCGAAGCCGAGCGTGGAAAACACTATCGAGCCTGGAAATGGGCTTTCCGGACGAGTTGTGAACGATACTTTTCATCACGACGCAATTATTAATAAACGTGGAAGTTTTAAAGGAGGATTTTTTTTAAATGGTTCGCCATTGGACAAAGTAAACAAAGCTGGAATTCAAAATTTAATTTGTTTTAAATCCAGCTGATTGTTGCTGTACGGAAAAGTTTGTTTACCTTGGACGGAAAGTAATGTTTACAAACATTACTTTCCGTACAGGTCAGTAAAATCAGCTGACGGTGACAGTTTGGGAAATGACTACTTTCCAAGGTCTCAGCTGTACGGCAAGTTGTCACTTTCGTAAACGGAGTGATGAAAATTCTTTATTGTATCGGTATTTAACTATTTGATTTTTTTTAGGGGGAGGCAGGAAAAATGCATTACGAAGACAGGGGGCCAGCCTGTAGTGTAGGACTTTCATAAAAACGGGTATACACCATTAAAAAACCTCCTCTACTCCTTAGGAATCTAACCTGGAAAGGTTTGTCACATGACATCAGGTTAGGCCTAAATTAGCCTAAGCCCATTGGGCTCACTCCTTGACCAGCTGCACGGTCAGGGGATGTGAGCCGCTTTTTAAGGAGGATGCTCCGGACCCACTGTGACGACGATCCCTGCAGCCCTCATCCTCCAAGAACTTTTGGCAGACCGAGTCTGCTGAAAATGCACCAAAAGTTTGTATGGCCTTCAGACCGGGGCCAACGTTAACTACGGGCCGGCAGGCTTCCCCGCGCCTCCACTGTGACGTCACCAGCGGAGGCCGACTGTTGCGTCCTGAACCCTGCAAGCAGCCTGATCTCCGTACACTGTACTCGTCAGTTGCCACCTTTCCGTTCAGTGACAGCTGTGTTTGTCTTAATTTTTAATGCGTTTACACGTTTTAACAGTATTTTTACTTAGGGTAATCGGTGTTGTGGAGGTAATAAGAATAATGATTAAATCCTGTATCATAAATGCAACGGACGTTTTGGGCACGGAACTGTAAATCTAATTACAATGGAACATGAACAGTGCATAAATATGTTTTAGGCTTCCATCAGACGTACATGTATCTTTAAGAGATAAGTGAGATAAATGTAATCATAAGGAAATTTTTGAACCAACAAAAAATTTAATTATTTTGGAAGACCACTTTGTTGAGACAGACGTACCGGTAATAAAAATACCCCCGTCGCAGCAGACCTGCGTACTCAGCGAATTTCCAAATTAGTAATATTAATTTTGACCAGCTAAACTTGTAAACAAAATTTCATCATGTGCTCATAAATAGGGAAATAAATGTAAATTCTCCTTATGATAAATATAGGGAAAGAGTATGCAGGTATGCTGCCATGGGGAACACTAAAAGTAGGTTTTTAGCATAGAAAAAATTTATTTCGACCATATAAAGCCAAATAGTAAGTTTCATCAATATCTGTCCATAAATAAAAGAGTTTGCCTATTTTCCATATGATTAAAATGGGAAAAGAGTATGCAGGTTTGCTGTCATGATAAGTAAAAAAACCAAGATTTTTTACCTTAAATGGATGAGTCTCAACCAAATGAAGCTAAATACCAAGTTTCATCCAAAAATATTGGTTAATAAGTGAAATATTAACACATCCTTATTCTCCATAAGATTAACATTGGAGCCCCAAAAGACAATGTACTGTCTTTAGACTTTGTAATATCTCGGTAACCAAAGGAGATAGAGCAAAGCTTCAAATTTATAAATTGTGTGTTTTTTTTAGCTAAATCCAATGGTCAAGATAAAAATTTAAAAATTTACACATGAAAAATGCAAAAAAAAAACATTTTTGGGGTACAAACCCCCCCCCAAACTACCCCTTCTGGTAGGTCGATATGTCTGGTTTTCGAACTCATCCGAATAAACGTAGGATTATACATCTCTACCAAATTTGTTGTCGATCGGACCATTTTTACGAGAGAGTGACATATATACATATGTCTCACGTAAGGTGTCTCAAATCGATTACAGATCAACAGTTTGTCTTACAATCTTGAAATAAAATCATTTCCCACTAAATTGACCCCGAGGAATAATTTAAAAATATTTTTATAAATACAGGGTGTCCCAAAAACCGGGGGTCACAGGTTCGAATCTCGGAAATTTCAAATACAAACATATGTCATATTATACATCATTAGAAAGGTCTATTTAATACAAACATTTTGGTGAAAACAGAATTCAGTAATCTTTATTCGTTGCAAAATGGTGTCCATTTTTGTAGCCAAAATCAAAATTTATGGAATACCCTATAATTCTTTTATTATTTCTCATAAATTACTTCTGATTCAAAATACTTATTTGAAATAGGCTAAGCTTTACAATGATATGTCACAAGACCACATTTATTAAACAACTAAAATTTCAAAAATTTTATATTTTTGAAAATTTTTACATAAACAGAACTTAAAAATTTTAAATACAAACACATGTCTTTATGTACATCATATTATAGCTCTCGTTAAACTGAGCAACTTTGTAATTTACACTAAAGCCCTATCTCTTTTCATATTGTAATAATAACGTAAAAATGTCATTTTTCCATATGATTTGCATGTTAATTACTCAGGACATGATAGTATGGCGGTCGTTTTTCCATTGTTGCCATACTTTTAAATTAACATGCAAATTACATGGGGAAATGACGTTTTTCTTTATTACTACAAACCCAAAAGAGATACGCCATTAGTGTAAATTACAAAGTTGCTCAGTTTAACGAGAGCTTTAATATAATGTTCATAAAAACATGTGTTTGTATTTAAAATTTTTGAGTTTTGTTTATGTAAAAATTTTCAAAAATATCAAATTTTTGAAATTTTAGTTTTTTAATTAATGTGATCTTGTGACATATCATTGTAAAGCTTAGCTTAATTAAAATAAGTATTTTGAATCAGAAGTCATTTATGAGAAATAATAAAAGAATTACAGGGTATTCCGTAAATGTTTATTTTGGCTACAAAAATGGACGCCATTTTGAAACTAATAAAGATAACTAAATTCTGTTTTCACCAAAATGTTCGTATTAAATAGACATTTCTAATGATGTATAATATGACATATGTTTGTATTTGAAATTTCCGAGATTCGAACCTGTGACCCCCAGTTTTCTGAACACCCTGTATTTGTACAACGTTAAAAATATTTTTAAATTATTCCTTGGGGTCAATTTAGTGGGAAATGATTTTATTTCAAGATTGTAGGACAAACTGTTGATCTATAATCGATTTGAGACACCTTACGTGAGACACCCTCTATATATAAATTTTAATGACTATTATTTTTGGTCTCTGGGCACCTCAAAACGAAAAAGTAACATGGTCCCGGGCTTAGGTTTTACCATGAGACCTACGGTAATACCTTATTCCCTATGGGAAATTCGCTAAAAACTGTGCAATGAAAAAATTGTGGCAAGATAAAGTTTTATTTTCAGTTTTAACAAGTGACTTCTTAAGTTTTTTACAGCTACACTCAAACCCAATAAAGTTCTGTGCGTTTGCCTTGGGTGACCTGTAAATCTTTTAAGCGACTTTTTATTTTATTTTTTTAGTTAACATTTCCTGAGTAATGGACGTTTATTTAATTATCGTTTTGCCTTTTAGACTTTCTAAATTAAAAACTGAGAAAGAATAAATCTAATCTTTGACAAATTAGAGAACATTAAGAAATGCAGAGATGTCAAGCATGGTGAACAAGTTGGCGATTTAATATGGCAATCACGAATGTTTTTTGTAGAGCACATCATAAGTAAACTGCATTGCTGTCATTCAGCAGAGTTTAGGTGTTAGTGAATTAACGGAAAACTAGATTGAATTCCCTTGAAAAAATTAAGCTGTTTGCAAAAACTATTACATCTATACTTATTTAATACGCTAAGGGGTTTTTTTTGTCTTGAGAACTCCTCCTACAATTTTCTACCGATTTTCAAGTTTTTGGTGTCGTTGGATAGGGCTTGGCCTGTAGTTGTTTCCGCCAAAAATTGATAAGAATCGGACTGAAAATAAAGGCACTATCCACCATTAAAATCTCAACATTTCCCATTTAAATAACATTGGGGATTAAATAAAGCATTTTAAACATCTGATAATAATCAGCTGTAAATACGTGTTGTTTTGTGATTAAAGAGATTCACAATATTGAATTGATCGGATGTAATTGATTTAGAGCTAAAAGTAAATTTTGTATCGTATTAAAATTTATTGGTCGATTTCGAGCAACAAGTATACTATTTGGCTATAAAAAAACTCGTAATAATAATTTTCCTCGACCTTATGGTAAAAAAGGTTACTTAAAACAAGTGAACATCATAAGAAAAACCTCATAATATAACTTTCCAGGATATTCAATAAAAATTAAAAAATGTTGTGTTCTTCTGAGTTCCTTGTAAATTCCTTACTTAGTAATATTGAAGAAATGTGTTAATATTTTCGGTAGTATCCTCTTGAACAATTATTTGAAGAAACTTACAGATAATCTGAATAACAATAAAAAAAGGCAATCGTTAAGTAAATAATTTGAGTTTGGTTTCGTGTCTCAATGTATTTTATATTGACAACCAATTCCGGAAGGCTTCAACATGAATAAATAATTTGTCATCACAGTAGGCCCAATACACTAAGTGAAATGTAAGTTTAATTCTTCAAATACTTTGTTGCGCATAATATAATATTATTTAATTTGCACCTTTCGATTCCTTTTTTTATTCTCTTTAAAATGATGTATCATTTGTAAATATCGAATACAAGTTGCGCCAGTTAGAGCAGATTATAGTGCTCGACGTCGGGCGCGCGCAATGCTTTGCAATCAATGTAACGCCACTCGGCCGGTCAGCCTCCGCCTGTGACGTCACAGTCATAGCCTGCAGGCAGGTAGTTTACATCAGCCCCGTTCAGACGGGGCATTTCCCAATAGGGACAGTGGAAGAAGGTGTGTTCAGCAACGTCGGGAACGCCCGGGCAATAAATGCATTCCGGTGAACCGGTCTTGTTTATCGCGTACAATTAAGACCTAAAATATCTGTGACCTGTCGGGAATTGGGTCAGGTGGTAATCCACCTACCCATTCCACTCTTCCACCAATGGTTGGACCAGCTTGATCAGTCACACATTGATTAAACAATGCTATCAATAATATTAACTATAAATAAATAGTTCTAGAAGTCAGTAGTGGAAAAGTAAGGCTGCTGGCTCACTTCAAGGTCACCTGAGCGATGACGTCATCGAGGTCAATGACCCCACCGATGACGTCATCGATGACGCAATCGATGACGTCATCACCAATGACGTCACATCCATGACGTCACACCCATGACGTCACAGAAATGACGTGCTGATGACGTCATCACCCCTTACGTCACCAAAATGACGTCATCGATGTCACAAAGGTCAAGGTCACGCTGAAACCCAAAATTTTTTGGCACTTTTGCTGTTTCTCGCACTACGCTCCGAGTTTCAGTCCGGTTCCCATGACCTTGACGACTTGGAGTGAAATTAGACAAGAAACAGCAAAAGTGCTGAGGAAACTTGAAGTTTGCAACGTGACTCTGCCTAAACCGTCATGTGACACCGCTCGGGTGACCTTGAACTAGCCCAGCTGCCTTACTTTAACCATTACTGCAACCGCGATGCGCACCCTACGACAGACACCGAGCGACTGACTGTCCGGCCCCGCGCACTCTAGGTATATTAGCTTGAGAGACTAAGACTCTAAACCGTCAGGAATGGGAGTAACTAACTGAACTTTGCAAGGAAAAGTCATTTCTTCCAATATTCTAAGCAAATCTTCATCAGTAAAACTTACATTAGCCTGTTTGGTATAAAACGTAGGGTGTCCGCGCAACAGGTTACGCCACTTAGCTAAAGTTGAAACCCGCTTGACTTTGAGCGGTGGACACTGAGCAACCAATAAAGTCTTAACACGACTAAGTTTCTTACCCAAAGTGTCCTGCGACATGGCTTCCCCTCACAAAAGTCCGCACAATACTAAGAGACTGTTGGTAGCGCAGGAGTCAAGGGAAAAGCGGTGGGGAAACGGCAGGAGTGGGGGAAGGTCACAGTGGTGGGGGAAGGTGAGGTTGTACGCTGGAGTATCGCATCACTTCACCATGAGCTGTCCTACAGTCAACACACTGTTCTCCTGGCCTGAGTTGGCACTAGAAGAAATATTCCTGTACAGCTTAGGCTGTGAGGGCGAGGAAGCAAAGTCAAAGTGGAGGTTTTGTTAAACTCCAAGATTAAAAGTCTTCTAAATAAACTGATTGTATCTCTGCAATCTCAATTATCCTAAAGAAATACCAATTTATAAAGAGACATCGAATTCTTTGGCAAAACGAATTGGAAATGGAAAAGATCACAGTAAAATTAATATAACTTAAAAATCCGGATTGGACACTCATGGCGATACTACGTGGCGTACAAACGCCACCCTAAACATCACAAGTTAGGTTATTGACCACCTCTGGTACGATAACCGACGTGCTAGAGTTAAAGTGTGATGACCTTGAGTCAAAACACTGAAATAGTACAAGTTGATATTGTTCCAGAGTTAAAGTCTAGTGACATATAGAGTTAGAGAACAACGAGACGCACCGCATGGAAGCCAGAGACATACTGGAGGAGCGGTGTTGTGCAGCATAGGGACTCAGTTGTGGCGGGGGTATAGCCAACACTTAGAGTAGAAGTGTTGTGGGTGACCTTGACCTACTTGACCATTGTCCCAGAGTTAAAGTCTAGTGACCTAGATTCAAAACTTGTAAAAATACTTACATATAGAGTTAGAGAACAGCGAGACGCACCGCATGGAAGCCGGAGACATACTGGCGGAGCGGTGTTGTGCAGCCTAGGGACTCAGTTGTGGTGGGGGTATAGCCAACACTTAGAGTAGAAGTGTTGTGGGTGACCTTGACCCACTTGCCCCCCCACCCCCTCCCCCCCCTCCCCCCCTCCCCCCCCTCCCCCCCCCGAGAACTTTTTTTTCGGAAAAATTTTAAACCTTGACCAAAAAGTTTTTTTGCTCCGGACGAGAAGTGACCCCCCCCCGAGAACTTTTTTTTCGGAAAAATTTTTGACCTTGACCAAAAAGTTTTTTGCTCCGGACGAGAAGTGACCCCCCCCTCCCCCCCCTCCCCCTCTCTCCCCCCTCCCCCACCCCCACCCCCTCCCCCACCCCCACCCCCTCCCCCACCCCCACCCCCTCCCCCACCCCTGGGCGTGGCAGCCCCGGTGGGGATATAAGGCGGCCCGGCCACAGCCGGCTCGCAGTCCGCTCCCGCGCGTTGAACGTGAACGATCGGGACGGACCGCCATAGGCCTCACTAAACACTGAATGGCGCCTTCACTGTTTAGCGAAGTCTACTCTAACTTTAAGACTTGTATTATTTCTAAGATATTGCGCTTGCGTTTGGGTATTGGGAATTGTTTTATATGAGAGTGTTTTACTTGTACCCTATGTCTCCTGTGTGTCTTGTTTGTCATATGTGTTTGTTCCAGCATTGACTATGTTGAGCTCAATTGTGTGTTGTAAGTGTGTTATATTTATCTAAAGTGTATACGCTTGTTTTAGCATTCCCCCTGAGCTTTTTCAATGCTCAAACTAAATTGTAAAGACAGGGAACGGGAGTAGGCCCCCGTGTAAAGCCGCTTTTAATAATTGTTAGGCTCCTGCCAGGCATGCAAAAGGTTGCGGATGGCATTTGGGAGCATGTCCGTTTGTACGCTGGCATGCAAAAGGTTGCGGCGGCCTCTGCACTCGGACGAGGACGTAAGCCACTAGGGTGTCCTCAGTTAGTTTCCCTTCTGGAAACTCAAAATTATGTAAATAAAGCTTTGTTAGCTATTTGTGTTTTTTAGTCCCCAAGGCCCCCGAACATTCGTGGTTCGCCATGGATGTACAGGGCCGAAATTTTTTAATGTCCGTGTGGCCTTGACCCACAAAGGACTTGTAAAAAATTTACTGCATTGCTAAATTAAAAATATTAAAGATAGGGTTACGGGAGTAGGATCCCGTGTAAAGTTACTTTGAAGTATTGTTAGGCTCCTCCCAGGCATGCAACAGGTTGCGGCTTTATGTCCGTTTGTACGCTGGCATGCAAAAGGTTGCGGCGGCCTCTGCACTCGGACCGAGGACGTAAGCCATTAGCGTGTCCTCAGTTTGTTCCTCCTGGAAACTCAAAATTATGTAAATGAATTTTTTGTTAGCTATTGAAAAGACAATGCAGTAAATGTTTACAAGTCTCGCGTGGCGAAGGGAACACGACATTGGATGTTGCCCTGTTGTCATAGTTGGGTCTCTTCGGAGGCTACAGCGATGACAACCCAAGTGCCCCTGGTGGGGCTTAATTTTTTTATTAAAGTTTTTTCGTGACCTTGACCTAAATATAGAAATAGCCCCCCCCCCGAACTTTTTTCGGAAAAATTTTTGACCTTGACCAAAAAGTTTTTTTCTCCGGACGAGAAGTGCCCCCCCCCCGGGTACCTTGGGCGTGGTCACCCGGTGGGGATATAAGGCGGCCGGGTTGCACGCATTTCTCATTTTAGCTCCAGCGCTTATGCTGACCGGTTCTTAAAATGTATCGTCGTATACCTTATGATCCTTCGTACTATAATCTGTTTGGTATTAATAGTATTACAGACAATGAGCAGAAATTGTATAAAAAATTTTGTTGTTTACTTGATAGAACGCACAAACTACCACCAAATACTTTCACCTACAAGCTACCCTGATAGACAAGGATGATGTAAGCAAACTAACAACAATTCAAGTGAAATTTCTCGAAGAAAAAATTCTTGTTTGTGTAAGAGAAGTGTTTCATAATGAATATTCAAAAAGATTGGCCTTCGACTTAATTAAGGAACATGCAGGACGTGAAAAAGAACAGTACCCAGGATTATATTATTTATATCTTTTTGAGAATGGAGCAAGTGTAACGGTAGAAATAAGTATAGTAGTGGAAAAGTAAGGCTGCTGGCTCACTTCAAGGTCACCTGAGCGATGACGTCATCGAGGTCAATGACCCCACCGATGACGTCATCGATGACGTCATCGATGACGCAATCGATGACGTCATCACCAATGACGTCACTTCTATGACGTCACACCCATGACGTCACAGAAATGACGTGCTGATGACGTCATCACCCCTTACGTCACCAAAATGACGTCATCGATGTCACAAAGGTCAAGGTCACGCTGAAACCCAAAATTTTTTGGCACTTTTGCTGTTTCTCGCACTACGCTCCGAGTTTCAGTCCGGTTCCCATGACCTTGACGACTTGGAGCGAATTTGCGATGAGAAACAGCAAAAGTGCTGAGGAAACTTGAAGTTTGCAACGTGACTCTGCCTAAACCGTCATGTGACACCGCTCGGGTGACCTTGAACTGGCCCAGCTGCCTTACTTTAGACCAGTACTACAACCGCGATGTGCACCCTACGACAGACACCGAGCGACTGACTGTCCGGCCCCGCGCACTCTAGGTATATGGGAAGTGGTGGGGTAACTGCGATGACCCTGGGAAACTTGAAAATGTCAAGCCAGGTAGCACCGTTTTGATGCTACCTTAAATTTAAATGTCAAAGTGTGATGACTTTGAGTGAAAACATAGAAATACTACAAGTCGATGTAGTCCCAGAGTTAAAGTGTGATGACCTTGAGTCAAAACACAGAAATACTACAAGTTGATGCCGTCCCAGAGTCAGTCACCTTGAGCATAAGAGTTAAAGTTTTCTTGGTATGACAATATTATGTTGTTCCAGAGTTAAAGTGTGGTGACCTTGAGTCAAAACTCTGAAATACTACAAGTTGATATCGTTCCAGAGTTAAAGTGTGATGACCTTGAGGTTGACTGTAAACTTGGGACTTAGGATTGTCTTTAAAGATGTATCCAAAGAATCATCAGATTTGAGTCAACACTTAGAAAAATGTACTCTTAGTAAAACCGTTTGATGTGTATTTGCCAGAGTTTAAGTGCGGTGACCTTGAACTACTCCAAACCGTCAGGAATTGGAGTAACTAACTGTACCTTGGAAGCAAAAGTCATTTCTTCCAATATTTTAAATAAATCCTCATCAGTAAAACTTACATTAGTCCGTTTGGTATAAAACTTAGGGTGTCCGCGCAACAGTTTTCGCCACTTAGCCAAAATCGAAACCCGCTTGACCTTGAGTGGAGGACATTGAGCATTTAATAAAGACTTAACACGGCTAAGTTTCTTACCCAAAGTGTCCTGCGACATGTCTTCCCTCACAAAAGTCCGCACAATACTGAGAGACTGTTGGTAGAGTATGAGCCAAGGCAAAAGTGATGGGTGAGTAGGAGTGGGGGAAGGTCACAGTAGTGGGGGAAGGTGAGGCTGTACTGCCGAAGCATCGCATCACTTCACCATGAGCTGCCCTACAGTCAACACACTGTTCACTCGGCCCGAGTTGTCACTAGAAGAAACATTCCTGTACAGCTTAGGCTGCGAGGGGCGTAAAGTTAATGTAAAATCTGGACCGGACACTCATGGCGATATGTGGTATGAAAACGCCACCCTAAACATTACAAGTTAGGTTAGTGAGCATCGCACCGCATAATTCGGTGTTGGTCTAGGGGTAAATCGTAATGATTTTGAGTCAAAACACAGAAATACTGCAAGTCGATGTCGTCCCAGAGTTAAAGTGCGGCGGCCTTGAGTAAAAAACTCAGAAATATTTAGCCTATGTTGCTCCAGAGTCAAAGTGTACGACCTTGAGCCAAAAACTTGTAAAATACTTACATGAAGAGAGACGGAGAACAGCGAGGCGCACTGCATGCAAGTCGGAGACAGACTGACGGAGCGCCGTTGCGCAGCCTAGGGACTCGATTGTAGTGGGGGGGGGGGTATTGCCAACACTTAGAGTAGAAGTGTAGTGGGTGACCTTGAAGTGACATAAGTGTGACCTTGGGGTGACCTTGAAGTGACCTTGGGGTGACCTTGAGGTGACCTTGACGTGACCTTGAGGTGACCTTGAGGTGACCTTGACGTAACCTTGAAGTGACCTTGGGGTGACCTTGAGGTGACCTTGAGGTGACCTTGACGTGACCTTGGGGTGACCTTGAGGTGACCTTGAGGTGACCTTGAGGTGACCTTGAAGTGACCTTGAAGTGACCTTGGGGTGACCTTGAGGTGACCTTGAGGTGACCTTGAGGTGACCTTGGGGTGACCTTGAGGTGACCTTGGGGTGACCTTGACGTGACCTTGACGTGACCTTGAGGTGACCTTGGGGTGACCTTGAGGTGATCTTGACGTGACCTTGGGGTGACTTTGATGTACCTTGCCCCGATGGCGCCCCCACCTCTGTGCCCCCAATGCCGCCCCTTGGGGGGCGACCGGTGGGGATATAAGGCGGCCCGGCCACAGCCGGCTCGCAGTCCGCTCCCGCGCGTTGAACGTATACGATCGGGACGGACCGCCATAGGCCTCACTAAACACTGAATGGCGCCTTCACTGTTTAGCGAAGTCTACTCTAACTTTAAGACTTGTATTATTTCTAAGATATTGCGCTTGCGTTTGGGTATTGGGAATTGTTTTATATGAGAGTGTTTTACTTGTACCCTATGTCTCCTGTGTGTCTTGTTTGTCTTTTATCCTGTGTGTCTTGTTTGTCATATGTGTTTGTTCCAGCATTTACCATGTTGAGCTCAATTGTGTGTTGTAAGTGTGTTATATTTATCTAAAGTGTATACGCTTGTTTTAGCATTCCCCCTTGAGCTTTTTCAATGCTCAAAGTAAATCTTAAAGTTAGGGAACGGGAGTAGACCCCCGTGTAAAAGCATTTTATACCAACGTTAGCATGGGTCCTCTCAGGCATGCAATATTGCGGCTGGGTTGGGAACCGGTCCGTTTGTACGCTGGCATGCAGACCACAGCTGTGGCCAATTTGCGGCGGCCTCTGCACTCGGACCGAGGACGTAAGCCACTAGGGCTGTCCTCAACCTCTTGTTTCCCTTCTGGAAACTCAAAATTATGTAAATGAAAGTTTGTTAGTTACTTGTGTTTTTGTCCCCAAGGCCCCCGAACATTCGTGGTTCGCCATGGATGTACGGGGGCCGAAATTTTTTAATGTGCGTGTGGCCTTGACCCACAAAGATTTTTAAAAATTTACTGCATTGCTAAAGTTAAATATTAAAGATAGGGTACGGGAGTAGACCCCCGTGTAAAGCTATTTTAAACCAATGTTAGCATGGGTCCTCTCAGGCATGCAATATTGCGGCTGGGTTGGGAACCGGTCCGTTTGTACGCTGGCATGCAGACCACAGCTGTGGCCAATTTGCGGCGGCCTCTGCACTCGGACCGAGGACGTAAGCCACTAGGGCTGTCCCCAACCTCTCAAAATTATGTAAATGTTTTGTTAGTTATTTGTTACCAATGCAGTAAATATTTAAAAGTCTTGCGTGGCGAAGGGAACACAACATTGGATGTTGCCCTGTTGTCATAGTTGGGTCTCTTTGGAGGCTACAGCGATGACAACCCAAGTGCCCCAGGTGGGGCTTAATTTTTTAAATTTTTTTCGTGACCTTGACCTAAATATAGTAATGAACAACCCCCCCCCCGAACTTTTTTGGGAAAAAAATATTTGACCTTGACCGAAAAGTTCCACTTGTTCCACATAAACTTGCCCAAACAGACATCTTTGAAAAAACTTGTACAAAGTAGTGGATTTAGATCAAACATCATTGGTTTATCAAGTCTGTTGAAGAATATATTGAAAATGGGTGTTTAAAAGCCAAATCTACTACATGATTGATAAACCGGATGTATATGACGTCACCTTCCCCCCACCCTTCAACCTCGGGTATAAAGGGACCCGGTTGAGCGCGCTGCTCATTATTGCGTGGACATTCACCGAGTGCACACTCAAAGCCAAACTGTAAAAAAATGGCTCTTTGCGATATATGTGGTGAGTTTTTCCAAGACGAAGATATTTTTGTTTTACACCGAGAATTGCATCATGAAGAGGACAGAAAAGAAGAGATTGTTGTAAGTGAAGAAGACTTGGATGCGATTTATCGGTTATTGGAAAACCACCAGAAGCAGATGGACGACTGTGATAGCTATCTACAGTTACACCGAGAATTGCATCGTGAAGAGAACAGAAAAGAAGAGATTGTATTAAGTGAAGAAGACTTGGATGCGATTGATCGGTTTTTGGAAAAACCCCAGAAGCAGAAGGACTGGGGTAGCTATTTACAGTTAATTCAAAGAGGAAGACCAAGTGTTATTCAATTTGCCGGAGCTGGACCATCTACAGCTGGAGGATTTATTCAAGAAGAGGAAATGGAAGAAGAAGATACGGAAGAAGAAGTGGAAGATGTAAGACAACTGCGTACCCGAGAAGAGGATATGGAAGAAGAGGATACAGAAGAAGTGGAAGATATAAGACAACTGCGCACCACAGCCTTGCCAGTACCAGTTGTAACTCATTTCAAAATTAATAATGTGCAATTGGAATTGGAAAACTTTATAACCCAAGCTAAAAATTTAGTTGTAAAAACATTGATGGAAGAATTGGCAAGATTGAACTTTATTAAATTTGGATTGGTGTTGGAGGCTATGTTTACTAATACCGATGGTGAAAACTCACCGAGAGCATTCATTGCTAAAAACCGAACCCTTACAACCACATCTGATATCAACGAAATTCTAGAAGAATGTTTGAATGAACTGCTAATGAAACTCCAAGAACATGAAGGAAGAGGATCTGGCTGGACGCTATCATCGATCGAAGGTATGGATGTGAGGGTTCACAAGCATGGATATGGTATGAGGGGTAGCAGCTTTATCCCTCTACCAAAGAAAATTAAAGACACCAACTCTTGCAGAAATGTTACAAACGGGGATAATGAATGTTTTAAGTATGCGATGCTAACTAAGTATGTAAAACATAATCCTTGTAGAGTTGGTAGGGAATATTATGAAAACGAACACCGCTACAACTTTCGAGGAATGTCGTATCCTGTAAGTCTTAATCAAATTGCAAAATTTGAGAAACAAAATCCAGGTGTTTCTGTTAACGTGTTCGGCTTAGATGATTCGAACAATGTGTATCCACTACGAGTTGGAAAAGTGGAGCAAAGAAACCATACTGATTTATTATTGATAACTAAAGGCGAAATTTCACATTATGTGTGGATAAAAGACTTTGAAGCATTGGTTGTACGACAATTAACGAAAAATAAAATTAGAGTGACAGTGTGTAAGAGATGCTTTTGTTTTACAAATAAAGATTTGAGACGTGGAGGATCGGAGTGGTTGAAGGAACACCAAAGACTTTGTAATGACAACTATGAAGTGAAGATTAGTCTGCCGCCGCCATCTCGAGCGTTCATCCAATTCAACAAAACAGTTCACCAATATCGGATTCCAGTAGCCGTCTACGCAGATTTCGAATCCACGTTAGTACCACAGGAGCTTCCGGATGGTGAGGTGACTAGAAGAACCAAATATCAACTGCATCAACCTAACAGTTTTTGCTTATTGGTGAAATCGACTTTGCCTGAAGAACAGTTGCAAGACTATGGCTTAACATCCACTCCGATACTCTACCGTGGGGAAGAAGCCGCTAAGCATTTCGTAGACCAGTTGTATGACATTGCTGAAAAGGTGCAACGCTTATTCGGTAATGTTTTACCTATGGAACCTTTAAACCAAAATCAACAAGAAGAATACAATTTGGCAACAAGATGTTATTTATGCAAGAAGAGCTTCAGTGAAGAAAATCAAAAAGTAAGAGATCACGATCACCTGACAGGGTTATACAGAGGAGCTGCTTGTAATTCATGCAATATAAATTACAAACTGCCAAACTTTATCCCTGTCGTGTTACACAATCTTAGCGGCTATGACTCCCACTTCATTATCCCAGAGTTAGGACGAGATGATGGAAAAATCGAAGTATTAGCTGAAACATTGGAGAAGTACATCAGTTTCTCAAAAACAGTAGGTAAAATTAAACTTCGCTTCGTAGACTCTTATAGATTTATGTCATCTAGTTTGAGCAAATTGTCTGAGAACCTAAGAAGAGAAGATCTAAAAGAAACCAGCAAAATTGTACCTGAAGATAAATTGAACTTAGTAATGCGTAAAGGAGTGTTCCCTTATGATTACATAACTTCTGCAGAAAAATTTGAAGAAACCAGTCTGCCACCGATTGAAGCCTTCAATAGCAAGTTAAATGAAAGTGCAATCACCGTTGAAGACTACAATCATGCTTGTAATGTTTGGAACCAACTAAACATTCAAACCTTAGGGGAATATTCCGACTTTTACATAAAATTGGACGTAACTCTGCTGTGCGATGTGATGGAAGAATTTCGAAACACCTGCTTCTCCGCCTATGGACTGGACCCTCTACACTCGTACACATCTCCAGGATTAGCATGGCAAGCTATGCTAAAGTCAACTAACTGTCGATTGGAACTTCTAACAGATATTGATATGGTGCTCATGATAGAATCTGGTGTACGGGGTGGTTTGACACAAGCTGTAACACGTCATGTCAAAGCTAACAACAAGTACATCCCAGGCTTCGACGAGAGACAACCATCGGTCTACCTAGGCTACTTTGACGCAAACAACCTTTATGGTTGGGCAATGTCAAATCCGCTTCCCTACGGTGACTTTAAATGGATCGACCCGGCCACCATCGGTGACATCTCACAGATTCCAAAGAATGGTCCAAAAGGCTATATTTTGGACTGTGATTTCGAATATCCGGAGCACCTTCATAACCATCACTACGACTTGCCTCTCCTAGCCAAGACTAAAGTTTCACCGACAGGAAAATGGCCGAAATTGATGATGACGTTGGAGAATAAAGATCGGTATGTGGCTCACTACTGGGTAGTTCAACAAGCTCTTGAATTGGGTCTACGTGTAGTGAGAATTCATAGAGCAATTGAATTCACCCAGTCTTGTTGGTTGAAACCATATATTGATTCCAACACTACAAGAAGAGCAGCAGCAACATCAGCATTTGAAAAGGACTTTTACAAATTGATGAACAACGCCATCTTCGGGAAGACCTTAGAAAACAAAAGAAAACACAAGATTGTAAAATTAGTAAGTGATCCTAAGAAATTGGAAAAATTAGTGCAAAAACCAAATTTTGGAACATCCATGATTATAAACGAAGATCTAGTTGCCGTCAGTATGAAGAAAACAACAATAGTGATGGATCGTCCGTTATACATTGGAATGTCGATTTTGGATATAAGTAAAACTCTGATGTATGATTTCCATTACAACAAAATGGTTAAACACTACGGAAGAGACAACATTGGAGTTGCATACATGGATACCGATGCGTTTATCTACTGGATAAAGACTTTGGACATGTATGAAGACCTAAGAAGTTTCCCATACAAAGACGATTTTGACTTCTCTGACTATCCGAAGAACCATCCAAATTACAATGAAAAGAATAAAAAAGCAATCGGAAAATTTAAAGATGAAGCAAATGGAATGCCTTTAGAAGAAATAGTGGCACTGATGGCAAAATTGTATTCATTTAAAATGTACAACGAGAACAACACACCGACAGTCAAGAAAGAAAAAGGAGTCAAAACATCGTACTTGAAGAAACATGTGACATTTGACCATTACAAGACCTGCTTGTTTGAAGATTCTACAATGTCTGCAACGTTCAACACTATCAGAAGCTTTAAACATGAGGTCTACAGTGTCACTGAAGTTAAAAGGGCACTATCAGCTCGAGATGATAAAAGGCATATTATGCCGGATAAAATTCACACTCTTCCTTTTGGCCACTACTCTCTAAACCCTATCGACTAGTAACCTATTCTTCGCCCTTCTACAACTTCGACCTTATTCCTTTCTCCTTCCGTGAAAAAATGGGGAACACGGCAAGTCAAACGCTGTGTTCCCCATTTTTTTACACAAGTTTGGATGACCTTGACCTATATAAATGATGTGAATATTTAAGACAACATTCATTGTGATTATACATGTGATACATGAAACATTCAAACCTGCAATATGAAGGACTTGAAGCAAGAAATTGTCAACGAACTTCATAAACCTGCAAGAAGAAAGTTTCCACGAAGAAATACAGTGATAAAAGGAATAAATGATTTATATCAAGCGGATTTAATCGAAATGATTCCTTATAGTAAACAAAATAGAGGATTTAAATACATATTGACTATTATTAATTGTTTTTCAAAAATGGCAGATGCTTTACCACTAAAAGATAAAAGTGGCAAAAGTGTTACAAAAGCAATGGAAACAGCTATACAAAGAGACAAACATACTATAAAACATTTACAAACTGATGATGGAAAAGAATATTTTAATAAGGAATTTGCAAATTTAATGAAAAAACACAACATTAACCATTACTCAACCAATTCAGAGGTAAAAGCATCAATAATTGAAAGATTTAACAGAACTTTAAAAGGTGCGATGTATAAGATGTTTTCCAACAGAGGATCACACGTATGGATTGATATGTTACCAAAACTTATAAGCGATTACAATAACAAGTTTCATAGAACTATTGGTATGAAACCAAGCCAGGTGACTAATAAAAATGAAAAACTTGTATTAAAACGTATAAAAATGAATACTAAACCAAGAGTTGAAAAACTAAAGCCTAAAAGGTTTAATGTTGGTGATAAAGTGCGAATAAGCAAATACAAAGGTGTATTCAGTAAAAGATATCTTCCAAACTGGACAAATGAGGTATTTACTGTATTTAAGGTGCAACCTACAATACCAGAAACTTACATTTTAAAAGATAATAAAGGACAATTGCTGGAAGGAGGGTTTTATGGACATGAAATGTTAAAATCAACAGTAGGTGATGTATATCTAGACGAAAATGTGTTGCAACGAAAAAAGGATAAGGTTAAAGTACGATGGTTAGGATTTAATAAGACGGAAGATTCTTGGATACCTAAAAAGGATCTAATATAATGATAGAGCATCATTTTTTGTTGAACCATTACAAAGGATGGAGATAATACCGCAAAAAGACAATTTTACTATTAATAATATAGATGAACTCACAGTGGATGGTTCTCAATTCAATACTGGGAAACACGGTGTTTTGTTACCAAACACGGTGCGTTGTCTGGTTACCGGTCCTTCCAATTGTGGAAAAACAAATGTAGTATTCAATTTGATTACAAATCCTAAAGGATTACGTTTTAATAATTTATATGTATTTTCAAAGTCACTACAACAACCAAAATATCAGTTATTGGAACAAATACTCAATAATGTGCCTGAAGTTAAATATTTTAAATTTAACGCGAGCGAGAGTGTCATGCAACCGCAAGAGGCTAAACCATTCTCAGTATTCATATTTGACGATGTATCTTGTGAAAATCAAAATACAATAAGAAATTACTTCGCCATGGGTCGACATAACAACATAGATAGCATTTATATTGGTCAAACTTACAGCAAAATACCGAAACAGCTCATTAGAGACAATGCAAACATGTTAATTGTATTTAAACAGGATGAAACAAACCTAAAACACATATATTATGACCATGTAAGTGCGGATATGTCATTTGAACGATTTTAAGAGTTGTGTGGAAAGGCTTGGGCTGAAAAGTATGGGTTTTTAACAATTATGAAGGAACAACCGCTAAACAATGGTCGATACAGGATAGGATTTGATAAATTTATACTAATACACTGATCATGATGTAAAACATTCATTGTTGTACAACACGTCTTGCTACAAACATGGTTAACCAAGAAAAGTTAATAAAGGAAATAAAATCACTTAGTGATTCTATTCGAGATAAAAACAGAGCATTAAAATTAGGTATTAGCGAAAGGGAGAAATTTCTTGAATCTACTTTTAAACCTATTACTGAACCCTTAAAACAATTAAACAAAAAATTTGCTAAACCCGTTTTGGAAGGAGATGCAATTGCACCTATTACAAAGTTTGAAAGAGAAAATGTAAAATCAGAAGATTTTAGTGATGAAGACCTGGAATCCTCTACATATAGTGGTTTTACCGGTGAAGAACCTGAAAGAGAGCTAGAATCACCAGACTATAGTGGTATAAGAGAATTATATGAAGTAAAAGCTAAAAAAGGACATGAAGATGTATCAACTGCTAGTGAAGAGGAAAAAGAAGAAGAAGCAAGGGAAGGTCCGTCAAACATAAGCTTGTTGGGTGAAAACATTCATAACAAAGGACCTTTAGGAAGGAAATACATGATAAAAATGTTAGCTGGAATAAATCCTAATAAAAACTACCATAGTTATGGAGTAAGATTAACAGAAGAAGGTTTAATGGTTGGTAATAGCCCGGTAAACATTGATGAAGATGATAATATTATTGTTGGTAATCAAAGATATAAGGGCACAAGAGGATTATTTGAATTATTATTTGAAAAAAAGCCTTTAGAATTGTTAGTTAAAGAAGAAGACATGGAAGCATATAAACAGATTTTGGAACACACCAATGCATACAGGAGAAAATATTTAGCTGACCAACCAGTTTTTAGATCTAGGTCTTTAAAATATAGTGAATTTGTATCCAAGTTAATACCAACAACGAGAAGACAACCAATGCCGATAATGCCAAGAAAACCTGTAAAACGAAGGTTTGTGTCATCCACTTTGGATATAAGTGCTCCAGAACCAAGAAAAAGAAACAAATCTGTTACAGGTACAGGTTTAATGAAGAAACTATATAACACAAATGTGATTTATTACAATAATATCAATAAATTGGTGGATAGAATGAAACTAATACATGAAGCTAAAGAAGCGGGTCATACTGGATTGGAAAACGAATGGGTGGCTTTAGTGGATGAACTCCGAAACCGTGGGGTAATCTTATAAAAAATGCGTTGCTCCCTAAAATACTATTCAGTTGCACCATGAGTGTCGACAAGTTCGGACGTTATTCCTCGGATGGATTATATTACGCAAATAATTTAAAAAGAGGTGCTGGTTTACCACAGACACCTGATGGAGATTATGATATGAGTAATAAAAGGTTAAAAAACATAAAAGATCCTATGGATGAAAATGATGCAATAAATTTAAAAATATTAAAGGAAAAGATATCACCAACATTAAGACTGCACAATAACACATATGACGCAGAAAATCATAGAATTATCAACGTTGGTAAACCAAATCAAAACGGTGATGCAATAAACAAAGGTTATTTGTCATCTGAATTAAAGAATACGTTAAAATTCAATGGAAAAACGTATAGTGCTAACAATAAACGTATATCCAACGTAGATGATCCTAAAGATGCAAAAGACAGCGTAAATAGACGCTATTTACATTCCTTGATACCTGAAAAGACAAAAGATGGATTTTCTTTTTATAAATTTGTTATTAACGATATAGGTTATCCAAAAAATGAAAATGATGCTGTAAATTTAAAATATATCAAAGACCATTGTATTACACGCGATGTTGGAGTTATAGATTGTTTTGGTAATTGTTTAGCAAATGTTAAAGATGGTTCGGCGCCATCAGATGGTGCAACAGTGGGTCAAATGATGGAAACCTTAAAACAAGAAACAACCTCTTTTGTAAAACAAGATCAAGTAGTATCGAAGCAAGGGGATGAATTTGTTCAAGGTAATGAAAAATTTAATTTATTAACATACAAAAATAATGCTTGGGATTGCATGGGTAAAGGGTTATCAAATATGAGATTGGGTTATACTGCTCGAGATGCAGCTGCTTTATCACAAACCGTACATCTAGATCCAGATCATTCTTTTAGATTTTTTACATGTAATGGTAAAGTAATAAAAAACTTGCATAATGGAAGAGATCCAAATGATGCTGCAACTGTAGGACAAACATTACAATATGACAGTAAAAATAAAGAGTTTATTCATAATAAGCAAAGATTTAAATTAATGGATGTAAATGATTATCAAAATATACTAATTGCAGATCCAAATTCATTTAGCGGATTTAGAAAATTGTCTGGTGAAGAATTTATTCATAAAAATCATGTATTTAGAAATGAAGCAGACAGAGCATTAATTAGTGCAGATTTAAAATATTTTAAATGTCCTGGGAATGATGAAAATGTAACTGATGAAGACTAAGAATTTGTATAAAACTAATATGGGTTAGAAATCGGGGACTAATATTATAAAAATGGGTTACACTCTAGAATGTTATTCAGTTGCACCATGAGTGTTGACAAGTTCGGACGGTATTCATCGGATGGATTATATTACTCTAATATTTTAAAAAGAGGTGTTGGATTACCACAAACACCTGATGGAGATTATGATATTAGTAATAAACGGTTAAAAAACATCAACGATCCCACAGATGAAAACGATGCAATAAATTTAAAAGTATTAAAAAAAGAGATATCACCAACGCTGAAACTAGACAAAAACACATATAACGCGGGTAATCATAGAATTTCCAACGTTGGTAAGCCAAATCAAAACGCTGATGCAATAAACAGAGGTTATTTATCATCAGAATTGAAGAATACGTTAAAATTCAATGGAAAAACGTATAATGCTGAAAATCGACGTATATCCAATGTAGCAGACCCTGTAGATGAACAAGACAGCATAAATAGACGCTATTTACATTCTATAATACCTGAAAAGACAAAAGATGGGTTTTCTTTTTATAAATTTGTTATTAACGATATAGGTTATCCAAAAAATGAAAATGATGCTGTAAATTTAAAATACATCAAAGATCATTGTATTACACGTGATGTAGGAGCTATTGACTGTCTTGGTAATTGTTTAGCGAATGTAAAAGATGGTTTTGCACCATCAGACGGTGCAACGGTGGGTCAAATGAAGGAAACTTTAAAACAAGAAACCTCCGGTTTTGTGAAACAAAACCAAGTAGTAACACGTCAAGGAGATGTATTTGTACAAGGAAATAAAAAGTTTACTTTACTTGAAGAAAACAATTATGTTTGGGATGGTAAAGGAAAGTTATTGACAAATTTAGGTATTGGTGAAAAGCCTGGTGATGCTGTTACTTATGAACAGATAATACAATTAGAGCCAACTGGAAAAAAATGATGGAATTGTGATAACAAACGATTAACAAATGTTGCAGACCCTGATTATGCCGATAACGCTGTAACTGTTAATTTTCTTGTTAAAGTAATAGGTAATTTATTATTTGATATGCATAATTATATTGCAGCAGGACAACATAAACCTATTGACGAAAAAATGAGAAGTACATGGATTAAACAAGAAATTCTTTATAAATATTTTTTTAATCATAACACACAAAAGTTTAGATCATCAGATTGGGGTACTTTTGATATTTAATTAAATAACACCATAAATTACATCATTTATGTGCAACCTGTCATAGAGGTAACACATGGGTTACGCTTTTCGAATATAAAAGACAATCATGGCGTTTCATTACACCAGTCCATATCGAGACACTATACGGAAAGGAGGCGGTATCACGTCCACAGCGGTTTCTCTGTTAAGTAAAGCTTTAAATCGTATTCCAGTAGGATCTATCGTAAACAGAGCAATAGACGCTTTACCATACGAATTTCACATACCGGGAGGTTATCAGTATTGCGGACCAGGAACTAAATTGCAAAAACGACTGGAAAGAGGTGATCCAGGCATAAATAAGTTAGATCAGGCTTGTAAAGAACACGATATCGCATATTCCACATTTACCGATTCAAGAAATAGGTCAATCGCTGATAAAAAGCTAGCAAATATAGCTTGGCAACGAGTAAAGTCTAGTGACGCTAGTATTCCGGAAAAAGCAGCAGCTTTAGCGGTAACAGCAGGTATGAAGGCTAAAACAGCGGTAGGAGGTGGTAAAAGGAGGGGTAGGAATAAAAAAGGATCAACCATGAAGAAACATGGTGGTAATATTAGACTAAAAAGACGTTCTACGAAGAAAAATAATAAAAAACCGACAATATGGTCAATGGTAAAAAACGGGGCAGGTCTATACCTAAGACCGTATCGTGCATATTAAATAAAAGAAATCAATTAGTTATACCACATAAAGCGTTGACTAATGTTGAATTATTCAGATATATTTCCGGTTTAAAAATACCATTTTTTCGCGGAGTATTCATGAAGGACAGTTTACCAAAGAAAATATGGAAAAATGAGACTGGAATCGTAAATTTGGATAATACTGAAGGGCCCGGCACCCATTGGGTGTGTTATAAGAAACTGAATAGCAATGTATATTATTTTGATAGTTTCGGTAACCTGCCACCACCAAAAGAACTTCAAGATTACTTTAAATCTGCTAAAAACATATATTACAACTATAAAAGAGAACAACCTGATAATACTTCAATATGCGGCCATTTATGTTTGGAATTCCTAGCTAAAAGTATCAGTCACTATTGAGATGTCTTCCTATACGGTATCATTAACAGGAAAATCGTCCACTTTACGAAGTATCCTTTTTCCAGCGTTACGCTTGCAAAAAGGAAGATTTTGGGAGGCAGCACTGTTAGATTTGACAACTTACAACTCTATTCCCAATGTTACGGAAGGTAAAAATAACTTATTGCATTATTATAAAGGAAAAGATGCCAGTGGTAAGTTTACAGACTTAGAAGAGTGCAGTTTACCCACAGGTTCTTATGAAATTGATCATATTAATGAATTTTTGCAAAATAAAATGGGAAAAGACAATATATCGCTAAAAGGTAATAACAATACAATGAAAGCTGAGCTTACTTCAAAATATTATATAGATTTCACTAAGCCAAACTCAATTGGTGATTTATTAGGATTTCCCAAAGATGGAGCAATTTTAGAACCAAATAAAACACATTCCGGTAAACAAACTGTAACAATATTAAAAGTCAATAGTATAGACATAACTTGTAACATTATACAAGGAGCTTACAGAGATGGAGCAAATACTCATATAATACATACTTTTTACCCCAGTGTACCGCCTGGATTTAAAATTGTTGAAAAGCCACAAAACCTGGTATATCTACCGTTGAACACCACTTTCATTTCAGACATCGTGTTGAACGTATTGGATCAAGACGGTAACTTGATAGATTTCCGAGAAGAGCCTATAACGGTTAGACTACATTTAAAATCGACACTTTAATACAAAACCATGGGTTTAACATTTAAAAGCGAACAACCTACGGGAAACCGCATTAGTAGCTCTTCAGCTGTGGAGGAGTTAACACGCGAGAACATTCGTTTCTTAGAGAGAATTGGATTAAAATTAACCGATTATGGATATACTGGATATAGCGCAGGGTCCGACATTCGACGGAACCCTATGGGAAAAAGAATATCACACCCACAACCCTTACACTTCATCAAAATTAAATAATAACGATGAAATTCGTATTCCCATACAAAATCAGGACATTTACACACTACCATGTGAAAGTTACTTGTAGATTGAAGGAAAAGTTACTAAAAAGGACGGTACTACTACTGGTACAACAGTTCCATTTATAAATAATCCCATGGCTTTCCTCTTTGATGAAATTAGATATGAAATATCAGGTGTAACAGTTGATTCCACTAAAAAAGTAGGTATTGCAACAACTTTAAAGGGATTAACATCTATATCACCTAATGAAACTAACTTAATACAACCTGCAGGATGGGTTTTACCTGCAAATGACACAATCACTCCAGATACAAATGGAAATTTTGATTTTCATATTCCATTACGTTTGTTGCTTGGTTTTGCTGAAGATTATAGAAAAATTATATTAAATGTTAAACAAGAATTAGTGTTGTTGAGATCTTCTAACGATAAAGACATTATTAAAGCTCCAGACGGTACAACAGATGCAACTTTAGAATGGAAATTATCATTAGACAAAGTTGTATGGAGAGTTCCGCATGTTAAATTAGCTGATGAGCATAGAATGCTACTATTAAGAAAGTTAAAGGCTGATCGTGATATTGTAATTCCTTTTAGAAGTTGGGAGTTTCATGAACATCCCAGCTTGCCAGCTACGGATCGTCACACTTGGACTGTTAAAACATCTAATTATGTGGAACGAGCCAGGTATATTATATTTGGTTTACAAACAGGCAGAAGAGACACCATCACCAAACATGCAGGCCAATTTGATCATTGCAACTTGAAAAATATTAAAGTTTATTTAAATTCACTATTTTTTCCATACGATAATTTAAATGTGTCATTCGCTAATAAAAAGTACAGCATATTGTACGATATGTATGCAAGATTCCAAAGTTCATATTACGGTAAAACAAATGCACCTTTACTATCACCAGAAAAGTACTTAAATGGTTACCCGATAGTTGTAATCGATTGTTCTAAACAGAATGAATCGGTAAAATCATCAAGTGTGGATATAAAAATAGAAATGGAATTCAACGCGGCTATACCAGCTAATACAACTGCATACTGTTTAATTCTACATGATAAAATCGTAACATACACACCTTTAACTGGAATTGTTAAAAATGTATTGTAAAAAACCGGTTTTGTTACATTCCAATGCATTCCGCGAGTATAAAAGCAGAGCATTCAGGTCGCTCCTCATCAGTTTGTTGCCTGTTCTTGTATGGGTAGCATCTTATTCAATATGGCTTCTCCTAGTGGTACACAAGAAAATGTAGTAGATATTGAGAAGGAGATATCCGACTTTTTAGATCTTCAAGGTCAACCGGAGGGAGATGAACACAACGCTTGCGGACAACTCCACGCCAGTAATAATGTTGAGGAAAAAGGTAAAAGAAGAAAGAATGCACAGAAGAAGAAAAGGGATATTGAAGATAATATTTCTCCTAACATATTGAGTGAGGTATTCTTGCGAATATTTTATCCAATCTCATCCAGTTTGGACAAAAGTGTTTTAATCGGTGTTATGAAATCAACGGATTATTCACCTACTGTAATTTTAACTCATGGACCCAAAATGATTTTGTTCACCGATAGTGCTTGGGAATCTTTTATGAAGCACTTGCATCTGCTAGAATGCTATTTAACTAGTAACATGTATGGAAGAAAGACAAGAGTAGGACTTTTGGATTCAAATGTGGAAATTGATATTATAAAGAATCGTGGTGACCATCAGTTGCGGTTTAGAGACACAACAAGACATGATAACAAGATTCAACTTAATCGAGAAGAGTTTTTTATTCTAACCTGTGCAACTGAACCAATAACAAGATATTTGAGACAACTAGTGTTTTCAAGTTCTATTATTAAAGATTATTTGGAAGACACTTTGGACAAACAACCGGACGCACCTATATTGTATGGACCTGTGGATACTTCTATATTTAATAGAGTTCCTCATGAAGTACAAATGTGGAGACAATTGGAAAAATACGCTCAACTACATAAAAAATCAGTAAAACAGGAAGAAGAGGAAGAAGGAGGAGAAGAAGCAAGTGTTAGTGATGAAAATGAAAACAAGGAGAATGTAAAGATGGAAACTTAGATGACAATGGTTGGTTTTTAAAACAATATCAAACACTTTGTGGGGTTAGGCCTACCGGGACGGTGCCCACGTTAAATATACACCAACGCGCCAACAACTGTACGGCCTGGTATAAAAGTCGTACCTACCGTGGTGTGGAAATCAGTTGATCTTTGGACTTCGTCATGAGCAGACGAGTGGCCTTCGCAATGGACAAGGAAGAAGAACAAGTAAAGTCCAAACCTGGTATAATTGAGTTCCAAGCGTTTCGGGGTAATGACGATAGATTTATCATAAAAGAACTTGTGTTTTTCGACATCAATACAAGTGTTCCATATACATTTTTGTTCAAACCACCATGTTCTTATTCTTCTTTAACTAGCAAAGCCGCTACTACCAACAGGTGGATTTCAAAATATTTCCATCATATCGATTGGGATGATGGTTTTGCAAGTTACACAGACTTGTATCACATCATGCATAAGTTTTCAAACAGGTTTACCGATATTTACACAAAAGGACTGGAAAAGAAGAGATGGATCGAAGAATTTACTCATGTTCCGGTTAATGATGTGGACTTGGATAAAAACTACAAGTATACGATGGAAAATGTTTGTATTTGTACTAAAAGTCCAGAACATGAAAAAGATAGACATTGCGCTTTAAAAAACGCCTATAAACTCGCATCTTACCTTCAAAGTGGGGAAATGGGGAGTGGTGGGGGTGACGGGGGTTATATAAGTGAGGAGCAGACCGGGACCTGGCATGAGTATTACTCCAGATTCCGAGACGACAACATCTCCCAGCAAGAAGACGAAGAAGAAGACAATCTTTAACTCAACCATGGCATCTCACCAGTTCCTGCAAACTTTGGTTGAGCAGTTCAATGCTCACTCCAAATCTACCATACTACCTGTCAAGAAGTGTTCCGAACTTAAAGATGAGAAGCACTACATTATCCACGCCATGAAGAAGATGGAGACTACAGTTGGAGAGGCCATCTGCTGCAGTCTTAGCGAGGCACCGTTCACTCCGGGGGATGAGCCCAAGTTCCAAGTCTACCTGCCGAAACGATTCGTCCATCTCCTCCAGAACGAGGATTTGCGCTCCATCCAACCCGGCTGTCTCTACCTGGTTTCCCACAGTTGCACGGGTAGCAATTCCACCGAGTTGACCATCCACATCGTCGACAAGCAGCAGTGTTAGATTTAAGTTTTACTGTTGTACATATGTTATTGTAATGTTTTATAAATAAACCATAAAAGACAAAAAAAAATACAAAAGACCAAAAAATGCAACATATCAATATGTGAGGTTTGTCACATATTGATATGTTGCATTTTTTTTTAAACTTCGCGGGTGACCTTGACCTTTGACCTTTGCATTTCACAGTTACCCCCACCACCAAGCTAAAGGTCAAACCTGCTTCGATGCAAACACCCCCCCCCACTTTTTCATAGTACCTCCAAGCGCTGTGCCTCAGCTTCATTTCAACTCCGACGGTCAACCGTACAACATCAAGATGTCTCTCAATGTAAGTTGTGCTAGTTACGAGGAGGTAACCATTAAGACTCAGCAGGAGCTGAACGACTTGTACAAGGAGTTGCAGCTGATGGTGGCGCGAGGCTACCGTATAAATGTGCAAGTCTACGCTTGCAATATACGCAATCTCCGACACCCAAAAGAAGAGTCTGAACATTACTCTTCTCCAGCGACTTCATCACCGGCGTCCATGAAGACTGAAGCGAGCCAGACTTTGGATTATTTCAGCTGACTAGCAGTTGTCTTCCTTCTTCTTACCATTGTAGAATATGTTTATTTCTTTATTATATTAAGGATGTAAAAGAGAAAAAACACCTATCTTGTTACTGACATATGTGCTCAGTAACAAGATAGGATTTTTTAAAACACAATTTGGATGACCTTGAAACTTCCCCCACCACTTTTTCCCACTTTTTTTAGTACCCCAAGCGCTGTGCCTCAGCTTCATTTCAACTCCAACGGTCAACCGTACAACATCAAGATGTCTCTCAATGTAAGTTGTGCTAGTTACGAGGAGGTAACCATTAAGACTCAGCAGGAGCTGAACGATTTGTACAAGGAGTCCAAAAAGGAGGTTGTCAACAAAACCGAAAATCAACAATTGTGGGACTCCTCTATTACAGAAAAGGAATTACATACAGCCGTCGAAGCTGTCGAGGAAAAGGAAAAGAACCTCAGGCAGCTCTGGTTGGCTCAGATGGATATTTGCGGATCTGTGCCGTGTGATGATTTTGAACTTCAATGTCAGATGGCGATTACCCAGCAACTAGAAGAAGCCGAAAAGGAGCTAAAGAGTGGAGGTACTATCCGGGCGGAGGTGAAAACTGAGAAACATGAAGAATATAATGAATATGATGATTAAACGTACTGTTGATCCCAATTCTTTTTAGTTTAAGTGGTTATGTTATAAGTAAATAGACAAAGTTTCCTTTTTTTAAAACTCCATTTGGATGACCTTGAAATTTCCCCCACTACTCTGTAATACCAGCATTGCTCGCTGCAACAAGCATCATTCCTCCTCCAACAACCATGGCGGACACACCTGCTTGCAATGCCATGTCTTCCACCGAAGATGTACCCACTACGAATTGGAAATTCACAATCGACAACGTGCATTATTTAGAAACCATCTGCGATTGGATGAAGTCTATTCTCCTCGACAACCCGGGAATAAAGCTCAAGGCCACTTTAGATTATGATTGGTCTGAAGTTATACTGCAGCAAGACGATCAACAATCACCGGAGTATTTGTCAAATTTACCATTGTCAACCATATATCCTACAAGTGAGGTGGAAAGGGAAGAAGAGGAGCATGGGGTTTAGAGTTTCTTATTTTTTAAAACCCAATTTGGATGACCTTGAGATTTCCCCCCCCCCCACCACTTCCCATATACCTAGAGTGCGCAGGGTCAGACAGTCAGTCGCTCGGTGTCCGTCGTAGGGTGCACATCGCGGTTGCTACTCCAATTCCTGACAATTTGGGGTAGTTCGAGGTCACAACACTTCTACAACTTTGAGGTCATCACACTTTAACTCTGGGACGGGATCGACTTGTAGTATTTCTGTGTTTTGACTCAAGGTCACCACACTTTAACTCTGGGACGGGATCGACTTGTAGTATTTCTGTGTTTTCACTCAAGGTCATCACACTTTAACTCTGGGACGGTATCAACTTGTAGTATTACTATGTTTTTACTCAAGGTCATCACACTTTAACATGTAACTTTAAGGTAGCACCGAAACGGTGCTACCCGGCTTGAAATTTTCAAGTTTCCCAAGGTCGTCGCAATTTCCCCCACCACTTCCCATATACCTAGAGTGCGCGGGGCCGGACAGTCAGTCGCTCGGTGTCTGTCATAGGGTGCGCATCGCAATTGCAGTAATGGTTAAAGTAAGGCAGCTGGGCTAGTTCAAGGTCACCCGAGCGGTGTCACATGACGGTTTAGGCAGAGTCACGTTGCAAACTTCAAGTTTCCTCAGCACTTTTGCTGTTTCTTGTCTAATTTCGCTCCAAGTCGTCAAGGTCATGGGAACCGGACTGAAACTCGGAGCGTAGTGCGAGAAACAGCAAAAGTGCCAAAAAATTTTGGGTTTCAGCGTGACCTTGACCTTTGAGACATCGATGACGTCATTTTGGTGACGTAAGGGGTGATGACGTCATCAGCACGTCATTTCTGTGACGTCATGGGTGTGACGTCATGGATGTGACGTCATTGGTGATGACGTCATCGATTGCGTCATCGATGACGTCATCGATGACGTCATCGGTGGGGTCATTGACCTCGATGACGTCATCGCTCAGGTGACCTTGAAGTGAGCCAGCAGCCTTACTTTTCCACTACTAAGTATCAAACTAATGTAATTCTCCCAACCAAGTGTTAAACTAGGACTTGAACTTGGACTTGATTGAGGTTTTTGTAGAACAGAGCGGGGGATAGATCACTTTGCGGCAATGGACTAGCATGCTGCTTAGTGGTTTATCCCCCGCTCAAAGGGTATCTTTACGCGACCTTGACCCACATAAATGCATAGTTTGTGGGGGGTATAAAAAAGGGCAAACCAATTGGATGGATACACCACTTCTATACCATGGCTCTATTGCAGTGCTCTATCCCCGCTAAAAATAATAATTCCAAGTGACCTTGTTCCACATAAACTTGCTCAAACAGACATCTTTCAAAAAATTTGTACAAAGTAGTGGATTTAGACCAAACATTATTGGTTTATCAAGCCTGTTGAAGAATATATTGAAAATGGGTGTTTAAAAGCCAAATTTACTAAATGATTGATAAACCGGATGTATATGACGTAACCTTCCCCCACCCTTCAACCTCGGGTATAAAGGGACCCGGTTGAGCGCGCTGCTCATTATTGCTTGGACATTCACCGAGTGCACACTCAAAGCCAAACTGTAAAAAAATGGCTCTTTGCGATATTTGTGGTGAGTTTTTCCAAGATGAAGATATCTTTGTTTTACACCGAGAATTGCATCATGAAGAGAACAGAAAAGAAGAGATTGTTGTAAGTGAAGAAGACTTGGATGCGTTTGATCGGTTATTGGAAAACTAGCAGAAGCAGATGGACGACTGTGATAGCTATCTACAGTTACACCGAGAATTGCATCGTGAAGAGGACAGAAAAGAAGAGATTGTAGTAAGTGAAGAAGACTTGGATGCGATTGATCGGTTTTTGGAAAAACCCCAGAAGCAGAAGGACTGGGCTAGCTATTTACAGTTAATGCAAAGAAGAAGACCAAGTGTTATTCAATTTGCCGGAGCTGGACCATCTACAGCTGGAGGATTTATTGAAAAGGAAATGGAAGAAAAAAAAGTGGAAGATGTAAAACAACTGCGTACCCAAGAAGAGGATATGGAAGAAGAGGATACAGAAGAAGTGGAAGATATAAGACAACTGCGCACCACAGCCTTGCCAGGACCAGTTGTAACTCATTTCAAAATTAATAATGTGCAATTGGAATTGGAAAACTTTATAACCCAAGCTAAAAATTTAGTTGTAAAAACATTGATGGAAGAATTGGCAAGATTGAACTTTATTAAATTTGGATTGGTGTTGGAGGCTATGTTTACTAATACCGATGGTGAAAACTCACCGAGAGCATTCATTGCTAAAAACCGAACCCTTACAACCACATCTGATATCAACGAAATTCTAGAAGAATGTTTGAATGAACTGCTAATGAAACTCCAAGAACATGAAGGAAGAGGATCTGGCTGGACGCTATCATCGATCGAAGGTATGGATGTGAGGGTTCACAAGCATGGATATGGTATGAGGGGTAGCAGCTTTATCCCTCTACCAAAGAAAATTAAAGACACCAACTCTTGCAGAAATGTTACAAACGGGGATAATGAATGTTTTAAGTATGCGATGCTAACTAAGTATGTAAAACATAATCCTTGTAGAGTTGGTAGGGAATATTATGAAAACGAACACCGCTACAACTTTCGAGGACTGTCGTATCCTGTGAGTCTTAATCAAATTGCAAAATTTGAGAAACAAAATCCAGGTGTTTCTGTTAACGTGTTCGGCTTAGATGATTCGAACAATGTGTATCCACTACGAGTTGGAAAAGTGGAGCAAAGAAACCATACTGATTTATTATTGATAACTAAAGGCGAAATTTCACATTATGTGTGGATAAAAGACTTTGAAGCATTGGTTGTACGACAATTAACGAAAAATAAAATAAGAGTGACAGTGTGTAAGAGATGCTTTTGTTTTACAAATAAAGATTTGAGACGTGGAGGATCGGAGTGGTTAAAGGAACACCAAAGACTTTGTAATGACAACTATGAAGTGAAGATTAGTCTGCCGCCGCCATCTCGAGCGTTCATCCAATTCAACAAAACAGTTCACCAATATCGGATTCCAGTAGCCGTCTACGCAGATTTCGAATCCACGTTAGTACCACAGGAGCTTCCGGATGGTGAGGTGACTAGAAGAACCAAATATCAATTGCATCAACCTAACAGTTTTTGCTTATTGGTAAAATCGACTTTGCCTGAAGAACAGTTGCAAGACTATGGTTTAACATCCACTCCGATACTCTACCGTGGGGAAGAAGCCGCTAAGCATTTCGTAGACCAGTTGTATGACATTGCTGAAAAGGTGCAACGCTTATTCGGTAATGTTTTACCTATGGAACCTTTGAACCAAAATCAACAAGAAGAATACAATTTGGCAACAAGATGTTATTTATGCAAGAAGAGTTTCAGTGAAGAAAATCAAAAAGTAAGAGATCACGATCACCTGACAGGGTTATACAGAGGAGCTGCTTGTAATTCATGCAATATAAATTACAAACTGCCAAACTTTATCCCTGTCGTATTACACAATCTTAGCGGCTATGACTCCCACTTCATTATCCCAGAGTTAGGACGAGATGATGGAAAAATCGAAGTATTAGCTGAAACATTGGAGAAGTACATCAGTTTCTCAAAAACAGTAGGTAAAATTAAACTTCGCTTCGTAGACTCTTATAGATTTATGTCATCTAGTTTGAGCAAATTGTCTGAGAACCTAAGAAGAGAAGATCTAAAAGAAACCAGCAAAATTGTACCTGAAGATAAATTGAACTTAGTAATGCGTAAAGGAGTGTTCCCCTATGATTACATAACTTCTGCAGAAAAATTTGAAGAAACCAGTCTGCCACCGATTGAAGCCTTCAATAGCAAGTTAAATGAAAGTGCAATCACCGTTGAAGACTACAATCATGCTTGTAATGTTTGGAACCAACTAAACATTCAAACCTTAGGGGAATATTCCGACTTTTACATAAAATTGGACGTAACTCTGCTGTGCGATGTGATGGAAGAATTTCGAAACACCTGCTTCTCTGCCTATGGACTGGACCCTCTACACTCGTACACATCTCCAGGATTAGCATGGCAAGCTATGCTAAAGTCAACTAACTGTCGATTGGAACTTCTAACAGATATTGATATGGTGCTCATGATAGAATCTGGTGTACGAGGCGGTTTGACACAAGCTGTAACACGTCATGTCAAAGCTAACAACAAGTACATCCCAGGCTTCGACGAGAGACAACCATCGGTCTACCTTGGCTACTTTGACGCAAACAACCTTTATGGTTGGGCAATGTCAAATCCGCTTCCCTACGGTGACTTTAAATGGATCGACCCGGCCACCATCGGTGACATCTCACAGATTCCAAAGAATGGTCCAAAAGGCTATATTTTGGACTGTGATTTCGAATATCCGGAGCACCTTCATAACCATCACTACGACTTGCCTCTCCTAGCTAAGACTGAAGTTTCCCCGACAGGAAGATGGCCGAAATTGATGATGACGTTGGAGAATAAAGATCGGTATGTGGCTCACTACTGGGTAGTTCAACAAGCTCTTGAATTGGGTCTACGTGTAGTGAGAATTCATAGAGCAATTGAATTCACCCAGTCTTGTTGGTTGAAACCATATATTGATTCCAACACTACAAGAAGAGCAGCAGCAACATCAGCATTTGAAAAGGACTTTTACAAATTGATGAACAACGCCATCTTCGGGAAGACCTTAGAAAACAAAAGAAAACACAAGATTGTAAAATTAGTAAGTGATCCTAAGAAATTGGAAAAATTAGTGCAAAAACCAAATTTTGGAACATCCATGATTATAAACGAAGATCTAGTTGCCGTCAGTATGAAGAAAACAACAATAGTGATGGATCGTCCGTTATACATTGGAATGTCGATTTTGGATATAAGTAAAACTCTGATGTATGATTTCCATTACAACAAAATGGTTAAACACTACGGAAGAGACAACATTGGAGTTGCATACATGGATACCGACGCGTTTATCTACTGGATAAAGACTTTGGACATGTATGAAGACCTAAGGAGTTTCCCATACAAAGACGATTTTGACTTCTCTGACTATCCAAAGAACCATCCAAATTACAATGAAAAGAATAAAAAAGTAATCGGAAAATTTAAAGATGAAGCAAATGGAATGCCTTTAGAAGAAATAGTGGCACTGATGGCAAAATTGTATTCATTTAAAATGTACAACGAGAACAACACACCGACAGTCAAGAAAGCAAAAGGAGTCAAAACATCGTACTTGAAGAAACATGTGACATTTGACCATTACAAGACCTGCTTGTTTGAAGATTCTACAATGTCTGCAACGTTCAACACTATCAGAAGCTTTAAACATGAGGTCTACAGTGTCACTGAAGTTAAAAGGGCACTATCAGCTCGAGATGATAAAAGGCATATTATGCCGGATAAAATTCACACTCTTCCTTTTGGCCACTACTCTCTAAACCCTATCGACTAGTAACCTATTCTTCGCCCTTCTACAACTTCGACCTTATTCCTTTCTCCTTCCGTAAAAAAATGGGGAACACGGCAAGTCAAACGCCGTGTTCCCCATTTTTTTTACACAAGTTTGGATGACCTTGACCTATATAAATGATGTGAATATTTAAGACAACATTCATTGTGATTATACATGTGATACATGAAACATTCAAACCTGCAATATGAAGGACTTGAAGCAAGAAATTGTCAACGAACTTCATAAACCTGCAAGAAGAAAGTTTCCACGAAGAAATACAGTGATAAAAGGAATAAATGATTTATATCAAGCGGATTTAATCGAAATGATTCCTTATAGTAAACAAAATAGAGGATTTAAATACATATTGACTATTATTAATTGTTTTTCAAAAATGGCAGATGCTTTACCACTAAAAGATAAAAGTGGCAAAAGTGTTACAAAAGCAATGGAAACAGCTATACAAAAAGACAAACATACTATAAAACATTTACAAACTGATGATGGAAAAGAATATTTTAATAAGGAATTTGCAAATTTAATGAAAAAACACAACATTAACCATTACTCAACCAATTCAGAGGTAAAAGCATCAATAATTGAAAGATTTAACAGAACTTTAAAAGGTGCGATGTATAAAATGTTTTCCAACAGAGGATCACACGTATGGATTTATATGTTACCAAAACTTATAAGCGATTACAATAACAAGTTTCATAGAACTATTGGTATGAAACCAAGCCAGGTGACTAATAAAAATGAAAAACTTGTATTAAAACGTATAAAAATGAATACTAAACCAAGAGTTGAAAAACTAAAGCCTAAAAGGTTTAATGTTGGTGATAAAGTGCGAATAAGCAAATACAAAGGTGTATTCAGTAAAAGATATCTTCCAAACTGGACAAATGAGGTATTTACTGTATTTAAGGTGCAACCTACAATACCAGAAACTTACATTTTCAAAGATAATAAAGGACAATTGCTGGAAGGAGGGTTTTATGGACATGAAATGTTAAAATCAACAGTAGGTGATGTATATCTAGTCGAAAAGGTGTTGCAACGAAAAAAGGATAAGGTTAAAGTACGATGGTTAGGATTTAATAAGACGGAAGATTCTTGGATACCTAAAAAGGATCTAATATAATGATAGAGCATCATTTTGGGTTGAACCATTACAAAGGATGGAGATAATACCGCAAAAAGACAATTTTACTATTAATAATATAGATGAACTCACAGTGGATGGTTCTCAATTCAATACTGGGAAACACGGTGTTTTGTTACCAAACACGGTGCGTTGTCTGGTTACCGGTCCTTCCAATTGTGGAAAAACAAATGTAGTATTCAATTTGATTACAAATCCTAAAGGATTACGTTTTAATAATTTATATGTATTTTCAAAGTCACCACAACAACCAAAATATCAGTTATTGGAACAAATACTCAATAATGTGCCTGAAGTTAAATATTTTAAATGTAACGCGAGCGAGAGTGTCATGCAACCGCAAGAGGCTAAACCATTCTCAGTATTCATATTTGACGATGTATCTTGTGAAAATCAAAATACAATAAGAAATTACTTCGCCATGGGTCGACATAACAACATAGATAGCATTTATATTGGTCAAACTTACAGCAAAATACCGAAACAGCTCATTAGAGACAATGCAAACATGTTAATTGTATTTAAACAGGATGAAACCAACCTAAAACACATATATTATGACCATGTAAGTGCGGATATGCCATTAGAACGATTTAAAGAGTTGTGTGGAAAGGCTTGGGCTGAAAAGTATGGGTTTTTAACAATTATGAAGGAACAACCGCTAAACAATGGTCGATACAGGATAGGATTTGATAAATTTATACTAATACACTGATCATGATGTAAAACATTCATTGTTGTACAACACGTCTTGCTACAAACATGGTTAACCAAGAAAAGTTAATAAAGGAAATAAAATCACTTAGTGATTCTATTCGAGATAAAAACAGAGCATTAAAATTAGGTATTAGCGAAAGGGAGAAATTTCTTGAATCTACTTTTAAACCTCTTACTGAACCCTTAAAACAATTAAACAAAAAATTTGCTAAACCCGTTTTGGAAGGAGATGCAATTGCACCTATTACAAAGTTTGAAAGAGAAAATGTAAAATCAGAAGATTTTAGTGATGAAGACCTGGAATCCTCTACATATAGTGGTTTTACCGGTGAAGAACCTGAAAGAGAGCTAGAATCACCAGACTATAGTGGTATAAGAGAATTATATGAAGTAAAAGCTAAAAGAGGACATGAAGATGTATCAACTGCTAGTGAAGAGGAAAAAGAAGAAGAAGCAAGGGAAGGTCCGTCAAACATAAGCTTGTTGGGTGAAAACATTCATAACAAAGGACCTTTAGGAAGGAAATACATGATAAAAATGTTAGCTGGAATAAATCCTAATAAAAACTACCATAGTTATGGAGTAAGATTAACAGAAGAAGGTTTAATGGTTGGTAATAGCCCGGTAAACATTGATGAAGATGATAATATTATTGTTGGTAATCAAAGATATAAGGGCACAATAATCCTCTTGAATTATTATTTGAAAAAAAGCCTTTACAATTGTTAGTTAAAGAAGAAGACATGGAAGCATATAAACAGATTTTGGAACACACCAATGCATACAGGAGGAAGTATTTAGCTGACCAACCAGTTTTTAGATCTAGGTCTTTAAAATATAGAGAATTTGTATCCAAGTTAATACCAACAACGAGAAGACGACCAATGCCGATAATGCCAAGAAAACCTGTAAAACGAAGGTTTGTGTCATCCACTTTGGATATAAGTGCTCCAGAACCAAGAAAAAGAAACAAATCTGTTACAGGTACAGGTTTAATGAAGAAACTATATAACACAAATGTGATTTATTACAATAATATCAATAAATTGGTGGATAGAATGAAACTAATACATGAAGCTAAAGAAGCGGGTCATACTGGATTGGAAAACGAATGGGTGGCTTTAGTGGATGAACTCCGAAACCGTGGGGTAATCTTATAAAAAATGCGTTGCTCCCTAAAATACTATTCAGTTGCAACATGAGTGTCGACAAGTTCGGACGTTATTCCTCGGATGGGTTATATTACGCAAATAATTTAAAAAGAGGTGCTGGTTTACCACAGACACCTGATGGAGATTATGATATGAGTAATAAAAGGTTACAAAACATAAAAGATCCTATGGATGAAAATGATGCAATAAATTTAAAAATATTAAAGGAAAAGATATCACCAACATTAAGACTGCACAATAACACATATGACGCAGAAAATCATAGAATTATCAACGTTGGTAAACCAAATCAAAACGGTGATGCAATAAACAAAGGTTATTTGTCATCTGAATTAAAGAATACGTTAAAATTCAATGGGAAAACGTATAGTGCTAACAATAAACGTATATCCAACGTAGATGATCCTAAAGATGCAAAAGACAGCGTAAATAGACGCTATTTACATTCCTTGATACCTGAAAAGACAAAAGATGGATTTTCTTTTTATAAATTTGTTATTAACGATATAGGTTATCCAAAAAATGAAAATGATGCTGTAAATTTGAAATATATCAAAGACCATTGTATTACACGCGATGTTGGAGTTATAGATTGTTTTGGTAATTGTTTAGCAAATGTTAAAGATGGTTCGGCGCCATCAGATGGTGCAACAGTGGGTAAAATGATGGAAACCTTAAAACAAGAAACAACCTCTTTTGTAAAACAAGATCAAGTAGTATCGAAGCAAGGAGATGAATTTGTTCAAGGTAATGAAAAATTTAATTTATTAACATACAAAAATAATGCTTGGGATTGCATGGGTAAAGGGTTATCAAATATGAGATTGGGTTATACTGCTCGAGATGCAGCTGCTTTATCACAAACCGTACATCTAGATCCAGATCATTCTTTTAGATTTTTTACATGTAATGGTAAAGTAATAAAAAACTTGCATAATGGAAGAGATCCAAATGATGCTGCAACTGTAGGACAAACATTACAATATGACAGTAAAAATAAAGAGTTTATTCATAATAAGCAAAGATTTAAATTAATGGATGTAAATGATTATCAAAATATACTAATTGCAGATCCAAATTCATTTAGCGGATTTAGAAAATTGTCTGGTGAAGAATTTATTCATAAAAATCATGTATTTAGAAATGAAGCAGACAGAGCATTAATTAGTGCAGATTTAAAATATTTTAAATGTCCTGGGAATGATAAAAATGTAACTGATGAAGACTAAGAATTTGTATAAAACAGATATGGGTTAGAAATCGGGGACTAATATTATAAAAATGGGTTACACTCTAGAATGTTATTCAGTTGCACCATGAGTGTTGACAAGTTCGGACGGTATTCATCGGATGGATTATATTACTCTAATATTTTAAAAAGAGGTGTTGGATTACCACAAACACCTGATGGAGATTATGATATTAGTAATAAACGGTTAAAAAACATCAATGATCCCACAGATGAAAACGATGCAATAAATTTAAAAGTATTAAAAAAAGAGATATCACCAACGCTGAAACTAGACAAAAACACATATAACGCGGGTAATCATAGAATTTCCAACGTTGGTAAGCCAAATCAAAACGCTGATGCAATAAACAGAGGTTATTTATCATCAGAATTGAAGAATACGTTAAAATTCAATGGAAAAACGTATAATGCTGAAAATCGACGTATATCCAACGTAGCAGACCCTGTAGATGAACAAGACAGCATAAATAGACGCTATTTACATTCTATAATACCTGAAAAGACAAAAGATGGGTTTTCTTTTTATAAATTTGTTATTAACGATATAGGTTATCCAAAAAATGAAAATGATGCTGTAAATTTAAAATACATCAAAGATCATTGTATTACACGTGATGTAGGAGTTATTGACTGTCTTGGTAATTGTTTAGCGAATGTAAAAGATGGTTTTGCACCATCAGACGGTGCAACGGTGGGTCAAATGAAGGAAACTTTAAAACAAGAAACCTCCGGTTTTGTGAAACAAAACCAAGTAGTAACACGTCAAGGAGATGTATTTGTACAAGGAAATAAAAAGTTTTCTTTACTTGAAGAAAACAATTATGTTTGGGATGGTAAAGGAAAGTTATTGACAAATTTAGGTATTGGTGAAAAGCCTGGTGATGCTGTTACTTATGAACAGATAATACAATTAGAGCCAACTGGAAAAAAATGGTGGAATTGTGATAACAAATGATTAACAAATTTTGCAGACCCTGATTATGCCGATAACGCTGTAACTGTTAATTTTCTTGTTAAAGTAATAGGTAATTTATTATTTGATATGCATAATTATATTGCAGCAGGACAACATAAACCTATTGACGAAAAAATGAGAAGTACATGGATTAAACAAGAAATTCTTTATAAATATTTTTTTAATCATAACACACAAAAGTTTAGATCATCAGATTGGGGTACTTTTGATATTTAATTAAATAACACCATAAATTACATCATTTATGTGCAACCTGTCATAGAGGTAACACATGGGTTTCGCTTTTCGAATATAAAAGACAATCATGGCGTTTCATTACACCAGTCCATATCGAGACACTATACGGAAAGGAGGCGGTATCACGTCCACAGCGGTTTCTCTGTTAAGTAAAGCTTTAAATCGTATTCCAGTAGGATCTATCGTAAACAGAGCAATAGACGCTTTACCATACGAATTTCACATACCGGGAGGTTATCAGTATTGCGGACCAGGAACTAAATTGAAAAAACGACTGGAAAGAGGTGATCCAGGCATAAATAAGTTAGATCAGGCTTGTAAAGAACACGATATCGCATATTCCACATTTACCGATTCAAGAAATAGGTCAATCGCTGATAAAAAGCTAGCAAATATAGCTTGGCAACGAGTAAAGTCTAGTGACGCTAGTATTGCGGAAAAAGCAGCAGCTTTAGCGGTAACAGCAGGTATGAAGGCTAAAACAGCGGTAGGAGGTGGTAAAAGGAGGGGTAGGAATAAAAAAGGATCAACCATGAAGAAACATGGTGGTAATATTAGACTAAAAAGACGTTCTACGAAGAAAAATAATAAAAAACCGACAATATGGTCAATGGTAAAAAACGGGGCAGGTCTATACCTAAGACCGTATCGTGCATATTAAATAAAAGAAATCAATTAGTTATACCACATAAAGCGTTGACTAATGTTGAATTATTCAGATATATTTCCTGTTTAAAAATACCATTTTTTCGCGGAGTATTTATGAAGGACAGTTTACCAAAGAAAATATGGAAAAATGAGACTGGAATCGTAAATTTGGATAATACTGAAGGGCCCGGCACCCATTGGGTGTGTTATAAGAAACTGAATAGCGATGTATATTATTTTGATAGTTTCGGTAACCTGCCACCACCAAAAGAACTTCAAGATTACTTTAAATCTGCTAAAAACATATATTACAACTATAAAAGAGAACAACCTGATAATACTTCAATATGCGGCCATTTATGTTTGGAATTCCTAGCTAAAAGTATCAGTCACTATTGAGATGTCTTCCTATACGGTATCATTAACAGGAAAATCGTCCACTTTACGAAGTATCCTTTTTCCAGCGTTACGCTTGCAAAAAGGAAGATTTTAAGAGGCAGCACTGTTAGATTTTACAACTTACAACTCTATTCCCAATGTTACGGAAGGTAAAAATAACTTATTGCATTATTATAAAGGAAAAGATGCCAGTGGTAAGTTTACAGACTTAGAAGAGTGCAGTTTACCCACAGGTTCTTATGAAATTGATCATATTAATGAATTTTTGCAAAATAAAATGGGAAAAGACAATATATCGCTAAAAGGTAATAACAATACAATGAAAGCTGAGCTTACTTCAAAATATTATATAGATTTCACTAAGCCAAACTCAATTGGTGATTTATTAGGATTTCCCAAAGATGGAGCAATTTTAGAACCAAATAAAACACATTCCGGTAAACAAACTGTAACAATATTAAAAGTCAATAGTATTGACATAACTTGTAACATTATACAAGGAGCTTACAGAGATGGAGCAAATACTCATATAATACATACTTTTTACCCCAGTGTACCGCCTGGATTTAAAATTGTTGAAAAGCCACAAAACCTGGTATATCTACCGTTGAACACCACTTTCATTTCAGACATCGTGTTGAACGTATTGGATCAAGACGGTAACTTGATAGATTTCCGAGAAGAGCCTATTACGGTTAGACTACATTTAAAATCGACACTTTAATACAAAACCATAGGTTTAACATTTAAAAGCGAACAACCTACGGGAAACCGCATTAGTAGCTCTTCAGCTGTGGAGGAGTTAACACGCGAGAACATTCGTTTCTTAGAGAGAATTGGATTAAAATTAACCGATTATGGATATACTGGATATAGCGCAGGGTCCGACATTCGACGAAACCCTATGGGAAAAAGAATATCACACCCACAACCCTTACACTACATCAAAATTAAACAATAACGATGAAATTTGTATTCCCATACAAAATCAAGACATTTACACACTACCATGTGAAAGTTACTTGTATATTGAAGGAAAAGTTACTAAAAAGGATGGTACTACTACTGGTACAACAGTTCCATTTATAAATAATCCTATGGCTTTCCTGTTTGATGAAATTAGATATGAAATATCAGGTGTAACAGTTGATTCCACTAAAAAAGTAGGTATTGCAACAACTTTAAAGGGATTAACATCTATATCACCTAATGAAACCAATTTAATACAACCTGCAGGATGGGTTTTACCTGCAAAAGACACAATCACTCCAGATACAAATGGAAATTTTGATTTTCATATTCCATTACGTTTGTTGCTTGGTTTTGCAGAAGATTATAGAAAGATTATATTAAATGTTAAACAAGAATTAGTTTTGTTGAGATCTTCTAACGATAAAGACATTATTAAAGCTCCAGATGGTACAACAGATGCAACTTTAGAATGGAAATTAACATTAGACAAAGTTGTATGGAGAGTTCCGCATGTTAAATTAGCTGATGAGCATAGAATGCTACTATTAAGAAAGTTAAAGGCTGATCGTGATATTGTAATTCCTTTTAGAAGTTGGGAATTTCATGAACATTCCAGCTTGCCAGCTACGGATCGTCACACTTGGACTGTTAAAACATCTAATTATGTGGAACGAGCCAGGTATATTATATTTGGTTTACAAACAGGCAGAAGAGACACCATCACCAAACATGCAGGCCAATTTGATCATTGCAACTTGAAAAATATTAAGGTTTATTTAAATTCACAATTTTTTCCATACGATAATTTAAATGTGTCATTCGCTAATAAAAAGTACAGCATATTGTACGATATGTATGCAAGATTCCAAAGTTCATATTATGGTAAAACAAATGCACCTTTACTATCACCAGAAAAGTACTTAGATGGTTACCCGATAGTTGTAATCGATTGTTCTAAACAGAATGAATCGGTAAAATCATCAAGTGTGGATATAAAAATAGAAATGGAATTCAACGCGGCTATACCAGCTAATACAACTGCATACTGTTTAATTCTACATGATAAAATCGTAACATACACACCTTTAACTGGAATTGTTAAAAATGTATTGTAAAAAACCGGTTTTGTTACATTCCAATGCATTCCGCGAGTATAAAAGCAGAGCGTTCAGGTCGCTCCTCATCAGTTTGTTGCCTGTTCTTGTATGGGTAGCATCTTATTCAATATGGCTTCTCCTAGTGGTACACAAGAAAATGTAGTCGATATTGAGAAGGAGATATCCGACTTTTTAGATCTTCAAGGTCAACCGGAGGGAGATGAACACAACGCTTGCGGACAACTCCACGCCAGTAATGATGTTGAGGAAAAAGGTAAAAGAAGAAAGAATGCACAGAAGAAGAAAAGGGATATTGAAGATAATATTTCTCCTAACATATTGAGTGAGGTATTCTTGCGAATATTTTATCCAATCTCATCCAGTTTGGACAAAAGTGTTTTAATCGGTGTTATGAAATCGACGGATTATTCACCTACTGTAATTTTAACTCATGGACCCAAAATGATTTTGTTCACCGATAGTGCTTGGGAATCTTTTATGAAGCACTTGCATCTGCTAGAATGCTATTTAACTAGTAACATGTATGGAAGAAAGACAAGAGTAGGACTTTTGGATTCAAATGTGGAAATTGATATTATAAAGAATCGTGGTGACCATCAGTTGCGGTTTAGAGACACAACAAGACATGATAACAAGATTCAACTTAATCGAGAAGAGTTTTTTATTCTAACCTGTGCAACTGAACCAATAACAAGATACTTGAGACAACTAGTGTTTTCAAGTTCTATTATTAAAGATTATTTGGAAGACACTTTGGACAAACAACCGGACGCACCTATATTGTACGGACCTGTGGATACTTCTATATTTAATAGAGTTCCTCATGAAGTACAAATGTGGAGACAATTGGAAAAATACGCTCAACTACATAAGAAATCAGTAAAACAGGAAGAAGAGGAAAAAGGAGGAGAAGAATCAAGTGTTAGTGATGAAAATGAAAACAAGGAGAATGTAAAGATGGAAACTTAGATGACAATGGTTGGTTTTTAAAACAATATCAAACGCTTTGTGGGGTTAGGCCTACCGGGGACGGTGCCCACGTTAAATATACACCAACGCGCCAACAACTGTACGGCCTGGTATAAAAGTCGTAGCTACCGTGGTGTGGAAATCAGTTGATCTTTGGACTTCGTCATGAGCAGACGAGTGGCCTTCGCAATGGACAAGGAAGATGAACAAGTAAAGTCCAAACCTGGTATAATTGAGTTCCAAGCGTTTCGGGGTAATGACGATAGATTTATCATGAAAGAACTTGTGTTTTTCGACATCAATACAAGTGTTCCATATACATTTTTGTTCAAACCACCATGTTCTTATTCATCATTAACTAGCAAAGCCGCTACTACCAACAGGTGGATTTCAAAATATTTCCATCATATCGATTGGTATGATGGTTTTGCAAGTTACACAGACTTGTATCACATCATGCATCAGTTTTCAAACAGGTTTACCAATATTTATACAAAAGGACTGGAAAAGAAGAGATGGATCGAAGAATTTACTCATGTTCCGGTTAATGATGTGGACTTGGATAAAAACTACAAGTATACGATGGAAAATGTTTGTATTTGTACTAAGAGTCCAGAACATGAAAAAGATAGACATTGCGCTTTAAAAAACGCCTATAAACTCGCATCTTACCTTCAAAGTGGGGAAGTGGGGAGTGGTGGGGGTGACGGGGGTTATATAAGTGAGGAGCAGACCGGGACCTGGCATGAGTATTACTTGAGATTCCGAGACGACAACATCTCCCAGCAAGAAGACGAAGAAGAAGACAATCTTTAACTCAACCATGGCATCTCACCAGTTCCTGCAAACTTTGGTTGAGCAGTTCAATGCTCACTCCAAATCTACCATACTACCTGTCAAGAAGTGTTCCGAACTTAAAGATGAGAAGCACTACATTATCCACGCCATGAAGAAGATGGAGACTACAGTTGGAGAGGCCATCTGCTGCAGTCTTAGCGAGGCACCGTTCACTCCGGGGGATGAGCCCAAGTTCCAAGTCTACCTGCCGAAACGATTCGTCCATCTCCTCCAGAACGAGGATCTGCGCTCCATCCAACCCGGCTGTCTCTACCTGGTTTCCCACGGTTGCACGGGTAGCAATTCCACCGAGTTGACCATCCACATCGTCGACAAGCAGCAGTGTTAGATTTAAGTTTTACTGATGTACATATGTTATTGTAATGTTTTATAAATAAACCATAAAAGACAAAAAAATACAAAAGACAAAAAAAATGCAACATATCAATATGTGAGGTTTGTCACATATTGATATGTTGCATTTTTTTTTAAACTTCGCAGGTGACCTTGACCTTTGACCTTTGCATTTCACAGTTACCCCCACCACCAAGCTAAAGGTCAAACCTGCTTCGATGCAAACACCCCCACCACTTTTTCATAGTACCTCCAAGCGCTGTGCCTCAGCTTCATTTCAACTCCGACGGTCAACCGTACAACATCAAGATGTCTCTCAATGTAAGTTGTGCTAGTTACGAGGAGGTAACCATTAAGACTCAGCAGGAGCTGAACGACTTGTACAAGGAGTTGCAGCTGATGGTGGCGCGAGGCTACCGTATAAATGTGCAAGTCTACGCTTGCAATATACGCAATCTCCGACACCCAAAAAAGAGTCTGAACATTACTCTTCTCCAGCGACTTCATCACTGGCGTCCATGAAGACTGAAGCGAGCCAGACTTTGGATTATTTCAGCTGACTAGCAGTTGTCTTCCTTCTTCTTACCATTGTAGAATATGTTTATTTCTTTATTATATTAAGGATGTAAAAGAGAAAAAACACCTATCTTGTTACTGACATATGTGCTCAGTAACAAGATAGGATTTTTTAAAACACAATTTGGATGACCTTGAAACTTCCCCCACCACTTTTTCCCACTTTTTTTATAGTACCCCAAGCGCTGTGCCCCAGCTTCATTTCAACTCCAACGGTCAACCGTACAACATCAAGATGTCTCACAATGTAAGTTGTGCTAGTTACGAGGAGGTAACCATTAAGACTCAGCAGGAGCTGAACGATTTGTACAAGGAGTCCAAAAAGGAGGTTGTCAACAAAACCGAAAATCAACAATTGTGGGACTCCTCTATTACAGAAAAGGAATTACATGCAGCCGTCGAAGCTGTCGAGGAAAAGGAAAAGAACCTCAGGCAGCTCTGGTTGGCTCAGATGGATATTTGCGGATCTGTGCCGCGTGATGATTTTGAACTTCAATGTCAGATGGCGATTACCCAGCAACTAGAAGAAGCCGAAAAGGAGCTAAAGAGTGGAGGTACTATCCGGGCGGAGGTGAAAACTGAGAAACATGAAGAATATAATGAATATGATGATTAAACGTACTGTTGATCCCAATCCTTTTAGTTTAAGTGGTTATGTTATAAGTAAATAGACAAAGTTTCCTTTTTTAAAACTCCATTTGGATGACCTTGAAATTTCCCCCACTACTCTGTAATACCAGCATTGCTCGCTGCAACAAGCATCATTCCTCCTCCAACAACCATGGCGGACACACCTGCTTGCAATGCCATGTCTTCCACCGAAGATGTACCCACTACGAATTGGAAATTCACAATCGACAACGTGCATTATTTAGAAACCATCTGCGATTGGATGAAGTCTATTCTCCTCGACAACCCGGGAATAAAGCTCAAGGCTACTTTAGATTATGATTGGTCTGAAGTTATACTGCAGCAAGACGATCAACAATCACCGGAGTATTTGTCAAATTTACCATTGTCAACTATATATCCTACAAATGAGGTGGAAAGGGAAGAAGAGGAGCATGGGGTTTAGAGTTTCTTATTTTTAAAAACCCAATTTGGATGACCTTGAGATTTCCCCCCACCACTTCCCATAAACCTAGAGTGCGCAGGCTCAGACAGTCAGTCGCTCGGTGTCCGTCGTAGGGTGCACATCGCGGTTGCTACTCCAATTCCTGACAATTTGGGGTAGTTCGAGGTCACAACACTTCTACAACTTTGAGGTCATCACACTTTAACTCTGGGACGGGATCGACTTGTAGTATTTCTGTGTTTTGACTCAAGGTCACCACACTTTAACTCTGGGACGGGATCGACTTGTATTATTTCTGTGTTTTCACTCAAGGTCATCACAATTTAACTCTGGGACGGTATCAACTTGTAGTATTACTATGTTTTTACTCAAGGTCATCACACTTTAACATGTAACTTTAAGGTAGCACCGAAACGGTGCTACCCGGCTTGACATTTTCAAGTTTCCCAAGGTCGTCGCAATTTCCCCCACCACTTCCCATATACCTAGAGTGCGCGGGGCCGGACAGTCAGTCGCTCGGTGTCTGTCGTAGGGTGCGCATCGCGGTTGCAGTAATGGTTAAAGTAAGGCAGCTGGGCTAGTTCAAGGTCACCCGAGCGGTGTCACATGACGGTTTAGGCAGAGTCACGTTGCAAACTTCAAGTTTCCTCAGCACTTTTGCTGTTTCTTGTCTAATTTCACTCCAAGTCGTCAAGGTCATGGGAACCGGACTGAAACTCGGAGCGTAGTGCGAGAAACAGCAAAAGTGCCAAAAAATTTTGGGTTTCAGCGTGACCTTGACCTTTGTTACATCGATGACGTCATTTTGGTGACGTAAGGGGTGATGACGTCATCAGCACGTCATTTCTGTGACGTCATGGGTGTGGCGTCATGGATGTGACGTCATTGGTGATGACGTCATCGATTGCGTCATCGATGACGTCATCGGTGGGGTCATTGACCTCGATGACGTCATCGCTCAGGTGACCTTGAAGTGAGCCAGCAGCCTTACTTTTCCACTACTGAAGTCTTAATAGACTTAAATGTTCATTTCGAGAAATTTTGGAAAACCTTCAAAACCGAATTTTATCAGTTTATGATAAAACTCAATATCAATAGTTAAGTTGATATCATTATCACCTCATATTATTAGCACAGTATTATTGATGCCTGTCTAGTGAGAATTCATTGAACTCCAAAAAATAATCTTAATAGAAAGCTGATAGATATAACTCCTTGTTTATGCAGCTTGTTTTTTTTTTTTTTTTTTTTTTTTTTTTTTTTTTTTTAATGCACAACATCATTTGTTATCATGATGAAAAATGACTCACATTAGGATTGATTTTTATAACTGTTCGGAATTGTTTTGAATGAAAATAAAAATTAGTTAGAATTTTTCATTGTGTGAGTGTTGTACTTAATATAACTTAAATATATTTGAATATTTAGTGAAAAACCAATAGACCTACTCCAAAATAATTTACTGTCAAATGTATTGAAAAATGACCGAGAGAAGCAGTTTTATTCGTAGTTCAAAACCATAACATCATCACCACTGAAATATTATGTTCTAGTTCCAGTAAGATTAGCTGTGAGGCTTGCATTTCCACCGCTCCTAACAGATTCTTTAGTCCGCGGATAAATATTCGTGACCGGAATTACATTTTCTTGTAATCTACTTTCTTTGATTTGATGAGGCAAAACGTAGGTTAGAAACTGATTTTACCAAATTATGACACTTTATATACTGAGTGAGTCTCTACTGACTACATTAATTTTAACAGTTGATTATACTTATCAATAGAAACAAAAAATTATGTAGACCACTTAATAGGTTTAGCTGCAAATGCGCATTTTGTGGTGTTTAAAAATTTTACGACTTGGTACTATCAGTTTTGTGGTAAAGAGTTGACTAATGGATTTATTACATGAAAAAAACACCTTTGAAAGAACATGAAATTTCCCTTAAATTAAATATTTTGAATAATAAACACTGGAACAAAGTTTTTTTTTTTTTTTTTTTTTTAATTACTTTAGAGTGGAATACTATTTTACATGGTTTTTCTCCAAATTGAAGGCTCAAACCAGTAAAACTGTTGGTATTCTTATGTTCAATTAGTTAAAACTTCCTTAGTTATTTATATTTAACAATACTTATAAGGGCTTATTTCTGTATAAAAGTAGAAAGAAGTTGTCTAGGTACAGCATTAGGATTCATCGTAGTGGTTCTAAACACCAAACGAATTACTGTATCCGTAATTTCTTTACCAGCTGAATTTATTGATTGAATCAACTGATTGGGGATCAAAATAGTTAAAGGTGAATAGTAATAAGCTGGATTTTTTATTGTTGTGCTATACAAAAGTTTTTTTCTTTTCAATTCCAAAGCATAACTAAAATCAATAAGATACAAGTAGTGGGGTTTGGGCACCCCTGGCTCAGGTCAAGGTCACGCAGTTGTAACGGTTGTAGGGGCTGGGGTTTTTTGACAGTGATGGGTGGGTTTTGGAAGTGGGTCAAGGTCATCCAGAGGGGGTTTTTAAAATATATTTATTTAATAAAAACTCATCAGTGATTGGAGAATTGCTTTGTGATTATTTGTAGCAGTAATAGTTAATTTATTACTCTGTATGGGTGAATCCCGCTGTGTGTCCATAATTGGAAAAAAGGAGAGGTCCTAGGTGGTTACAGTGCAAGTTGATAGAGCAGAACAAGACATGTGTCTGAGGAAGAATAATCATATAAACCTGGTAATATAGTGAATAAGAATAATTGGATAGGATCGTCAATAGGTGTAACAAGATTGAAATTTTGATATTTCAGCATTTCAGTTAAGACAGAGTGTAAAATACGATCAGTAGAAGAAGTATTGCAAAGGTTAGGTCTTGCAAAGTACAATGGGTGAAAACTGAAGTATTTCTTAAGCTTACCCAATGTAGTACGCGGTTTTGAAATTGTGGAGTTAGATTGTTTCTGTAAAATGTGTTTCGTGCGTAAAAGTTTTAAATGTAAAGTGTGCGAAGCCATAATAATATTTAAAGGGGAGATGTGTACTCTCCAAAATTCAGCGAGTATATGACCGGTGCCCGCGATTGTGTCTGAATATATAGAGACTAATTAACATAATAAGCGCAAACATGTGTTAGAGTAAGTTAAAAAAATGTTTGATAGTGTTAGAGACTTACGGATAGATGTTTACTGTTGCCCTATCGCCATTATAATGGCGCACGCGTGAGGTACCGATGCTGCTTATATAGGGTTGTGTGAACCCCCCTAACCCCCTCCCCTAAGAGAATAAGATAAAAGGGAAGAACTTCGGAGATTTCAATTCTTTGTCGGGGCGGCGGCGTCGCGAAAGGTTCTAGCAGGGGAAAAGAAATAGTTAATAAATTTTTGTAAAATTTTTAAAAATTACTGCTAGTGGTAGAAGTTAGTTAATTATTTTATAAGGGTTTAATAATTGTGTCGTAGACAATTAATCGCAGTTATATCTAGCATTTGTACAGGTAAAACTTGCAGTGTAATAATTATATATTAATATATGGGTGTTAACTGTTTATAGTCCAAGTAGTTTAGTCTAGCAGCAGAAGTTAGTTAATTATTCTGTAGGGGTTAACTTGTATAATAAGTATAAACTAAAATAAAAATAGTAACGCGAGATTATTTGATATATTATATATAAAATAAAAGTGTATTTTTAAATGTTAAGAAGTAGTTGAAAAAAAAATAACATAAAACTTGTATAATAAGTATAAACTAAAATAAAAATAGTAACGCGAGATTATTTGATATATTATATATAAAATAAAAGTGTATTTTTAAATGTTAAGAAGTAGTTGAAAAAATAAATTACATAAAAAATAGCAAGCTTAACAGGTGTAAGTTAAAACAAAGCATATGTAACATTACTAGGTGGTAGAGACTTACAGATTAGTTGTAGCAGGTATGGTACCTGGGGAGTGAATGGCGGACGCGCGACCGCGTTGCGGCTTTTATAGAGTAGATGGTAATTATGTTGAACTTGAAACCCCCCCCCCCCCCCGAGTAAAAGTGCTGACCCCCCCCCCCCGAATGACTTTCACTTATCAAGATAAATTAAGTTGATAGCGGTTATGCTTGTGTAACACCAATTTAGGTTTGATGTTGGCAATAGCTAATAACTATAGTTAAGCGGCAAAAGAGGACAGATAATTTTCTGCCATTACTCAGATAATAACAGGCAACAATTATGGTGTTACGCGATGGGGAAAACCGCAGTGAAGCTCAACGGCGGATTAAACCAGGTGTTGCCTAACGTTAATTGCAAAGTACAACGCTCCACCTGCATTAGCGGCGACCTACATGTGACGAATAGATCATTGGAAATTTACACTGACGTTGGACGTTCTATCCCCCTTAAACCCCTATGGCTCCCCACCACTTTGTGAGCCGAGAACCTTTTTGGCGACTATCGCTGAGTTAGTTCGGAACAATTCGTCGGACGCGATGGTTGTTCCGAACTCAGAGGGAAACTCAAATATATAAGCGGCCGATATATATTTGAGTTACTCTTGCTGTTAGGGTTTTAATATTAATACTTGTTGTGTGTGTGTGTGTGTGTGCAAAATGTTATTTTTAGTTTTAAGTTGTGTTAGTTTTAATCTGCGCATTGCGATGTTAGCATTAAGGTGTGTTATGGTATTGTTGATGTTTGGAAAATGTGTTTTATGCGTTTTTAATGTTGAGTGTTGGTACAATTATTTTATATGTGTGTATGTACTAATAACCTTTCACAGCTAGCTGTTAGGTGGGTAGATTAAATTTAACTTTAAATTATTGAAGTTCTGTTGAACTTCATTAAATATGGGTGGGACATGCGCGTTGTGCCGTAGGTAGCGCATATTTTTTTATTGCTTTAAAATGTTTAATTTTTGTTAGGAAATAATCATATTTGGGTGGGTCTAGATTAAGGGTGGGAGGTTAGAGTTGCGTCTTGCATTAGCTGTTCCAGAGTCCCCATTGTAAAATTGGAATGGTCAGGTCCAGTGCCCAGGCCCGAGGCCGGCCGCCCGTATCACAGCCCACCAAACTGGATCGCCACGTGCGTGCGGGCCAAAAATTGGGATCCCTTGTAAGACGTAACTATGGCGGGTTGGGATTTGGGGAAGTGTTAGGCAAACAGAGTGGTGGGGATGGCTACGGCCGTCCCTATCACTTTGGTAAATTATCATTTTTTGGTGACCTTGACCTCAATTAAGTTAATTAATCCCCCCCGACAGTAAACTTGACACCTTGGTGACCTTGACCTTGAACTTGAACTTGACGAGCCCCCCCCCCCCCCCCAACAGCAATCCGGATTAGAAAATGACTAATAACTTAAGAATGGTTTGCCGGAATATGGCAAGTGATACATCAATGAAAAGCTCTAATTAAGAGTAATATTGTGGTAAAGACAGAATTGTATTATTTTCTTTTACTAAAATTGTACCATAAAAAGAACATCCCCCACTTATTGACATGGCAATATAAGAATGCTATGGTTTGTGTTGGGAACATTCTTCGCCTATAATAGCTAGAGTGAACATGTCTCCGCGAGATGCTTCAATATTTTACAACAAATGTGCAAAAGTTGAAAAAATCTTGGAGGAGGACGAAGAAATTGAAGCACCTTTGTTAAGTGAAAATGTTGTAACAAGAATATTAGTGGATCCAAATTCTCCAATGGATATTATAGGAAGGTTTTTAATTGAAGTTATGACATGGATAGAAAATGGAAGATTAGTAAACATAGGATCTCCAATTTTAGTTAATGGTAGACACACCTTTGGTGTATATTGGAGAAACAGCAATCTGTTATGGCTATGGGCGGAGGCGTATGCGGAGTATTTGCAATTAGAAGAAAATATAGGTTTGTATCATTACTTTTCAGCTTTAGTCTTAAACTACTAATTTTAAAATCTAACTAAAAAACCTTACAAATGTGGTGGGGGAAGCATTATATAAAGGGAGCAGGAGAGAGAAGCATTTCATTTCGCTGCTAAATTTCAAAGAGTAAACAACACAAGATGCATCAATGTGAAATTTGCTTGGAAATTTTTCATGATAATATTCTACTAGAAATACACAAAGAGTTATTCCATAATAATAATGAGAACGTAACAGAAACCGAATATGAAAATTTAAAACTGTATGAAGAAGAAGAAGAACAACAAAAAGAACAACAAGAAGAACACAAGATGCATCAATGTGAAATTTGCTTAGAAACTTTTCATGATAATATTTTACTAGAAATACACAAAGAGTTATTCCATAATAATAATGAAAACGTAACAGAAACCGAATATGAAGATTTAAAACTGTATGAAGAAGAACAACAAGAAGAACAACAAGAAGAACAAAAAGAAGAACAACAAGAAGAACAACAGGAAGAACAACAAGAAGAACCTTTAGCAGGACCATCTAATGCTATACCGAGTTTAAAAATATTTGCCTTAGAAGGTAGAGTAGTAATGCACCACAAAATTGAAAATAAAAAATTAGAATTGGAGCAATTTTTTAAAGAAGTAAGAACAATTGTAAGTGAAACACTCACAGAAGAATTAAGAAGACTAAACTTTATTAAATTTGGCATATTATTAAATGCTATGTTTACTAATGTAGAAGGAGAAATGTCACCAAGAGGATTTATAACAAAAAACCAAACCATCATGGCAAGTTCAGATATTAATTCGATAGTTGAAGATTGTTTGGAAGAAATTTTAACACAAATTCAAGAACATGAAGGAAGAGGATCTGGTTGGAGTTTGGTTAGTATTGAGGGTATGGATATCAGAACTCATAAACATGGCTACGGATTAAGGGGTAGCAGTTATATTCCACTTCCGAAGAAAATTTCAGACACTAAATCATGTATAAATATTCAAAATCAAGATATGGAATGTTTTAGATATGCAATGACGGCAAAATTTGTACAACCTGAAAATGCAGTAAGACCCAGTGAAGAATATGAAACACACAGATTTAGATATAATTTCCAAGGATTGACTTACCCAGTGGCTTTAAAGGACATCCCAAAGTTTGAAAAACAAAATCCTGGCACATCTGTTAATGTGTTTGGGTTGGACAGTTCGAATAAAGTATATCCATTGCGTGTGGTAAAGAATGAACTTCTAGATCATACAGACTTATTACTACTCACAAAAGGTGATGTTTCTCACTATGTATGGATTAAAAAATTTGAAACTCTTGTAAGCAACCAACTATCTAAGCATAGAAGTAAAAAAGTAATTTGCAAGAGATATTTTAATTTTGAACGAGAAACAAGACTAGGAAGACAATGGTTAGAAGAGCATAAACAATTGTGTGATAAAAACTACGAAGCAAAAATTATCTTACCATGTGTAAATAAGGCGGAGTTAAAATTTGAAAAAATCTCCCATCAGTACCGAATTCCTATTGTTGTCTATGCTGATTTTGAATCTACACTAGTGCCTATTGAAGATAATGATGGCGATGTAGCAAGGAAAAGTGTTAAGTATCAGATACACGATCCAAACAGTTTTTGTTTAATGGTTAAATCTACTCTTTCTGAAGAACATTTAAATAGATTTAATTTAACTTTAAAACCTATTGTCTATCGTGGTGTTAATGCTTCTAAAATATTCCTTGATCAGTTGTATATAATAGCGGAAAGTGTTGAAAGATTGTACAGTGATATTATACCGATGATACCTTTGGATGAAGAAGAAGAGATTCAACATGAAAATGCAACTCATTGTTATTTATGTACAAATGAATTTACTGTAGAAAATCACAAGGTTCATGATCATGACCATCTGACAGGGTATTATAGAGGTGCTGCATGTAACAGCTGTAATATCAACTACAAGATCCCTACAAATATACCTGTAATATTACATAACCTTAGTGGTTATGATGCGCATTTTATCATTCCAGAATTAGGAAGAGATAATGGAGAAATTAATGTCATAGCAGAAACCACGGAAAAGTTTATAAGTTTTACTAAAAAAGTTGGAAATATAAAACTTCGGTTTTTAGACTCTTACCGTTTTATGCCATCTAGTTTAATGAAGCTTTCTGAAAACCTAAGAACAGAAGATTTAATAGAAACCAAGAAGATTGTAAGTAATGATAAGGTTAATTTGGTTCTTCGCAAAGTTGTTTTCCCATATGATTATATAGATAGCTTAGAAAAATTTAATGAAACATCCCTTCCACCAAAAGAAGAATTCAAAAGTAAACTATACGACACAGATATATCCCATGAAGATTATGAACATGCGTGTAGAGTATGGAATGAATTAGGATTTAAAACACTTGGAGAATATTCGGACTTTTATGTAAAACTAGATGTAACTTTACTTTGTGATATAATGGAAGAGTTTAGAAATACATGCTTTAAGGCATATGGATTAGACCCTCTGCATTCTTGTACATCACCTGGACTAGCTTGGCAAGCAATGTTAAAGGAAACAAAATGTAAACTCCAACTTCTTACAGATATAGACATGGTGCTGATGTTGGAATCAGGTGTTCGAGGGGGACTAACTCAAAGCGTAACACGACATGTAAAAGCAAATAACAAATATTTGCCCAATTTTGATGCATAAAAACCAAGTACATATTTAGGTTATTTTGATGCAAATAACCTTTATGGATGAGCCATGTCGAATCCTCTCCCATATGGAAACTTCAAATGGGTAGACCCTGATTCTATTGGAAACATCATGAATATAGCAAAACATGGAGACACAGGTTATATTTTGGATGTAGACATTGAGTACCCTGAACATTTGCATGACCACCATTATGATTTACCTCTACTGGCCAAGACGGAAATATCACCAACCGGCAGATGGCCTAAATTAATGATGACTTTAACCAACAAATCAAGATATGTTGCTCATTATTGGGTAATACAACAAGCCCTAGAATTAGGATTGAGAATAACAAAAATTAATAGAGCTTTACAATTTTCTCAATCCTGTTGGTTAAAGTCATACATTGACAATAACACAAAAAGAAGAACTGCAGCTACATCTAATTTTCAAAAGGACTTTTTTAAATTGATGAATAATGCGATATTTGGCAAGACACTGGAAAACAAAAGAAAGCATAAGAATGTGAAATTAGTTAGTGATCCGGTGAAACTACAAAAGCTGGTACAAAAACCTAACTTCGGATCATCCACAATAATCAACGAAAATCTTGTAGCTGTTTCCATGAACAAAATTTCAATTACAATGGATCGTCCTTTATATGTGGGGATGTCTATTCTAGATATTTCAAAGACCCACATGTATGACTTCCATTACAACAAGATGGTTAAATTTTATGGAAGAGAAAACATCGGCATTGTATACATGGATACGGACGCTTTTATTTATTGGATAAGAACTGAAGATATGTACGAAGACCTACGCTGTTTTACTTACAATAACGACTTTGACTTTTCTGATTATCCACAAGACCATCCCAACTACGACAACGGTAGAAATAAAAAAGTATTGGGAAAGTTTAAAGACGAAACAAATAGTGTGCCAATGGAAGAGGTTGTTGCTTTAATGTCTAAATTATATTCATTTAAATTGTACAAAAATGAAAAAAGAAAACATGAAATCGTGAAGAAGGCCAAAGGTATAAAAACCTCATACCTGAAGAAGAATGTACAGTTTGAAGAATACAAGAGATGCTTATTTGAACATGTTGAGACAACAGCAACATTTAACACCATAAGAAGCTTCAACCATCGTCTCTTCAGTGTAAAGCAAACCAAATGGGCTTTGAGTTGTAAGGATGATAAGAGGTATATCCTGGAAGATAATATAAAAACTCTACCATTTGGACATTATTCATTATACCCTATCGACCAGTAAACCTATTCTTCGTCCTTTACCTTCTTCCTTTTTCCTTTCTGTAAAGAAGAGGGGACATGACAAGCTCAATGTCATGTTCCCTCTTTTTTTACACCAATGTAATATGGCCTTGACCTATAATCTAACCATATAAAAGAGGATAAACCATTTTTAGAGATCAGTACTTTTACAAGCGGGGTGGAAGACACAACTGAAGATGGAAGATTTAAGGAACAAGATTGTAAATGAACTTCATAAGCCGGCAAGAAGAAAATTTCCTAGAAGAAATACAATTATAAAAGGAATGAATGATCTTTTCCAAGCCGATCTTATTGAAATTATACCACATAGTAAATTAAATAAAGGATTCAAATACATTTTAGCGATTATAGACTGTTTTACTAAAGTGGCTGATGCTTTACCACTAAAGGACAAGACTGGTAAAAGTGTTACAAAAGCTATGGAAATGGCTATACAAAGAAATAATTTCAACATCAAACATCTACAAACTGATGATGGAAAAGAATATTTTAACAAAGACTTTGCAGCTTTAATGAAGAAGTATAAAATAAATCATTATTCTACAAATTCTGAAGTTAAAGCTTCAATAATAGAAAGATTTAACAGAACGTTAAAAGGAGCAATGTATAAAACATTTTCCAAACGAGGATTTGGTATGATATATTACCACAACTTATAAAAGAATATAACAATAAGTATCATCGAACCATTGGTATGAAGCCTAATGAAGTAAATAGTGCCAATGCTAAAATAGTATTAAAACGTATTAAAAATAATACTACTCCTAAACATGAAAAAATGCAGCCCAAAACATTTAAAGTTGATGATAAAGTTCGTATAAGTAAGTATAAAGAAGTATTTAGCAAAAGGTATCTGCCAAACTGGACTAATGAAGTATTTACAATCTATAAAGTACAACCAACAATACCTGAAACCTACATTTTAAAGAACAACAAGGGTGAATTACTTGAAGGTGGATTCTACGGACATGAATTGCTAAAATCATCAGTTGGCGATGTATATCTTGTTGAAAAAATTTTACAAAGAAAAAAGAATAAGGTGAAAGTACGTTGGTTGGGATTTGATAAAAGTGAAGACTCTTGGATCCCTACAAAAGACTTAGTGTAGCAATTTATGAAGTCATTACATGTTTAACCTTTACACAAGATGGAGATTGTGCAACAAAAGGATCGATTTTTTATTAATAATATTGATGAATTAACAGTTGACAACGACAAGTTAAATCATGGAAAACATGGTGAATTACTGCCAAACACAATAAGATGTTTAATAACTGGACCATCAAATTGTGGAAAGACAAATGTGGTTTTTAACTTAATAACAAATCCTAAAGGATTACGTTTCAACAACATTTACATCTTTTCTAAATCTTTGCAACAACCCAAATACCAATTACTGGATAAAGTACTTGCAAGTGTACCTGAAGTTAATTTTTACAAGTTTAATGCTAGTGAAACTATAATGGAGCCAAACGAGGCTAAACCATTTTCTATATTTATATTTGATGATGTATCTTGTGAAAACCATGACACTATTAGAAGTTATTTTGCCATGGGAAGACATTACAATATTGATAGCATTTATATTGGTCAAACTTACAGTAAAATTCCAAAACAACTAATAAGAGATAAAGCAAATCTACTAATTATCTTTAAGCAAGATGAAACAAATTTAAAGCACATATATTATGATCATGTGAATGCAGACATGTCATTTGATAAATTTAAAGAAATGTGTGGCAAAGCATGGGCTGAAAAATATGGATTTCTTGTTATTATGAAAGAAGAAGCTATAAAAAATGGAAGATATCGTATAGGATTGGATAAATTTGTATTAATCCATTGAACGATTGATGATACGTTTAGTAATAGATTGGACCTCGCAGCATAAACATGGTGAACCAAGAAAAACTATTAAAAGAAATAAAATCACTGAGTGACTCGATTAGACTTAAAAATCGAGCATTAAGAATGGGTTTGAATGAAAGAGAAGAATTCCTGGAGACTACATTTAAGCCTATTACAGAACCTTTAAAACAGATAACAGAAACAATTGGTAAACCTCATTATGAAGGAGATGTTTTACTACCCGTTTCTAAATTTGAAGTAAAGACTTTGAAAAAGGAAGAAGATGATGATTCTTACACAAGTGATAGTGAAGTTTCTCAAAAAGAAGAAGAAACAGACAAGAAGAACCAGAAATAAATGTTGAAAAAGAAGAAGAACAAGAACAACATATACCTGAAGCAGAACAATCAATTCCAAATCTAACAAAATTAAGTAGTGATATATTGCAACAAGGACCTCTTGGATGAAAGTATATCATGAAGATGTTACATGAAATAAAAGCTAACCCAAAACTACACAAGTCACATGTATATGGAGCGAGAATTGATGGAAATGAATTAAAAATAGGAGATTCAAAAGTACATTTGACTGAAGATGATGACATTGTTATTAGTGAGCATAAATATAAAGGAACAAAAGGATTATTTGAACTGATTTTTAAAAATATACCTATAAAATATACACTACAAGATTTAAATACTTTTAAAGAAATTTTGCAAAATACTAATGCTCATAAGAAGAATTACTCCAAAGATTCAATGATAAATAGAACACGCGCAACTAAATATACAGTTGTAATAAAAAGATTGTTTCCCCTGAGAAAACTACCAACATTACGAACTGCGCCTGCTTTGAAGAAACCGCTAAAGAGGAAATCTTTATCACTTATGGACTTATCACTTATGGATGAATATGGTAAAAAGAAAAAAGGAGAATCTTCAACGTCTGGTAAAGGTTTAATGAAAAACCTATATAATACAAATGTGATTTACTATAATGATATAAACAAATTGGTCGATAGAATGAGACTATTACATGAAGCCATGGAAGCTGGTCATACAGGTTTAAATAATGAATGGGTGGCTTTAGTTGACGAACTTCGAAATCGTGGAATAGTTGTATAAATCATTACGGATATATAAGAGAGCTGTGAGTATACAGTGGATCAGTTCAATCATGAGTGTCGACAAGTTCGGACGGTACTCCGGGCTAGGAGTACAAGGAGGAGAAAACAGAAAAAGAAGTGGATTGCCACAAACACCTGAAGGTGACTATGATATGAGTAACAAACGTTTAAAATTTGTTAAAGACCCAGAAGAAAATACTGATGGAGCAAATTTAAAAACAGTAAAAGAAGCAACTTCAACATCATTGAAATTAAACAAGAATACTTACTATGTTAAATCACATAGAATAATTAATGTTGGTAAACCAACTGACAGTTCTGATGCAATTACTAAAGAGTATTTATCATCTGAACTTTCCAACACTTTAAAATTGCAGTGGGGTAACAATTTAAAAGATGGACAAACATATGATGCTGGAAATCATAGGATAACCAATGTGGCAAATCCAAAAAATGATAAAGATTCAGTTAATAAAGAATATTTACATTCTATAATACCGGAAAAGACTCAACGAGGATTTTCTTTTTATAAGTTTATTATAAATGACATTGGATACCCAAAGGAAGACGGTGATGCTGTAAACCTGAAATACATCAAGGACAACTGTATTTTACAAGATGCTAATGAAATAGATTGTCATGGAAAAGCATTGTCAAATGTAAAATTTGGTTCTCAACCAAAAGACGCTGTTACTATGGAACAATTATCTAAAGAATTAAAAAGGGGAACATCAAATTTTGTAAAACATGAAGATGCCGTGCTAAAGCGAGGAAATACATTTATACATGGAAATGAAAAGTTTGATTTAATGCAAGGAAGTAATGATGAATGGGATGCGGGAGGTAAAAGAATAACAAATGGAAGATTTGGTCAAAAAAGTTCGGATGTACCTTTAATGGTACAAACATTAATTGCGGGCGGTCCTTTATTAGGCACATATGAAGGTCATAATAGAAGAATAAAAAATATAATACCTGGTTATGAAGAAAATGATTGTGTTACAGTGAAACAAACAATAACTTGGGATAAACGCAATGGAACCAAATTTGATGCTAAAATGAAGAAAATAATTAATATTTCACCAGGTGAAGATTTTAATGATGCTGCTACTATTGGACAAGTCATAACAACATCAAAAAGTGATTCGACCGCTTACACGTGTAATGATAAACGTATTATGCAGTTACACGATCCTCAACATCCGAAAGATGCTGTAACTTTAGATTGTTTAATAAGAATAGTGGGCAATTTACTTATTGATACCCACAATCATATAGCTAGTACAACGAGTCATGTAATAATTCAACCCGATGAACGAGAAGCTTGGATTAAAAATAGAATCATAAATCAGTATATAATTAATTTGAATAATTAAATATTTAAATATAAAAATTGTGCATAAGGTATTCATTTATGTAAAGCAGCTCGTGGAGTAAACACGCTGGTTATATAAGACGACATAATGAAGACCGCACCGCTCAGTTTTCGTCAAGACAGCGGCAAGAAAGGACGTGGTATTACATCAGCTGCGTTATCCCTGCTCAGACGGATTCCTGTTGGTGCTGTTCTAAATAGAACAATAGACGCTCTACCATACGAATTTCATCTGCCCGGAGGTTATCAATATTGTGGACCTGGAACTAAGTTGGCAAAACGTTTAGCAAGAGGAGATCCTGGAATTAATAAATTGGATCAAGCCTGCAAAGAACACGATATAGCGTATTCCAAGTTTGCAGATTCAAAAAATAGATCAATAGCAGATAGAGTGCTAGCGGAAAAAGCTTGGCAAAGAGTTAAATCAAGTGACGCCAGTATTGCAGAAAAAGCAGCAGCTTGGGCAGTAACAACAGCCATGAAGACAAAAGCTAAGTTTGGTGGTGGAAGACGACGCGGGAGAAAACCTAACAAAAAAGAAGCTGCAAAAAGAGGCGGGAACATTAAAAGAAGACGTCGCACTACCCCTAAAAGAAAAGTCAAGAAAACATCCATATGGTCAATGGTAAAAAACGGATCGGGTCTTTAGTTAAGACCATACCGTGTGTATTAAATGAGAAAAATAAATTGATAATTCCAAATGAAGCATTAACAAATCATCAATTGTCAAAATATGTAAAATGTTTAAGAATACCATTCTTTAGAGGAGTTTTTATGAAAGATACATTACCAAATAGAGTGTGGAAAAATGAAACTGAAATAGTAAATTTAGACTCTAATTATGGACCAGGTACTCATTGGGTATGTTATAAAAAACTTGGAGAAAATGTTTACTACTTTGATAGTTTTGGAAATTTACCACCACCAAAAGAACTTCAACATTATTTTCGGAACTCTAAGAATATATTCTACAACTACAAAAGAGAGCAACCTAGCAATACGGAAATATGCGGACATTTATGTTTAGAGTTCCTAGCGAAGAGCGTCAGTCAGCTTTAAGATGTCATCGTATACAGTGTCGCTAAGCGGAAATTCATCAACATTAAAAAGTACAATTTTCCCAGCGTTACGTTTATCTACGGATAAACTATGGGAAGCAGCATTATTGGATTTAACTACATACAATTCAATTCCCAATGTTACAGAAGGAAAGAATAATTTACTACATTATTATGAGAGTAAAGATGAAGAAGGAAATTATTCACAATTAAAAATAATTCCATTATCTACAGGAGCATATGAAATAGACGATATAAACCAAGTATTACAAAAGAAACTTGGAGAAGAAAATATTTCTATAAAAGGTAATAATAATACATTAAAAGCAGAAATAACTTCAAAGTATTATATAGATTTTAGCTTAGACCACTCAATCGGCAATTTGCTCGGATTTTCAAAGAAGAAAGGAATTTTAGCTCCTGGAAATGATTATACTGGCGATACAACAGTAACAATATTAAAGGTGAACAGTATTGATGTAACGTGCAATATTATACACGGATCATATAGAGATGGAGTAAATCAACATATATTACACACATTTTACCCGACAGTAGCTCCTGGTTTTAAAATAGTTGAGAAACCACAAAACCTGATATACTTACCATTAAACACCAGTTTCATTTCAGACATCGTACTGAACATATTGGATCAAGACGGCATTAGTGTTGACTTTAGAGGAGAAACCATAACTATACGATTACATATCAGAGCGGCAACATAAAGTCAACATGGGATTATCATTTAAACCACAACGGAAGAGCCGGGAGCTCAGTAGCTCCTCAACATTCGACGAGTTAACACCGGACAACATACGCTTCCTACAGAAGATCGGACTAAAACTTGCCAACCATGGATATACTGGATATAGCACAAGGACCGACATTCGACGAAACCCTATGGGAGAAGGAATATCACACTCACAACCCTTACACTTCATCAAAATTAAATAATAATGATGAAATAAGGATTCCTATTCAACAACAAGATATTTATACTTTACCATGTGAAAGTTATTTATATATCGAAGGAAGAGTAACAAAATTGGATGGAAAAACTGGTTCAACTGTTCCTTTTATAAATAACCCAATGGCATATCTGTTTGATGAAATTAGATATGAAATATCTGGAGTAACAGTTGATTCAACAAAAAAAGTTGGTATATCAACAACTTTAAAAGGATTAACTTCAATAACACCACATGAAAAAAATTCTTTAATTTCGGCTGGATGGGTAACTCCTAATAAAGACACTATTACTCCTAATTCAAATGGTTACTTTGATTTTAATGTACCTTTACGATTACTTTTGGGATTTGCAGAAGATTACAAGAGAATAATAATAAACGTTAAGCAAGAACTGGTACTACTTAGATCTTCAACAAATAAAGATGTAATACAAGCACCAGATGGAACTACAGAAGATAAATTGGAATGGCAATTAAAGTTGGATAAAGTTGTGTGGAGAGTACCTCATGTCAGATTGGCGGATGAACACCGAGTATTATTATTGAGGAAATTAAAATCTGACCGTGATATTGTAATACCATTTAGAAGTTGGGAATTTCATGAATACCCCATATTGCCTCAAACAGAAAGACAAACATGGACTGTTAAAACCTCTACTTATTTAGAACGAGCAAGGTACATAATAGTCGGTTTTCAAACTAAACGAAAAGATGTTATAACTGCGCACGCTGGTCAATTTGACCATTGCAAGATAAAGAATTGCAAAGTTTTTCTAAACTCTCAGTTCTTTCCATATGACAGTTTAAATGTTTCATTTGACAAGAAACGTTATTCCATTCTATATGACATGTATGCAAGATTTCAATCGTCATATTATGGTAAGACAAATACACCACTACTATCACCAGAACAATTTTATTCAAAAGCTCCAATTGTTGTAATCGATTGTTCAAAACAAAATGAATCCGTAAAATCTTCAAGTGTAGATATAAAAGTTGAAATGGAATTTGAAGATAAAATACCAGATGGAACTTCAGCATACTGTTTAATTCTACATGATAAAATAGTTACTTACACACCGCTGACAGGAATTGTGAAGAATGTACTTTAAGAAGGATTAATACAACATTTGCATGACTTGTAAGGTTTTTACAAAAGATCAACAATATCTAGGTCATCTGCGAGTATAAAAGCAAGAAAGAAGAGCTGACAATTCATTTCATCTTTGATTGTCGTATGGGTAACATCGTCCACAAGATGAGTTCTACTACATCAAGTGCTAATGAAGAAACTACACCTCTTATGGCTGACAATAGTTTGGATATAGAAAGACAAGTTGAACAGGAAATGGATGAGTTCCTCAAGTTTAAACATAAGAAGACAAAAGAAAAAGAAGAGGAAGTTGAAAAAGAAACAAAAAAAGGAAAATTGACAATAACATTCCCGCCAACATCTTAATGGAAGTATTTCTTCGAATATTTTATCCTATTTCTTCTTGTATGACAAAGACTGTGTCTGCTGGAGTAATGAAATCATTGGATTACTCTCCAACTGTTATTTTGAATCACGGATCTAAAATGGTAACCTTTACTGAATCTTCTTGGGAATCTTTTATGAAACATATACATCTTTTGGAGTGCTATTTGAGTAACAATACGTTTGGAAGAAAAACAAAACTAGGTTTGTTCGAATCAAATATTGAAATCGATATTGTTAAACAACGTGGTCAACAACTAGTTAGATTTAGAGATTTAACTAAATATAATATAAAAATACATTTGACAAAAGAAGAATTTTACGCTTTAACTTGTGCTACTGGTCCTATAACAAGATATTTAAAACAGCTAATATTCTCAAGTACAATTATCAAAGACTATTTAATTGATGCATTGGATAGACAACCATATGTTCCAATCCTATACGGTCCAGTAGATACTTCAATTTTCAATAGGATACCGCATGAAGTAGAGATGTGGAGACAGTTACACCATAATCAAACCAACTTTAATTTAGATGAAGAAGAAAAGCAAGAAAACAAGGAAAACGAATCACATTTCAACAATCAACAATCAACAACAAATTAAACAGACAAAGAATATTGTAAGTAAGAAGAAGAAGAATGTTGGAGTATAAAAGGCTGCCAATCTGCATTGACATACCAGTTGTCTACTGAACGTCATCATGGATAAACGAGTTTCATTCTCTAAGAAGACGGAAATAATGGAAGTAAAGCGAGGTATCATAGAGTTTCAGGCATTCCGTGGTAATGATGGAAATTTTATAATCAAAGAGTTAGTAGTACTAGATATGATAACATCTGTTTTTTATCATTTTTTATTTATGCCTCCTTTGCCGTTCAACAAATTAACAACCAAAGCTAAAGTAACAAACAAATGGTTGATGAAACATTTTCATAATCTAAGATGGGATGAAGGTTTTATAACTTACAATATGATGCCACACATTATGAATCATTTCTGCAAAGAGTTCAAAATTATTTTCACAAAAGGATTGGAAAAAGCAAATTGGATACAAGCATATACAAACCATGAAGTAATAAATGTGCAAATAGAGAAGGATTTTTATTGCTACTTTGCTAACATCTGTATTTCATCTAAAAACTTTAAACATCAACAGTCTCAATGTGCTTTAAAGAACGCATATCGTTTGAATGCCTATCTCCAGCAAAGTGGTGGGGGAAGCGATGGGTATAAAAGCGAGAGAGACACTATGACCATGCATGAGTATTACTCTAACCTCCGAGGAGTCAACACCTCTGACGCGCAAACACAAGAAGAAGAAGACGAACAATAGCAAGAAGACGATAATGGCATCACAAAATTTTCTACAATCGCTTGTTGATCAATTTAACAAACATTCTAAATCTACTATACTACCGACAAAAAAATGTTCAGAATTGAAGGAAGAAAAACATTATATTATTCACACTATTAAGAAGATGGAAACATCAATGGGAGACGCTATCAATTGTAAATTAAGTGAAGCACCCTACACACCTGGTGATGAACCAAAATTTCAAGTATTTCTTCCCAAACGCTTCGTTCAACTGCTGCAGAATGAAGATTTACGACTGATTCACCCCGGCGCACTCTACTTAGCAGCTCACGGTCCTAGCGGAAGCAACTCTACTGAACTTACACTTCATGTTATGCCTACTAGCAACTAATCTGTTGTTTATATATACTGTTGTACATGTATGTAACTGATTATAAATAAATAAAAAATAAAAATGAAAAAAAATAAAAAAGGCAACAAATCGATAGTGTTTCTGCACTATCGATATGTTGCTTTTTTAAAAACACGTTTGGGTGACCTTGACCTAGTTTTGAGGGTATATAAAGGCCGTAATTTTCTTGAGGATCTCATCAGTCTACGACTACCTTTCGTGCTGTACACATCTCTGTTGGCTCTCCAGTTATTACAAATAACAACATGTCTCTTAAGGTTAAGTGTGCATCATATGATACTACCACCATCACAACTTTTGAAGAACTCGACGATTTTACTAATGAATTGCGAGTGTTACTTGCCGGTGGTTATCGTTTAAATATTGATGTTTACGCTAACAACATGAGGATGTTTCCTAAACAAAAATTCTGCAATGAAGAAGTATTTGTTTCCACACAACCTTCAACTACAACACCATCTACTCAAAATAATGTTAAGTTCCAGAAATATTACTGATGTTGAATAATATTGAGTGGTCGCTGTGGCATCTATAAAAGGAACACGTAACCTAAACAGAATCATCATTTGCTTCCCAACTGACGCAGCGAAAACAACTATCACTACCATGTTGTACAGAATGATGATTGAATTCAATGGAAAAATCTACGGAAAAGACTATCAAAGTGTAGAACAAATGACGTCCGATCTTCAAGTATTGACTAAAGAAGGATTCCAACCAAAATTAATTCTAAAATTTCCTGAAGTACATCCACTATCCACTGAAGATCTCATTGCTATGGCTAAAGAAGAAAAAGAAAAATACAAACAAGATATAAAGAAAGAAAAAGAGAATGAAAACTCACTATCTTAAATAAATACATCTTACACTTGTAAGATGTTCTTTTTTAAAACTCCATTTGGATGACCTTGAGATTACCCCCACCACTTTTTCTAGTCTATAAAACACACTATCCTACACTATACACCTTCATTTCTTGGCTAAACTTAGAAGCGTCAACATGGAAAACAAGAAAGACAAGTACAAACCACGCTATTGTTGTGAACAAAAATGTACCGATATAGGAAGATGGATGGTAGACGGATTAGCTTGTAGAAAATGTGAATTCTTCGGATCTTGTTACTGCAAATGCAAGACAAAACAACTAACAACACCAGAATTGCGAACCTTCAAGATTTATAAATCAAGATACTTCCACACTTGCTGTCCCCAGAGATGTATCAAATTTCATCCAGAAAAAATTGTTAATTGCCGAGAGTGTAATGCATGTTATAAAGACGACTTTTGTACATGCATCATAAATGCATGCAAGTACAGATCTGATTGGTCTACTGATCCTGTTGAAGCTTCAGATGTATAGCTGCAGTCACTGACTGCAGCCCTTTTTTAAAACTCCATTTGATTGACCTTGAGATTACCCCCACCACTTATTTTTTACAACATATATTCTACGGATCATTCCATACGCTTCTCATTCTTATTTCATTACTCGCACTGACAACAACATGGATGATAAGTTCATTTCCTTTCAACATTTAGTTACCGACAGAGAAGAGATGGAAGCCCTATTCCAAAACTTACTCACACTCATTGATAACTATCCTTTAAGATGGATCAACATCACAGTGCAATACGTCAATCCTACCAAAATATTTTCATCCTCATCATCTTCTTCTGCCACCTCCATGTCTTCATCGTCGCAAAGTGCAGAGGAAGAGGAACAGACAACTAATGGTGTTAAAATTGTTGAATTAAACGACGAGGAACAAGAAATGCAAGCTCTGGTTAAATATAAATTTAATATTTAATTTATAAAAATTATTAGTGTTTCTAATTTATATTACAGCTAATACTTATTTCTACACACCACCCATAACCTACCCAAATGGGATTTTGCGGCAAAATGCTCTGGCCGCCGGTTCGCATATGATTATATCATCCTTCCCCCACTACTCTACCACCCCCACCCCTCTACTTCCCCCTCCACCACCTTTGCCCACATACAAGCGACCCTCTGACCATCGCTCACCATTTGTTTGCCAACTTTCGAACAATGAGCTCCTCTCCTTTAACAACAAGTAAATGTACTTTTCTTATTCAATCACAGGAAGACTTACAAAATATTTTTCAAATTTTAAGTGATCTAATAAACACTCCAAATAACACCATTAGTATCACTGTGGAAGTTTCCTACAATTCTTCTGATTACGAAAACATGGAAAGCGAAGACGTCGAAGTTTTACAGCTGCCAGACAATAGTCTTCCATCTTCCAAAGCTGCAACACCCGACACAGCTAATAATGATGTTTAGTCGACTACAATTATTTTCTTTACCCCCCACCATTTTTACAGTAATATATAACCTGTCCCTATCTCTGTTTCTCATTTCATCGCCAACTTTCTGACCGTCAACACCACTCCCATTTTACCTGCATACATTTTATACACGAAGATAATGGATGATTTTTCATTTACATCACGATTGGAAGAGGATAAACTCAAACTCGAAATCAACAGACTACGATTGGAAACAAAGAATCAAGAAGAAATGATTCAGCTTTTACAACTATTCAAATGCGTACTGTGGATAGTATGTTTTTATCTTCTCATCGCTATCACCTTTGGCGTCTACCACTCCATCACCAGTAAACAACATTTTAACACCTCCTCAAATAAAACCACTACTTTTCTTTGATTAAATAAATTTATACCCACATTCAATCTAACCCCTCGGGGCTCACCTTTTTTAAAAAACCCTCCAGATGACCTTGACCCACTTCCAAAACCCACCCATCACTGTCAAAAAACCCCAGCCCCTACAACCGTTACAACTGCGTGACCTTGACCTGAGCCAGGAGTGCCCAAACCCCACTACTGATACAGTTAATGATAAATATCATTGTTGTTTTGAGTTGTCATGTCCATAACCAATGACGTATATGTTGATATTTCACAAAAATTAGGATAAAGTGTGAGGTTTTAATTTACGTATTATATTACGAAACAATAATATCTTTCATTTTCATAGTTTATTTAGTCTCAAGTGCTAGTCAGTGGCTATATTAAAAACGTTTTGCTATGGAGAAAGGTATTGCATTTCCAATGCCGTATATTTGTCACTACAAGAAAAATAGGACCTATCCGAGCAAGAATCTCCACTTTTCTTATAAATCCACTTTGTTGGGTCTGACAGGCCGCAGAATTCGCATTTGAACTAAGTTTATCCGTGGAATTTAAATTTGAATTTACAATTTCAAATATCATTAACCGTCTTAAACGTTACCTCATTTAGTAAAAGAAATAAATTCCATATAATTTTAGAATTTCATACTATATGCAACTTTTTTATATTTGTATTTCAATGATATTAGTAGATGCATATACAGTATATATGTAGCACATTATAACAATTATGAGATATCGATAAAACTGAGTACTCTGTTTTTGTATAAACATTTGGCCTATTTTAAATCATTGAATCCAGCAAAATGTTTCGGCTCTCTTAAGGCCATTTTTAAGCTAAAAATTAAATACAAAATTACATAACCCTAGTAACTAAAAGATAAAACAGTCCAAAAATAAATTAAATATTACAGAAAACATATGTTTGAATGTAAATCATGACTAGTTGGGTTAAAAAAAAATTCGATTATGTGTTGTTACTTGAGTGTTGAGTAAATCTTCTTTTTTACTCATATATATGTGAAAGAAAAAATATAAGATTTACTAAACACTCAAGTAACATTATATAATCCAATTTTTTTAAAATAAAGAAAATAAAATAAAAATAAATCCAAATTGCATGAAATGGAAAACAACCAACTGGTCATGATTTACATTCAAACATATGTTTTCTGTAATATTTAATTTATTTTTGTACTGTAGTGTCTTTTAGTTTTATTAGGATTATGTAATTTTGTATTTAATTTTTAGCTTGAAAATGGCCTTAAGAGAGCCGAAATATATTGCTGGATTCAACGATTTAAAATAAATGTTTCCACAAAAACAGGGTACTCAGTTTTATCAATATCTCATAATTGTTATAACTATAGTAGCCTAAAATCACATATTATTTGCAATAGTACATTATATATTATATATTAGTTATACCATGAAAATTTTTTAATGTATTTCATAAATTTGTAACACTCATGTTCTATGTTATAAAGTAGTAATAAGGTAAAAACATGCATTTCCGATTGAGATAGACCTACAGATAATGTTCTTCAATAATTGTATGAGAGTTTGAAAAACAATCCTGAATTTATTGGAATGAGCATGGATTTACGCTTAGGCTTTTCCAAACATCTGTGAATTGCCAGGTAAAATTAATAGTAATATTTTTCTTAAACGAAGGCTTTCTGATTTTGCGAGAAGGGAAATTAATCATAAAGTTATTTTGCCTTAAGTCTGGGGTGTAGAGTTTTATTTTGATTAACAACCTTTTGACATTTTCTTCAAATAACTTTTCATAACGCGTATTATTATAAAATTTGCTTAAGCTAAATCAAATTTCTTCCAAAACGTTCTTAATAGACATAATTGCCGCAACTCAACTACAGTCTATTTCTGCAACACAAACGTTTTCTTATAAAATACGTGTCCAATATTCCTCCATTATTATATCATACCCTTCAATGCCCTACCGCAACATATTTATCTAAACCTAAAAAATCTTATTGAAAAATAGTTAAGTGTCTCTAGGGAACCGTTTTGATCTGAAGTTTTCCATAAATGATATTTTAAGTTACTTTGTGTGTTTTTGAATAGGTAATGTGACAATTATCAACTCTGATGACGATTGTCTAGCAGTCTAGCAAAACTACACCGGCAGTAGTCCCACTGAATACAAAACGTGAAGAGACAAACACGATCATTCTAACCGGGTATAATAGAACAGCTACGAGTATATTTCAATTAAATTATATTTTAATTACAAAAAACTGTAATTATATTAATATAATAAATATCAGACCTTTCAAATACGCTTAAAATAGTAAAATATAAATTGGATAGTTGTAATCAAAACATAAACAATGTAGTGTTATATTTATGCAAACTGTTTCTTACATAAATCAATAATAACTTTAAAGTTTTATACCTATAAATTTTGAATACATATGAAAAATAAACTTTAAGATAATAAGCATAGTTTACTGTATAACTGAAAGTAGTCGGTGTTAGCCTAACATTGACGCACCCTACCACTGGACTGACAGACTGATCAAGGGGGACTGACTGATCAGGGGGTGGGGGATGACGGAAAGTAGGTCACGGCATTCCTTGAATGAGGGGTGTGAAGCACAGTTGTGGATGACACTACCGACACTTAGTAAATAATATTTTTAAGCAAAAAAGTGCCGACCAGGTCATTTTGATAATTATGCGAGACATGTGCTACACATGAAAGTAAAAGTGCTCAAAGTATTTTTAAAACAGTTGTTAGGTTGTCAATGTTTTTTTTTCAACACCAAAAAGCCGTTTTCCTCACACATTGTTATGATCCAAGCAGTCATGGCCAGTAAATCAAATTCCAAACAAAACCTAAAATTTTCTGATAACTCATTTCATGTGGTAGAGTTCACTTTCCATTTAAGCTGCTTTAGATTGATATAAGTGATCTAATAAACACTCCAAATAACACCATTAGTATCACTGTGGAAGTTTCCTACAATTCTTCTGATTACGAAAACATGGAAAGCGAAGACGTCGAAGTTTTACAGCTGCCAGACAATAGTCTTCCATCTTCCAAAGCTGCAACACCCGACACAGCTAATAATGATGTTTAGTCGACTACAATTATTTTCTTTACCCCCCACCATTTTTACAGTAATATATAACCTGTCCCTATCTCTGTTTCTCATTTCATCGCCAACTTTCTGACCGTCAACACCACTCCCATTTTACCTGCATACATTTTATACACGAAGATAATGGATGATTTTTCATTTACATCACGATTGGAAGAGGATAAACTCAAACTCGAAATCAACAGACTACAATTGGAAACAAAGAATCAAGAAGAAATGATTCAGCTTTTACAACTATTCAAATGCGTACTGTGGATAGTATGTTTTTATCTTCTCATCGCTATCACCTTTGGCGTCTACCACTCCATCACCAGTAAACAACATTTTAACACCTCCTCAAATAAAACCACTACTTTTCTTTAATTAAATAAATCTATACCCACCTTCAATCTAACCCCTCGGGGCTCACCTTTTTTAAAAACCCCTCCAGATGACCTTGACCCACTTCCAAAACCCACCCATCACTGTCAAAAAACCCCAGCCCCTACAACCGTTACAACTGCGTGACCTTGACCTGAGCCAGGAGTGCCCAAACCCCACTACTGATACAGTTAATGATAAATATCATTGTTGTTTTGAGTTGTCATGTCCATAACCAATGACGTATATGTTGATATTTCACAAAAATTAGGATAAAGTGTGAGGTTTTAATTTACGTATTATATTACGAAACAATAATATCTTTCATTTTCATAGTTTATTTAGTCTCAAGTGCTAGTCAGTGGCTATATTAAAAACGTTTTGCTATGGAGAAAGGTATTGCATTTCCAATGCCGTATATTTGTCACTACAAGAAAAATAGGACCTATCCGAGCAAGAATCTCCACTTTTCTTATAAATCCACTTTGTTGGGTCTGACAGGCCGCAGAATTCGCATTTGAACTAAGTTTGTCCGTGGAATTTAAATTTGAATTTACAATTTCAAATGTTATTAACCGTCTTAAACGTTACCTCATTTAGTAAAAGAAATAAATTCCATATAATTTTAGAATTTCATACTATATGCAACTTTTTTATATTTGTATTTCAATGATATTAGTAGATGCATATACAGTATATATGTAGCACATTATAACAATTATGAGATATCGATAAAACTGAGTACTCTGTTTTTGTATAAACATTTGGCCTATTTTAAATCATTGAATCCAGCAAAATGTTTCGGCTCTCTTAAGGCCATTTTTAAGCTAAAAATTAAATACAAAATTACATAACCCTAGTAACTAAAAGATAAAACAGTCCAAAAATAAATTAAATATTACAGAAAACATATGTTTGAATGTAAATCATGACTAGTTGGGTTAAAAAAAAATTCGATTATGTGTTGTTACTTGAGTGTTGAGTAAATCTTCCTTTTTTACTCATATATATGTGAAAGAAAAAATATAAGATTTACTAAACACTCAAGTAACAACATATAATCCAATTTTTTTAAAATAAAGAAAATAAAATAAAAATAAATCCAAATTGCATGAAATGGAAAACAACCAACTGGTCATGATTTACATTCAAACATATGTTTTCTGTAATATTTAATTTATTTTTGTACTGTAGTGTCTTTTAGTTTTATTAGGATTATGTAATTTTGTATTTAATTTTTAGCTTGAAAATGGCCTTAAGAGAGCCGAAATATATTGCTGGATTCAACGATTTAAAATAAATGTTTCCACAAAAACAGGGTACTCAGTTTTATCAATATCTCATAATTGTTATAACTATAGTAGCCTAAAATCACATATTATTTGCAATAGTACATTATATATTATATATTAGTTATACCATGAAAATTTTTTAATGTATTTCATAAATTTGTAACACTCATGTTCTATGTTATAAAGTAGTAATAAGGTAAAAACATGCATTTCCGATTGAGATAGACCTACAGATAATGTTCTTCAATAATTGTATGAGAGTTTGAAAAACAATCCTGAATTTATTGGAATGAGCATGGATTTACGCTTAGGCTTTTCCAAACATCTGTGAATTGCCAGGTAAAATTAATAGTAATATTTTTCTTAAACGAAGGCTTTCTGATTTTGCGAGAAGGGAAATTAATCATAAAGTTATTTTGCCTTAAGTCTGGGGTGTAGAGTTTTATTTTGATTAACAACCTTTTGACATTTTCTTCAAATAACTTTTCATAACGCGTATTATTATAAAATTTGCTTAAGCTAAATCAAATTTCTTCCAAAACGTTCTTAATAGACATAATTGCCGCAACTCAACTACAGTCTATTTCTGCAACACAAACGTTTTCTTATAAAATACGTGTCCAATATTCCTCCATTATTATATCATACCCTTCAATGCCCTACCGCAACATATTTATCTAAACCTAAAAAATCTTATTGAAAAATAGTTAAGTGTCTCTAGGGAACCGTTTTGATCTGAAGTTTTCCATAAATGATATTTTAAGTTACTTTGTGTGTTTTTGAATAGGTAATGTGACAATTATCAACTCTGATGACGATTGTCTAGCAGTCTAGCAAAACTACACCGGCAGTAGTCCCACTGAATACAAAACGTGAAGAGACAAACACGATCATTCTAACCGGGTATAATAGAACAGCTACGAGTATATTTCAATTAAATTATATTTTAATTACAAAAAACTGTAATTATATTAATATAATAAATATCAGACCTTTCAAATACGCTTAAAATAGTAAAATATAAATTGGATAGTTGTAATCAAAACATAAACAATGTAGTGTTATATTTATGCAAACTGTTTCTTACATAAATCAATAATAACTTTAAAGTTTTATACCTATAAATTTTGAATACATATGAAAAATAAACTTTAAGATAATAAGCATAGTTTACTGTATAACTGAAAGTAGTCGGTGTTAGCCTAACATTGACGCACCCTACCACTGGACTGACAGACTGATCAAGGGGGACTGACTGATCAGGGGGTGGGGGATGACGGAAAGTAGGTCACGGCATTCCTTGAATGAGGGGTGTGAAGCACAGTTGTGGATGACACTACCGACACTTAGTAAATAATATTTTTAAGCAAAAAAGTGCCGACCAGGTCATTTTGATAATTATGCGAGACATGTGCTACACATGAAAGTAAAAGTGCTCAAAGTATTTTTAAAACAGTTGTTAGGTTGTCAATGTTTTTTTTTCAACACCAAAAAGCCGTTTTCCTCACACATTGTTATGATCCAAGGCAGTCATGGCCAGTAAATCAAATTCCAAACAAAACCTAAAATTTTCTGATAACTCATTTCATGTGGTAGAGTTCACTTTCCATTTAAGCTGCTTTAGATTGATAAATAAAATGTGTAGTGGTTTATCTTAGTAGTGTGAAATTGTTGGTGCTGGGCCAGTTCAAGGTCACCTGAGGGATGACGTCATCGAGGTCAATGACCTCACCGATGACGTCATCGATAACGTCATCGATTGAGTCATCGATGACGTCATCACCAATGACGTCATTCCGATGACGTCACACCCATGACGTCACAGAAATGACGTGCTGATGACGTCATCACCCCTTACGTCATCAAAATGACGTCACCGACGCCACTAAGGTCAAGGTCATGCCGAAACTTAAAATTTTTTGGCACTTTTGCCGTTTCTCGCACTACGCTCCGAGTTTCAGTCCGAGTCCCCGTGACCTTGACCACTTGGAGCGAATTTTGGACGAGAAACGGCAAAAGTGCCAAGTTAAACTCGAGTTTCTGACATGACTCAGCCTAAATGGGCAATCGGTTATCCCTCAGGTGACCTTGAACCAGCACAACACCAACAATTTCATATTACTGTGACCTTGAAAACCTAACAACGGAGCGCCGACACCGATGCGCACCCCACGACAGCCACCGAGTGACTGACTGTCAGGCTCCGTGTACTCTAGGTATATCGGCTTGAGAGACTAAGACTCTAAACTGTCAGGAATGGGAGTAACTAACTGAATTTCGCAAGGAAAAGTCATTTCATCCAATATTTTAAACAAATCTTCATCAGTAAAACTGACATTAGTCTGTTTTGTATAAAACTTAGGGTGTCCGCGCAACAGTTTCCGCCACTTAGCTAAAGTTGAAACCCTCTTAACTTTGAGTGGTGGACAGTGAGCAACTAATAAAGCCTTAACACGGCTAAGTTTCTTACCTAAAGCGTCCCGCGATATGACTTCTCCTCACAAAAGTCCGCACAATACTGAGAGACTGCTTGTAGCGCACGAGTCAAGGGAAAAGAGGTGGGGGAAACAGCAGGAGTGGGGGAAGGTCACAGTGGTGAGGGAAGGTGAGGTGGTACGCTGGAGTATCGCATCACTTCACCATGAGCTGTCCTACAGTCAACACACTGTTCTCTTGGCCCGAGTTGGCACTAGAAGAAACATTTCTGTACAGCTTAGGCTGTGAGAGCCGAGGAAGCAAAGTCAAAGTGGAAATTGTGTTAAACTCCAAGATGAAGAGTCTCCTAAATAAACTAATTGTATCCCTGCAATCCCCTATAACTTTAGAGAAATACCACTTTATTAAGCGACACCTTATACTTTGGCAAAACGAAGTGGAAATGGAAAAGATTACAGTAAAATTAACTTAACTCAAAACTTGGACTGGACACTCATGGCGATACCACGTGGCGTGCAAACGCCACCCTAAACATTACAAGTTAGGTTATTAAGCACCTCTGGTACGATAACCGATGTGCTAGAGTTAAAGTGTGATGACCTTGAGTCAAAACACTGAAATACTACAAGTCGATATCGTCCCAGAGTTAAAGTGTAGTGACCTACATTCAGAACTTGTAAAATTACTTACATATAGAGAGCTAGAGAACAGCGAGACGCACCGCAAGGAAGCCGGAGACATACTGGCGAAGCAGTGTTGTGCAGCCTAGGGACCCAGTTGTGGTGGGGGTAC
>CM061536.1:73220367-73356180 GCA_030545055.2 Neoaliturus tenellus | reverse complement strand
AATCCGCTGGATTTCTTCTAACATTTTACATATTCTGGCTGAATAATGTGTTACAGATCGACCAGCGACATGTCCAGATCCGTTTCAATCTCAACAGCTTCAAGCCCAAGGAACAGATCCTGAGCCTTTCGCATGTGGATGTCTCCGACGGCCAGTGGCATGTAGTTAAGGTGAACAACAATAATTTCTTGTTTTATTGATTCCGTTGGATGTAAAGAACACGTCTATACCTCTTTTACGTTAATACTGTTAGGAAAACGTTTTAATGACTGCAACTTTTTTGAATATGCATTAAAGATTTCCTAATATTTTCAACATTGTCTGAAAGTTCAGGCTCTAAACAGGTTGAGCATGCACTGGAAGTCTAACGACATTTGACTTTTAATAATTGTTGGGGACTTTTAATAGATGTAAAAATGTTGTCACATTTCCAGAGTGGGTACAAAACTCGGGACGCTCTCTAGAGAAAGCCGTAGAGGAATCTGTATCGGCCTACGTCATATTAGTTATAATTTTTATTTAAGGCCTTTTTGAATTTAGATCGAAATGCCACAAACCCGATCTCAAAAGGTCGAATATAACACAAATTATTGCATTTTTAAATTTCGGTAATGCGATTTTATGCAAAGTTTGACTGCCTGTCATTTTGAATTGACTTGGCGACATTGTTTTCAATCCTAGTTATCTCTTCATTTTAAAGATCCTGGAAATTAGGTTAAATGTTTTCTTTTGAGTCTTTATTAGCCGTCTTCATTTGCTAACCGATATATTAAGATTAGATTTCGATTTTCAGCCCGATTTGAGACAGCCCATGAAAATTTTTATGAAATATTTAACGTAAGTTTTTGAATTCTGTTTAACAGAAAGCAGTAACGCGAAGCTGACCTCAAATGAACATTTAAGTCAAAAATGGCATTCATTCAAGCTTTGCATAGAAGTATTTTACCAAAATTTCAAAACGCAATAACTCGCGGTATATTTGACCTTTTAAAACCAGGTTTGTGGCAATTTTCTATCTAAATTCAAAAACCTTTAAAATTATATCTAACATGACATACGACTTTCCTCTACGACTTCCTCTAAGGGGCGTCCCCTATATTGTGCCCACTATGAAAATGTAACAACATCGATCTTTAACATTTACTAAATGTTCCCAACAATGATCAAAAGTCAAATTTTGTTAGGATTTCAGTGCATGTTCAAACTGTTTAGTGTCTGGAGTATTAGTATTTCAGGGCCTAACTATGATAAATATTTAATTATTTTTATTTAATTTGAAATGTAATTTCTAATTATTTGATTATATTTATTACAACTTGTTCCTAAAAAAAACTTAAATCTCCATTGAAATTGAGTAAAAAATACATACTTGTGCATTTAAAAACTTCCAAATGTTTACAGTGCCTAATTCATTGGTTGTTTGTTAAAATTTTGGCAAAAACAACCATGTATGACAGGAAAATTATTTATGCACTTATATAAGTTAGTTGATAATTTTTAAAAGTTTTACAGGGAGAAATTTCAGATGAACGGGAGATATTTTACACTTTTTACAACAGTCTGTTCCCTCAGGTTTCACGGCACGGGTCGACAGCAGCGCTATCGTTGGATGGCGGCGAAGGCCGTTACTACAATGAAAGCTTCATGTTGTCCGGACATCAGCTAATCACGGTAGACAAGCAGGAGGGGGTGTACGCGGGAGGGCCTCCTGAACATCTGGCGGGAAGGAACCCTGTGATGGCCTCCTTTGGTGAAGGTAGGTGTTTTATCCAGCGAACACAGAATAGAAATCGGGAGGCAAGCCTCAAGCCTAAAAGAAAAAACTCACAATTAAAATAAAAATCAGCGGTTTGTCTCATTTAACGTGAGTCACCCACAAAAGAGGTAGGATACTTGGCTTCACCACCTTTGATTTTAGTTGGATACAAGAATTATACAAGGTACATCACAATTATAAACCTAAACTTAACCAGGTTATTTCTTAGGTTAAGAAAACTTAATTTAATAACATTTAATCTATAGTTCCTATTATGCTTTGTTTTCCGTCTGCCTGTCCATATGTGTTTTTCAATAAATAATCAATAAATATGCCAAATTGGAACTTCGCATGTGTGTTAAAGGTAGTTATTATAATTTAAACTGAAAAATTAAAAAGGTAAATCACTTCCGGTTTAAAGTGATATTAGAAATAACTCCAAAGTTAAATATCTAAAAAATTGTATATACGGTAAAATTGCAATACGTTACTTGCTAAGAGTTCAAAAGGGTTCATTGTTTCAACAGCAGTTCAGTTTAAAAGGGGATTTATCCAGTTCCATAATTCTCTATCTTGTTGAGCAACTACTCCATATCAAGACTTGAGAATTGTATTGAATAAGTCTATTCTATCAGTTGTTATGTTGATTTTTAGTTCTTGTCGCTGTTGTATTGGCACCCAATATCTGTGACCATATTATATATTCTGCATTATTTTTTTAAGTTCAACTGTTATCTGTAGCATTGCATGCGTGTTGTTATGCACAGTATAAATTATGCCTATATTATTTATTTTACTATGCATATTCGCTTGTCTATATTATTAAATCTATCAACTTAAAATGGTCTCAAGTCCTAGACACATTTTATACTCATATCTATTTATTCATGTTTTATTTCATATGCATTTATTTATAACACGGCATGAACAATTTTTCCCATATTACAGGTCTTAAGTTAAGGTTACATGTGGTACTATGAATATCTATATTAAGTGCATTTATATTGTATCTGTTATTACTACCAGTAATTTTGTTGTCTTGTTGCATGGGAATGTACATTTACCAATGCTCTAGTTATAATATAAGTTTTTGTTTATGAAAAAACCCAGCAGACTTGACATGTTCTTTGTATTGCTATTTGTGAAAAGGTGTATACCGTAATAAATAAATAAACAACACCAATGTTAATAACGTTTGGGTATTCATAATTCAATAATAATTTTTGCGTAAAAAATGCTAATTTTCGATATATTGTTTAAAATTTTTACTATTAATGAAATGTTATAATCTTTCCTCCATGAAAAACGCAAACAATTTGAACCAACAACGAATGTAGCAAAAATTAGTTGAATAAATTCATAAAATATCAATCCTATACGTGATATATTTTTTTTACGATTGAAAGGCCGAAAGAAAGTTAGTAAATTGATATTTTTTTATTCTTTTTGATAAATAATGATTCCAGGATAAGAACCAATCCTATATTTTATATTTACACGTCACATAAATGCCCGTGGTATTTCAGAAAATTTAATGTTGATGATAAAATTTGCTTGATCGGTAAAATACAAGAATATACCACTGTTTATATTTACAGTAGTTTTAAAATATCATGTTAAAAACGAATCTCATGCGTATTGCTATTGACACACAGACTGTATTGTATGTAACTGACCACTGATTGAGACTGCTTTTATATCATAAATAAGCCAATGTTTGAAAGAAAAATAACTACAAATGTTAAATTATAATTATGTATACCAATATTTTGTCTAGAATATGTTAATAGGCTACAAGGTTTCCTTGTAAACATTTATTTATAAAGTGTAATTTTAAAATTTTTTGTTGTTTCTTAATATAATCATACCCAAAAGGATCCTTATCTAAGATTTTTTGCCCACTATACGGAATATGAGTGCAATAAAATGTAAATTATTGAATACCAATTTTATTTTCTTCAAAATGTAAGTTGTGCCACTGCTATTATTTCAAAATAATAATAGTTTTTAGTACTAAGAGCAAAATTTTCTCTTTTTGGTTCCGCAATCAAACTTTTAAAAACGTTCAAGCATGAAAAAGACACTTTTGCTCCAAGTGATGAACAGCTTTTCTTATCATATTGCGCAATTAAAATTTAAATAGTATAACATTTTTACCATAAAGTTTATTTTTGAGGATATGCTTACAAAGTAAGTACGTTTCTTTGATTTAATTATTACAAACAAAACATCGAATTTCAATATTCTGCATATCAAATTAATAAACAATAATAATACATACCAAACATCTGACTTTTTAATCCTAGGATATCACGGCTGACTTTTTGAAAAAAAAAGTGGATTTTATGCGGAATGAAACAAATATTTAAGGCATCAATAATCTATTTTGGTCCCAACAAGAACTAAGTAATAATTTAAAGTCACATTAACTTATTTATAAACTACCAAACGATTCCAGATCTATTTATTTTTAGAGGTAGAACGATTTACAACTCAAGACGTAACCAAGTGGATAAATTATTTCAAATCCAATTACCAAGTTCAACTGGAAAGTTTGCAAACAAAGAAGCTTTCTCGAAGTACTATTCTTCAGGATCAGCGTTACTTATATTTGGAATACTGAAACGATTTATCTGTCTTTGTTGATTTTTTGTTACTAACTTTGTTGGTCGGTAAAGGACATGTTATCATAAAAATAATTGCCAGGTAACTTTTCATGTACATCGATATAAGACACTCAATAATATTTCTTAAATTTAATTTTTTTTCTATTACCACTCACTTATCACACCCACTTACTTGACCTAGAACCTTGAACATTACCACAGAAATCTTTTATAGGACATGACCATTCGATTTGTTGCAATTCATTATTTTAAATCCTTTTGGGGAAATGTAATGATGTCGTTAATGGTGCGCTCTACCTCGGTGACAAAATCGAAGCGATATTGTAAAATGCCGCTAGGCGTGGAATGTCCATTAAAAAAATATATGACGGGTAATTTTAAATATTCTTTCTTTCTTGTTTTTTTTTTTTTTTTTTTTTTTTTTTTTTTTTTTTTTTTTTTTGCGAAATCTATCAGTGGTCTAATGCCGATGTTTTTTAAGTTGCAGACCTTTTGTGTGCCCCTCTTGAATCATTATCATAAAACTTTTTACCAATCCAATTGCAGATTCTTATTTCTAAGATTCTATCGCTCACACGAAATTTTTTATAAAGGTTTAAGATTACCTGAGTCTGCCAACGTGATCCTTCTGTCTCCTAAAGGTGACGCGTTTCGAGTATTAAATACTCATTTTCAAACCTAACACAAGAACACTTAAAACATCACTCGAACGAGGTCGTCAAAGTTTTAAAAAACACGAACATACAAACATTTAAGATTTGACACGGCCGGCTCGCGTGCGCGCACATGTACTGCATCGTCATGACTCTGTTAGGTTGTTAGGTTTGAAAATGAGTATTTAATACTCGAAACGCGTCACCTTTAGGAGACAGAAGGATCACGTTGGCAGACTCAGGTAATCTTAAACCTTTATAGTCAATTCAAGTGATTCGGAGACAAAAAAAAAACCCAGAACTATGAATTTTTTTAGTTTTTCTCTAAAAATTGAATTCAATGTGATTTAAGTTACAACAAAAACGCTTATTTCAACATTATTAGCAAGCACCCTGCCTAATAATTTCTATTAATACATAGACATTTTAAGAAATAGGCATAGTAGAACATTGTTTTACGAAAATAATGACACCAAAATATTTTAAATCAGTTTACAACTGGTGCGACAAACCCTTGTATTCGTCCGCAGCAGACGGGTACAGCGCCCCAATAAAGGCTCACACAATTGTCTTCCCTTTAGACAACACGACCATTCGTAGACTGAGATGAGTGGACGAGTTAAACTGATCGTTGATGGAATTCCGAGAACGACCTCATACCTATGGCATTATGAGGCATTTAAACATGTTTTAGTTTATGGAAAGCGCTGTTGCACAGCTGGTTGCATTATAAGGTCTGGATAAAGAAAGGGCATAATAATATTAAAGACAATATCGTAAAGTCAGTTTAAGGTGTTTTTCTATTCAGGTTTTCACCCCACGCAAAGGTCTTCGACCAATGTGAGGTTTTTTAAATGTCATTTTTTTCATACTGCATTGTATATTATTTTATGAATGAATAAAGAATCATTTGATTTTATTTGAGGTTATTTCAAGCAATTTATTTTAAAAAGGTTTAAATGATTTATTTTTTGTAAAACCAAACTATTGGTTGCTTTGTTTGATAAATAATTTGAAAGGTTAGTGACTTGTTTTTAAGGGAAGCTCGTTTTTCTTTGAGGTCCAGTTTTTATTTGATATATTTATACCAAGCGGTAAATTTGGTATTATTTAATAGACATTCTTCTTTAAAATTATATCACTCTGAGTCAACTCAAGGTGCTTTTTACTCATAATGTTGGTGTGGTGTGGGAAACATTATATTGTTGATTAGGAACAGCGCATGGGCGGATTTACGGGGGTGCCAGGGGGTGCCTGGCACCCCCTGAATTTTTGTGATTTTTATAAATTCTTTCATATTTTTGTAATAATGTTTTTGTATTGGATCAAAGTAGTTTTTTGGACAGTAAACATTTTTAACAAGTAAGACGTAAGTAGTCAACGTGTATTCGATTCAACTATTTTAAAATGCAATTAAAGTATAGTATTTTGTATATAAAATTATGCATATTTTGAACATAACGCGGTCGTGTGTGTGTACGCCACGACGTTTCTGGTCAACTACACTGCACGATTTCGGGCAACGGCGAGTATTACCGACGCTGGTCTGACGCTCTCTCTCTCTCTCTCTCTCTCTCTCTCTCTCTCTCTCTCTCTCTCTCTCTCTCTCTCTCCCTCACCCCCTCTCGAACTGGAAGGTTATAGGTTAACAAACGATCTTCATTAAAATGGAATAAACACTCTTTAAAGATCCTTAAAACGCTTTTCTAGTAACGGTTAAAATCAACATTCTAGAGTTTTTTTCATAACAAAATTCCAAATTAGATAGACATTTTTCTCAACTAAAATGAGTTATAGTAAAATTTTAGGGGTTTATTTTTGTAATAATAAATTGAACAGCGGTACTTGTTTGTTATACATAAATCACTATTTCTTATTAGGTTATTTTGAATTGCCGCGGTCTTAAAAAACACACATACTGTACATTGAAATAAGACTATTTACTGAAACAGTGTGTGAAAATTTAATTTTTCTAAGTTTTACAGTTTTTTGGGTGTGCTTACTTAAAGTCATCCATGTCACCGATGATAGTGGCGAAATCATTCCCGAGACCGCGACGCTACGCGCTAGGCTGGTTATAGCAGTCTAGACGGTCTTTCGTATGTCTTATCGCTACCGTGAGGCTTGTTTTGAGTTAGTGAAAGTATTTATGACCTATCCTGTATATATCAATAAGAGAAAACATAACAGCGTGCTCCGCTGTAAACTTGGCTTTTGGGCCTACATCAGGCTCGCGGTGTCGCGGCCGCGTGCGGAGATGCATTAGCCGCGATCATCGGTGACATGACTGAGTTTAAGGAAGCAGAACTCAAAAATCGTAAAACTTAGAAACGTGAAATTTTTACACAATGCTCAGTAAATACTTTTCTTTTAATTTATGTGTTTGTTAAAGATCGCAGTTCAAGATAACATAAAAAAGTAGCTGTCTTATGTATAAGTACTTAAACAGCTAGGGCCTACTTGGGAAAAGCCTTGAAACCTGCCATTTAAATAGGATTTTGGTGTTTGGATGAGCATACAACGACTCTTACTTTAGAATAGCTGGCACCCCCAAAAATGTTGACCTAAATCCGCCCATGGAACAGCGACATTGGTGTTCCTACCAATGTTGGTCTTCATGTAACCAACAGTTTATATTTCTTTAAAAACAAAAATAATTTGATGAAATCATCAAGTAGACTCAATGTTTAAGTTTTTTATCTTTTGTTGTATATTTATCATTTCATAAGTCTTCTTTATCCTGAGATATTATTAACAACAGCTAATCTAATAATTTCATCGAAAATTTATAGAATATGGCAGGGCTTTTTTTAAACATCAAAGTAAAATAAAAATAAAACAATTAGTTTTTTCCAGGAAAAAGTATTTTTTACTTTAATTGTTAAAACTAAATATTATTTGATATAAATAAATGATTTTTCTAGCACATAAGAGTTGATATTTTAATGGTTTATTAAACTGAAATTTCCACTCAAACTGTAAGCAAATTATTCATTTGTTACATTTCTAGATTTTTTTTAGACATGTTGCCTCAATTTCAAGTGTTGATTAACACAATGTTCTAACATATCATTACTTCGTACCCACGCCAGTGGCATTTATATAAATACAATGTAGTACTAATAAATTTTAATGATTTCGAGGGACAGCCGTTAACCCAACAGTGAAGTCGCCCTCTGGGTAATCGAGATCGTCACATTGCACAGCAAAGTTAAAGACGGTTACGGACTAAACAGATTGAAATACAATTCGCTCCATGATTTTTCAACAGTCCAACATGTTTACTATCAGCTTATGGAAACAAACCAAACAAACTAAACCTATTTTCTTAGGGAGGTAAGCTCTGTTTACACCACGCAGAACAAATGTGTTTTAACAGTTGTCCTTACAAGCCAGTGTTTAGGTGGTTAACAAATTGCCAGACTATATCAAGAATTTACTAAAGCCCAAGGCATTAGAAACTCCCCTAAAACATTATACTGACTCGTGGGCTTTCTACGATGTGGGTGACTTTTTGGCTCATGACTGCTGGGAGACACAAGTTTGACTCAAAATAAAAAACCCGGTGCCAAAGAGAGTCATGAGTTTGTTGAAAATTTGACAAAATGGCTTTCCCAATGTAATTGTCTGCAATAAAGTGATTATAACTGTTGTTACCCTCCGCCCCCAGGTTGCCTGGACGACATCCGACTGGACGGCCGTCCCCTGCCTCTGCCGCCGTCCTCCAACGGGTCCCAGTGGGCGCAGGTGGCGGCCTCCAGCGGCCTCCAAGCGCACTGTCACTCCAGGAACGTCTGCGCCGACGTCAAGTGCCCGGACACGTTCCGGTGTCGGGACACCTGGAACGACTATGTGTGCGAGTGAGTGTCGTCATTTTTTAGAAGATCGCTTTAATGGGTTCCTAGTAAAGGTGTACACATAGCAGGAAAGAACACAGAAAGGAAACGGACGGGACAGTTTCTGATGAATGCTTCTTGTGTTATCAAATGGGAGTGACTACACATGTCAGGATGGGACATGGAAAGGACATTCGCCGTGATCGGCAGATGAGCATTCATTCGCCAAATGTCGTATCCCGTACGTATCCCGTCCTGGTATGTGTAGCCACCCCTTCCAAAACTATCAGAAAATTTTGACAGTAGCTATGTGTAGTAAGTGTGGCGGCCGGCGGAAAGAGCAGTGTCGGACGGCTGTGCGCGCAACCTCCCGAAGTTTGACGGGTGCGCCCCCAACATCCCGCCTGAAATGAAAAGTGCCTTTATTGCCATAATTCTTAAAACTAAACAATAAGTACTTATCACTAATACAACAATGGTCTCCTGGTTTGGCTACACCTGGTCAGCAGAAAACAATACAATATTTCAGATTGTTGAAAGACGTAACATAAATTTTTTTTACAGCATATTTCCTGAGTATATTTCTTACATAATAAAAAACAAAACAAAACAAAATTTTACTATAAATGTGTTGAATTGTTTTAATTTTTATTATTTTTTATGTCTCAATTTTAAGTAAGTTTACAATTATTTTCATAAATTAATTACAAAAAGCAACATAGACTTTCCTTTTTCAATTTGTTACATGTATCTAAGAAATATTAAATATTCCAACACAGATATAGACCTAGTCCTATAGTAATTTATTTTGAAACTCAAAAGTTTCAAAATACCATATCCCGATATGTGTAGCCACCTTATCAGGATTTTGCCCATGTCCTGTCCGTTTAGTTTCCGTATCCTTTCCTACTATGTGTAGCCGTACCTTAAAAAGTCATAAATAAATGTAAAACATTTTAATTGCACATAAGGAATATCAGAAGTAGGCAGGCCTTATCAGCCGCTATCTTATCTGACCCCTCTACGTTATCTGTTGCGGCCAGTCCTGCGCTGCACTAGCTCATAATATGTCGTCAAACTTCCGATAATCTTTTTACGCTAACATAATTTTGTCTGATAATCTACTACTACTCTAAACCCTGATCTAACCCGACTTTACTTAATCAAACCATTGAAGTGGTCAACCAACCTACTAAATTGGATAATTCGTACTAGGTATTAGCTAGTACTAGTACGGAGATAGATAAAATTTACATTTTCTTCCTTTATTGTCTCTTAACACCCCACATAGTATTAGGTAGTTGCCTATTTCGGTTTTAGGTGATTTTAATAGTGAAGGTCCTCTCCTAAAAAAGACCTGTTAGTGAGGCGAAAATTGGGATAGAGCGGCGTTAGATTGTAGCTTTCGTTAGATCAGTGAGTGTGTCTTCAAATAATTCTTCAAATGTTACACCAGAGTACGGCTAAAATTATGTTGAATTGGTTAGTAGAAAATACTTATCATATCTATTCCAGTAATAAAAAAGGTTTTAATTGGAGGCAGTTTACGAAGTTTTGGATCAATTTTGCAACAAAACGCTCGTTTCAATTCTATCTATTTAATGTGTGAACTACCTTAGCAAGCTTTCAGATTATAGTCTGATTTTAAAATATTTTGAAAATACTTCCGTAAACAGCACATCATATATTAGGCCTATTTTGAAGTGACTATATCGAATAACGTCAAACAAATTTAAAACTTATTTATTTTTAAGCTACTTATATTTCTAATATAACAAAAAAATATGTAGAAAATCCTAATAATGCTTAAAGCACAAAATATAATTAAACCTTAATTGAAAGTTTAAGTAGTTATGTTACATATAAACGCAGTCAATCTTATACTCAATTAAATATTCATTATTTTTCTGTAACTTATTTATTTAAAGTTATAGTTTCGTTTAGTAATTAATTAAAAAATCTTTATGAAAAATGTAATATAATCGTATTAACAAATGTAATATGTTTCACAGCAAGTGCTGAAAGTAGGATTTAGCTAGCTCAAGATTGTGTTTTAAGCCTGAGACAAAATAAAGTTCATAAAAACATTCTTGGGTTAAACAAACCTCTTTCGTCTGAGATAAGAACGCCTTTCACTGTACTAAAATATTAAATAAATAATATAAAGTAATTTTAACATTATTTTTAAAAATATTTATACACATTCTAAAACAAAATATGTCATAATTCAAACTGAGCACCATTTCAAAATAAACAGAATACAAATAATACAATGATTTATTAAACTTTTTGTTAATTAATGGTGTTGATTTTTCTTAAATTGTTTTTTTTTTTTTGTTTTTTATACACGTTTATTACCCTTAGGCTGTAAATTTATACTACCACTATGATATAGTATTTCGTCACTAGTCCAGAAAGTGGTAGTTACCGGTGCAAGATTGAGTTTGCGAGATCGAATATTTGAATTAGATCGAGCACCCGAATAAAATTTTCGGATGAGTAGCGAACAGTACTGTTTATCAAACCACCTTTAGTAAATATACATTTTGGATGAATGTTAGTAAATTTTTAACTATATACCACCTCTTATAAATTAAAAATATATATATATATATATAACAAAAGTGAAGAAAAACAAGATGATTTCCCCAATCTATATAAGGAAAACATTATTTTTCTCACTAAATGCTTGCGCTGAAACAACTGTTTTCCGTGCAGTGTGATGGAAATACTGTAGTTATTTAAGCAACAATTGTAGAAAGTGTCATTTTGCTGCACTCGAGAGACATGTTTACGCACGAGCTGCAGGCGAGTGCGAAATAATTTCTCTCGATTGCAGTGAAGTTTTTACGATTTGCATATTAAATTTTTCCAACGACTGCCAAATATTTATATAAAAGAACAAATATTTAATATTTATGATAGCCTATATCATGCATTTCCTACAATTAGTTGAAAAGTTATTTAATTTTTCAGGTAGGAGATTTAACGACACCGTTTTAGCAGACTCTGAAAGATCGTCAGGGTGAATAAATCACTTTAAATCACTTAAGTCTCTGTCATAGTTGATCGTTTGTACACTTGAATACAGTCTCACCTAAAGATGGTTTGTAGGTCATGTTTATGTTGATTCAATCGAAAAGGACCGCAAGGACAATTATATTATATACAGTGTTGCCAACTTCTATATTATATACAGTGTTGCCAACTTCGTTCCTGATTTAACATTGTTTAATTGATGGCTAATGCATACTGTTTGTGTTATGATGTTGAAACACTGGAGTGCTCAAAGGAAATCTTGCGTGCGCAAAGTAAAATGATTGCGGCAATCACCTATTTTGCGACGTTTATTGAGTGAGTAAACATCTGCTTTCTCGGAGAGACGTAGGAAAAGAATATTTTTCATCACACTGCATAAATTTTTTACTGTTTTTGACCCTCACTTTGACCAAAACGAAAATCATTCTTTGCAGGTCTAGGTAAAATGCCTTCGACGCTAGGGCTTATATAAAACACACACAACACAAGATCTAAACTCGCTTTACACCGGTAGCTGTTATGTAGCGAAGGGTATATTTTTCCCTTTGTATATTATTTATTGCATAGTGTCGTGTGGTGAAACAAATCCTTCGTAATTTGGATGAAAACGTTTTACCTAGTTTCGATTGTTTAAAGTTGTTGACTTCATCTCTCGCATTGAAACATCGTGAACGCATTTTCAGCCCTTTTTAAAACATATACTATTTAAATATATGTCTAATTACTGCATTTAATGACCTCCATCACTCCCCGTGCCAGGTGTGGTCCTGGCCGTCTGCCCTCCCCGGACGGCCGAACGTGCCAGGACGTGGATGAATGTCTCCACTCCCCGTGCCTCCATGGCGGCCTGTGCGTCAACCAGGAGGCGGTGGGGAGGGTCCCGGGCGGGGGCTACCGCTGCGAGTGCCCAGAGGGCTTCTGGGGGCCCCAGTGCGAGCTGGCCCACGAGCGCCAGTCCCTGCGGATAGGGCTGGGGGCGCTCTTCACCGTCGTCGGCTGCGTTCTGCTCATACTTGGTAGGTCATAATGGGTAGTCCAAAATAAACTGATAGTGTTTTAAATAATATAATACCTTGATAGTCAGACCTTGATAAAGTGTGTGTCTGTGCCATTTTATGATTTAATATGTATATACTCAAAAAATGTTTATTTAGCATGTTGACAAATTACATTGTATAAGCTACGTCATACATGAACAAACAAAACAGGCAAAAAAAAAACAATAATAAAAAAACATCTTATTTAAGAGTCTTGTCGTGATTAAATCCTTGACAAAGTGGTAGTATTTAAATTGGCAACTTTCGTAAATCTTTTCTGAATACGTTAAATTATTTTAGCGTTTTATTACCTATCAGAAGATTGTTAAACATTATAACTACGGAGTAAAATATTTGATTCATCAATAGTAGTTGAGTGGGAGGAACATTCAATTTGCAATCTGACTTGCTTCTAGAGTTGTATTTGTGATCAGAAAGTAGAACATTTTCTATTACAGGGGGTACCTTGCACTGGTATTGCAGCACTCTTACCCCTTCAAACATCCCTCTTTAAGTGTGTACGGTTTTGTAAACAAACTTTGTTTCTACATTACCCATACATAAAAAAATCTAAAGCAGTGAAATATGGGGAACTTTCTACTGCAATAATTTGCCATAAATGAAATGATATGCCCCATTAACAGTGTTTGTAAGAGAGCCATCATTGACACACCTGCAGTTCGTGCAATTTCTAGAGAAAATTCAAATCTAGGCGAAACTGTTACATTGATTTCAATCTATGAGTAACTCATTAAATAACTCAATAAAACCATGGGCCACATTTGAATTGGTTCTGCAATAACAAATGAATTTTTTTGTAGAATTTGTCTTGTCGTGACCGCCCATTATTGTTGCCAGTGCTGATAGCCCTGTTCGTGGCGTACACCCGGCGTCGTGACCCGCCCTCCATGAAGAAGACCCCGGACGATGACGTGAGGGAGAACATCATCAGCTACAACGACGAGGGCGGAGGACAGGACGACCTCAACGCTTTTGATCTTCTACCGCTCAACCCGCCGAACCCTGGGCCAACGGGGGCGGTCAAGACCCACAACAAAAAGCTACAGGGTCAGCTGCTGATTATTACTAGTTGAGAGGAAAAAAATTATGGTTAGATAGTAGTATTTGGTAGACATTACCGAAAATTGATATGAGTGTTTGTGCTCTGAAGGGGTTTACTAGTAAAAGTAATCTTTTTTAACATCCGTTTATTCAAAGTGTGTTTTACTGTACGAATTTTTTTCATAATTCTTTGCATACTCATTACTTACATTTCAAATTACTAGCCTTATATTAGTGAAAAAATAATGGAAATCATATTTGAGAGGATCTTAAAATCTTCAGTTAGAGGTCTTTCAAGCCATAAGACGGTAAAATATCAAATTATTCTAATCTAGATACAAGTGATTGATAGCAGCAGAATGTTGTAATGTTTTACTGATATCTGCCGGCTTACTGTAATTTAAGACTTTAAGGACTGATGAATGGAAAAAAACTTATAGATTTAAGTGAATTTTAGTTTCAGTCAATCATAATTTTTACTAAAATGGTTTATGTTTTTTATCTGTCAGTGGTCCAAGTATCTTGGTGCAGGTGACTGGGTTAGATGTGTCAATAAAGACATCATCAGTGTTTAAAAAACGTCATCATTCCCTCGGAGAGGTCGTTTATAAGTAAAATGTACTTTAAACATGACACAAAACACGATCCATTTAATCACTGAGTTTGGAAGAACGGAACTACTATCCGACGCGCAGGTAGATGTTCAGTCATGACTGTTTTTGAAATCCTGGTGATGAGGTATTGACACCCCTAAAGCGATTATTTGCTCCAGGATATTTTGGCTTAGTAACGTACCACTTAATGTAAACCATTTTGGTGAATCAGTTGATGTAGGGACGGTAATTATTTAAAAACATTACGACTTACTAATAGATTGAACGAAATTAAGAATTTGTTTCTTTAATTTTGTACTCAACATTTTCATTAGAGGGTAAAGAAAAATCATACTGTTCATTATTATGCACACAGTGTTAGAGATCATTAGGTTGTACTCCGATTGATTGTGGTAATAAATTAAAAACTCAAAGAGTATAGAAATGCTTGCAGTATGTAAATTGACACTGTAAATTACCAACGGTAGGTGTGACGCTTAATATTCTTACATTTTAATGGTTCTATTTTATGGATTAGAAAGTTATTACAATTGATAATTAATGTTAACAAATTTTGTTTTTTAAAAAGGCTTGTAATACTGTATCAATAAAGGTCAAAATCCATTCCCTTAAGGTAATAGATCTGCGATATAAACAAACTTCATGGAGTTACCTTTTATTTCCCCAGTGCCAGAACTGATAGAGGAGACCAGCCTGGAGGCGAGGATAGAGGGTCGCCGGCGCCGCGCCGACGCGGAAACCTCTGGCCCTCCCTTCGACGACCTCAGGAGCTACGGCTTCGAGGGCTGCTGCGACAGCGTCGTGGGCAGTCTGTCCTCCCTGGAGTCTTGTAAGTGTTACATTCCACTAACTTAGCATCACCAGTTCAACAATTTAAAACTTTTTTTAGGAAGAGGAGGGAAAAATGCAAGCAAAGGTCAACTTATCGTGTGGGACTTATTTAAAAAATGGGTTTAGACTCTAAAAAGAACTCTTCTTCCACTTCAGTATTCTAGCCTGAAACTATTCATCACATTACGTCACGCTAGACCTAATAAGGCTTACGCCCGTAGGATTCGTTTCTTATCCACCCTCTCGTTCAGGGAATCTTTGCCACCTCATGGTACAGATAGGTTTTCCTTTCCAGGAGGATGCCCTGGACGAACTGTGATAAACAATCCCAGCTGCCTTAATCCACCATAATCTTTCCGCAGACCGGGTCCTTGTAGAAACCCAATGTTTTCTTATAGCATCCATGCTGGGCCTTTCCCAACGCGGAAAGCTGAAGACGGTGCGTTCCGCGTCGTCGGGAACACCCAGTCATTAGATGCATTCCGAAGGACCGGTATTGCCCATCCGGTTAAGGTACAACTTGAAGTATTCGTGAACTGTCAGGAACTGAGTGAGGTTATAGTCCACATCACCATTCCGCCTTCACTCATGGTTGGTCCTACACAATGAGTATCGCAATCCATCGTCCTCGGGCGTCGTGCTCCCGGCTGTGTTGCCCCTGTTGGGAGGTTCGGGAGCGCCCTTCGGATCTCGCAGCATCCTTGCCGATCTCACCTTGTCTCTAATAAATCGTTTTCTTAACCTGCCAAGAGCTTGACAGGGATGACTACGGCAACCAATAGGACGGCAGGTCCGGATACTGTTTAATAGGTGGAACACACAAGGAGAGTAGCTTGATGTTGAACCCGGGTGGTTCGCAACCTGTAGAATTTCTTGTTGAGAGCGTTTGCTCACACCCCTTAAAAGAGCATGGACTGGACTGTAGACATTAATGACCGTCTTCTGCTGGACCGTGGGCCTGCAACTCCCTAAGAGACCGCCTTAGCAGCCTTGTCCACCTTACGGATGATCTGGTCTCTGCAGCTCAACTTGTTGTCCACCATGACTGCGAGGTTGTTGGCGCAAGCGATGACTGGACCACTTAACTTCCCACTTTCAGTGGGAAGGCGGTTTCAATTCTTTTCTCGGTGAGGATCACGGTCTCTGTATTTTTTAAGTTGAAGCGAAAGACCATGACCGGACATCAGGCGATGACCACGCCAAGGCATGGTTCAACTTTAGCTTGGCCAGCTCAATGTTGCGTGGCCCGGTGAGAGCCAAAACGTCATCGGCGTACCTAACTAAGATGTTTTCCTCTGACATTTTGGACCTCAGGAGGCTGTCATAAGCGATATTCCAGAGTTCCGGGCCGAGTATTGAACTCTGTGAGGCATCGGAGGTGACTTTTATCGTCCACGCTCCATCTCGGGTATCGTAAATCAGACGCCTAGAGCGGAGGTAGTCCTCGATGAGCTACAACAAATATGTTGGAATGCGAAAGGTGTTGCGAGGAGCATTTCTCCCACTCTTGTTATGCTTCTTGCTATGCTTGATATCAATAATGCTTTCTACTTGGCGAGATGGGTCGATATGTTGGATGCATCTTAGTTGTAAATAAATTTATTCTGAATCATTTTAAATTATATAATTAAATAATCATCTTATATCAAATTAAAAAAAGTTGAATAGCAATCTTATACCCTTTCTCAAAATTTAACTTTCTACAGGTGGTGACCCGGACGAGCCTGTCAGATACGTGATGCTCGGTCCCCGCTTTGCAAGACTGGTCAACATATACGCTACTGCTCAGAGTTCTCCTAGCGAAGGGGTCTTGGAGGCCACCGTATAGTAACAGTCTAAAGGAATATATTTAATGTACGTATAAATGAAGATTTTCATTCGCTACTCAGAGCTAATGTTTTGTTTATAAAACTTATGTTTCATATGCATATTCAACAGAAAATCTTATTACTTTCATTATAATCATTAACTCAGCTTCCTTTTATAAGATGTACATGTATTAAAATACAGTATAAATACAATTTTAAAATGACTAATTTGTTATCATGCAACTGTCTGCTTCACAAAATTTAGAATAATTTTTATTTAATAAAATTATTCCACTTTCAATAGAGATTTTTGTTTTGTTTTTTGTTTGTTTTTTATTTATTAAAAAACCACATCATTTACAAAAACTTTAATTTTTTGTTCCCTGCAATAAGTATTTTTGGATGTAATTTATTTAGATTCAATATCACTCAATATTGCAAAAAATATATTTAACCTATGAGGAAAATAAACTCACGATTAACTATGACTAGACAACTTACAAATTAAAATGCACGTCATAATTAATTTATATTTCACAACTTTTACTGGGTGTGATCATTAAGTCATATGTAGACTATTATTATCTAAAAACATTTTTAATCACACCTAATTTTTAATTTAAAGCTGGTAAACGTATAACGTTTTTGAATAAACTGTTCCATTAAAACTAAAATGAACTGAGTATTTATTAAAATCAATAATTCTTAGAAAAACAACTAACAATGTTGTTTTTTTATTTAGATTTAAAATATGTTTCTTAATAATTTAAATATTCTAATACAAAGGAACATTATTAAATGCTTATTTTTATATATTGCCTTTTGATTACAGATGTTTTTCCTGTGGAAGATATAGAGACGAAAAAGAAAAACAGCTACATTATCTTCGATTTTTAAATATGATCATGTGTATATAATTATATCAATGATTAATGTATTCTTCATTTATGAAATGAATATTGTTATAGGCCTACACAATAAATTACTTATGTTTTTTATGGTTCAATGACATACTTTGAGTAATGTTTGGTTGTTTTTAGCTTTAAAGTAAAACATAATTTTTTATTCCTCACCAAACGACTATTAAAATTTTACGTTTTGAGAAATGTTGTATTTGAAACTCAATTATTGTCAAATAAATTTGTTAATACTTGTCTAAATAGCTACTTAATACACTAATAATAGTACTTAAAACTAAGAATATAGTTTGTAAATGATGTATATAATCCTTATGAGTATTAAGTAAGACTTATACAAAAATTGATTATAAAAATTATTATAAAAAGTAATGTTTTTTGTATAATATATATATATATAATATTTTTTATATATAAATAAAATTCTGAAACCGTTTTATAATTCATATTCTGCTTTTATCAATCTAAAGAAATACATTACCTCTGAAGTTATTAAGTTTTATCCATCACCAATTTATTTTTAGATTTTTAAAATTTTAATTGGCGAATACAAAAATCAGCGACATTTTCCTAAAAACAATACATGAATTCCTTTCATATGTTGTATTCTCTAACCTATCATTGTTTAAAAATGCCTTTTTATAGTGAACAGTAGGCCTAAACTACTTTTATTATCATTATTAACATTGAGTTAGGTTATTGCCTATCTTAAAATTTACAATCCAGACCTTTGAAATGTCTTGTTCTAGAAAACAAGATATCGTAGACGATATCGATGTCGGATAGCGAGTAGTGTGCTGTCGTAGCTGGAATGATGCGAACTGTCTCGTCACATCAACCACATCGGGAGAGTGTGAAGCAATGCCAAACACAGTAAAGTTTATTTCGAATTTGAGTCAGTAGTTTGGCTATAAACTTAGTTGTCTACCAGCTAACTCTACTAACTCCTTTTTATGGTAATCCTTCATATTCACTATTGAGAAATTTGTTACTATTACACATACACAATACTTTTAAATATTTGATTTAGAATTCAAAACACTACACATAGCCTACATTTACAAATCATTAAAAGAAACCCTGTTAAAAACATCAAGTAAAATATAGCCACAAAAAGTCTTGCAATCAGGCTTAGCAATTAGTAAATCAAGTCAAAATGTTTTCTTTAGTATTTTTAATTTTATTTTAATAATGTTTTGTTGATTTATATGAAGTGTAAGTATGTAAATAATATATATGTAATATAATGTTTGTAAAACACAAGTTTAACTATTTGTACGAGCTTAGGAAATAAAGTATTTTTTTGTTCTTTAGTCCTCTCTGATCATTTTCCTAGCCATGTTATAACAGGGTGTTCAGAAACTCTCTTTCAAAACTCCGTGTGGCGATTCCTTGGATCAAAATGGACAAAAATAACAAAGAAATATATGACCTAAAATGCTTCGTTGAGCCACTAGCCGCCATTTTTTTCACTTAATAATTTTTCTTTCCATTGCGGATAGGCGTATTAAGTTGAACTTTAACATGGACCTTCATCATATCTATGTTCATCCCCAGAAAAAGAATTGTTGTTTCCGATGTGTATTTTCAAAATAGCAGCCATTTTTTTATATTTTAAACTCAAACATCTCAAAAAAGGAAACATTTAAAAAAAAAATTGTACAAGTTAATAAAAAGTAGAGAAACGACTTTATCTAATCATTGATACTAATTTTGTAAGGATCAGACAACAAATTATGGAGGTATTGCCATTTTACAGCAAAAAAAAAAAAAAAAAAAAAAAAACGTTGATTTTGCATGGTAAATCATTCAAATAATTGTTATTTTAATAAAAAAATCGCCACAACTCTATTATTTGCTATCACATACAAACGTGATATCGTTGGTTAGGTAATTAAAGGTGTCAAGTTTTTAGTTACTTGTACATATTTGATCAAATTGGCCGTTTTTATGATATTTGAGTTAAAAAATCTAAAATTCCCGCTGATTTTAAAATAAGTATAGCAAAAAATATTTTTATTCTGAAAAACTAACATTGGTGTGATAAAGATTCATGCCAAATTTAACTTAATAGGCCTACACTCATCCGTTCCTAATTTTAGGACATACAAGAGCTCGTTCTCTGCTCGAAATTCAACCAAAATTCAGTTTATCTTGAACCAATTTACAAATTTTATACAGAGTGGTTGAAAAGTAACTTACACTTACTCCTTAACTTTTAAACTATTTAAAATATTTGAAATCGATTTGAGGCACCTTTCTTGGATATGAGGGGATACAATAATGATGGTACAATAACCTCATGTCCATTAAGGTTGCCGAAAACCAATTTTAAATATTTGAAAAGTTAAGGGGGGATGCAAGTTACTTTTCAACTCACCCTGTATAACTGAAATATCTTTTCTTCCTGACTGCTTGAAAGCATTAAGGCTGCGGTCTACCCCAACCAAAACAACAACAATGACGAATGCCGGCTCGCGGCCGTAGCGCTATGCGAGTTTGATGGTTACAGAGGTTTACGGGGATCGTGTTTCAGAATTAACCAATTAAGATAGAGATTGGCTGTTAACTTTTTCTAAAAGTAGAAAAAATTATCTAGTCGGCTATCTTTTTAGAATTTTAAAATAAAATTTCCAATTTCAGTAACAACTGTCTAAAATCATCTGTTTTTTAGTTTTGTAAACGCAGAGGTTTACGGGGATCGTGTTTTAAAACTAACCTCTTAAGATAGAGATTGGCTGTTAAATTTTTTTTAAAGTAGAAGAAAGGATCTAGTCGGCTATCTTTTTAGAATTTTAAAATAAAATTTCTAATTTCAGCTATAACTGTCTAAAATCATCTTTTTTTTCTCGATTTTTAACTAAAGTTTTCTATTGGTTTTAATGAACTAATTATAAAAGTGTAACAGAGGGAAATTAGTACCGTTATTCTTCTTTAATAAGACATTATTAATAGCTGTAGGCTTCATTTGGCAGAAGATAACACGATTCTAAAAAACCCTTGCATTTGGGTGCGCGCCAGGAGTAGACCGGAGCCCGGGACCTCCCCGGTCTACCCCTGGCACGCACCCAAATGCAAGGGTTTTTTAGAATCAAGTTATCTTCTACTAAATGAAGCCTAGAGCTATAAATAAGGTGTCATATTAAAGAAGAATAACGGTACTAATTTCCCTCTATGACACTTTTGTAGTTAGTTCATTAAAACCAATAGAAAACTTTAGTTAAAAATCAAGAAAAAACATATGATTTTAGATAGTTATAGCTGAAATTAGAAATTTTATTTTAAAATTCTAAAAAGATAGCCGACTAGATCCTTTTTTCTACTTAAAAAAAAGTTAACAGCCAATCTCTATCTTAAGATTTTAGTTTTAAAACACGATCCCCGTAAACCTCTGCATTTACAAAACTAAAAAACATATGATTTTAGATAGTTATAGCTGAAATTAGAAATTTTATTTTAAAATTCTAAAAAGATAGCCGACTAGATCCTTTTTTCTACTTAAAAAAAAGTTAACAGCCAATCTCTATCTTAAGATTTTAGTTTTAAAACACGATCCCCGTAAACCTCTGCATTTACAAAACTAAAAAACAGATGATTTTAGACAGTTATTACTGAAATTAGAAATTTTATTTTAAAATTCTAAAAAGATAGCCGACTAGATCATTTTTTATAATTTTAGAAAAAGTTACCATCCAATCTCTATCTTAATCGGTTATTTCTGAATCACGATCCCCGTAAACCTCTGCAACCATCAAACTCGCCTAGCGCTACGGCCGCGAGGCGTCATTCGTCATTGTTGTCGTTTTGGCTGGGGTAGACCGCAGCCTTAATTGTTATTACAACAGCTGCCTATAGATTCAATAAATTATCCGTCTTACATCAGATTATTAATCCAATTACATAATTTTGAACAATTTAATAACATTAATGTTTGCTTAAAAGAGGGTGCTAAAGTAATAGAGCGTGTGCGGCCAAGTGTCCGTTGCGGTAACTACCAGAATACGTTTTGCTTTTGTGCACAATCATTCTATGGTATCACGGGTCAAAACTTAATCTGATCCCATTTTGCGTTTTAATTAAATTTCGATAAAAATGGGAGGGTTTTTTAATGAAAGATAAAGATTTGAGCTATTTGATTCGCCTTTTGATTAGTTATATTTTGAATCCATATTAAGTTATAAAAGTCTAAAGTTAAACTAAACTAACACTTTGAACCATCATAGCTTAATACGGATTCAAAATATGAAAAATAAAATAGCCCAAGTCTTAATCTTTAATTTAAAAGCTTTTCCTTTATTATTGAACTTTAAATAAAGATAAAAATGGGAGCATGTTAAACACTGTATGACGTTCTGAGATATGCCACAACATTTTGAACTACATTGTTTATTTTCATTTCTTACATAACTCTGCCCTCACATGTATAAGTTGTATTAAAAAAATCAAATATAATTTCTGCTATGTGGGATGTAAGGATAAAAAAATACAAAAATTTAAATTTAACGTATTTGTTACACTATTAAGTTTTTATTGTAATTTCAATATTCCTTCATCTTTGAATGAGTTGATAACGAAATGAAACACTTTAGTCTGAAGACGAGCTGGAACTGAGCATATGCATATATATTTTGCAGCTATCCGATAACCTGGAACCGCCTAACAGTAGACATCGCTAAAACATTCGAAACTTTTTGTTTTGAGCTTGAAAAACACTAAATATTATATTTCAAAAAGTTAGATGTAAACAGAAGATATGATTTGAATATAATCTACTTATTTTATTTGTATTCATATAGTTTTAAGCCTTTCATATTCAAAATCATAACGAAATCCATCTCAAGAGCACCGTTAGCTTATTTACGGATTTCTATACCTACAGTATTAGTAGTAATGTATTTTCTATGCCAACGTAGCTGGTCTGGACTCAGAGGATTTTGGATTGCAATATTTTTTATTATACCACTTTGAAATATTTTGCACTCTTAAAAATATTAAGATACTTCTTATGATATCAAACAGACTATAAATTCACTATGATCAATTACCCAAGAGCTCAAATGTATTAAACATGAAGATTTGTCAGAAATAAAAAAATCACAAAAAAATTATGAAAGATATGACTTTTTTCAACTAATCTGTGAAAAAAATACAGCGAAGCAATTCCGAACATTTTTGGAGAGTCAGAAATAAAACTTACCAAGTCCCTCAATGATTTAAAAGCTATCAATATCGGGATTATCAACAAATATCTCAATCGCAGCAGACCTGCTCACCCAAAAGGGAGTTTGTCAAGCTTTATAATAAATAAAGTTTTATAAAGTTTATATAATAAAGTTATAACAAAGTTTATATAAGTTTTATAATAAATCAAGTGTGGGGCTGGATTTGTATATTTATTCCTTGCATTGAGGCAAACGTACTATGCGATATTATCATATCCCCGTTGCTTAGTTTTCTGTCAGCCCATAAGTGGTTTTAACTTATTTCATGATATTTTCAAAACCACTTGAGGTATTGGTTTGAAACTTGGCATGACTATTATTAAAAGGGGTTTTGTATGTCCATTCGTTTTTAATTATTAATTTTGAAATTTCCTTTCATGACGGTTTTAAATGGCGGTCGTTTAAAATTTCCAAATGTAAACATAAAAATATTGTTCAACAGAATGTCTATAAATAACAACATAAATGCTACTAAACGCAAAACAAATATGAAACTGCTGATAAATGTTAAGTGTCCCCTTTGCATCAACCATGCATTACATCTTTCATACATTTTTAATGATAATTTATAATCACCTAAATAAATATATAGTATTACACTCATGATCGAATAAAAAAAGCTATTGAGCTATTGTTGTTGGCCAGGAAGGGTCGAAGATGCGAGGACTGCAATAAATACTGTGGGGAGGCAGACAGTTGCAGAAGCCAGCAGATGTCTCATGACTCGGTTCACGGAAATGCTGACCATGACATCGGAGAGCGTTGGTGATTTACAAGCAGCTATTATCACCTAATAAGCTTTCCGGCAAGTGTTTCTTGTGTGAATCATTAGGCATAGCATTTTGTGTTGTGAATCTTGTGTGCATAGCATTTTTATTTTATTTTAAAGATTCTTTTGATCCAACCTATGCCTTGAAATGTTTGATCATTATGGTTTTTCACATATTTGAAACAAGACAGTTCACAAGTTGAAATTTTTACTCGTAAGGAAACAATGACAATGTTGGATACTGTACCGAATTTCGTCGCTTTGTCATACTAAAATAATTTACGTTGTTTATTTTGAACATTTATACATTATTTATTCATACTTACAATGAATGAATGCACATAAATGTGATATAGCCGTACAGGTTTATGATTACTTTCAAATAAAAATAAATCGAAGAATTGGATGCATAACTTAGAAATACGAAAATCCTTATTCTATAATGTATCTTAATTTAGTTTAGTTATTTCTTACACAGTACATTCAAAATGCACTTTCCAACAATGGTCATCTGGACCGACTACTTGGCCAGAAGTAAAAATTAATATATTATAAAAGAATGCGAAAAAAAATTTTGTTCTGAACATTTCACAAAGAAAAAAAGAGCAGCAATGAAATAAATAAATAGAAAATATGTTTTTAATAATTGTTCTTATGGGGTTAGTAATATACAGAATAAAAATTAAAAGATAAATTCATAACTATCTCCAAATTGACTTGGCATAACTTAATACCAGACTTAATCTACCATATATTTCAGAACTATTTTTTTTTATTTACTACTATTTTTATTTTTACTATTTTTATTTACTACTCTGAAATCTATGAGTCTCCGCGACCTTGGGGATTTAGAGAAAAATTAGATGAGAAACCGCAAAAGTACTGACAGACTCTAACATTTTACTGTGACTCTGCATAAACAGAACACTTAGAGGTTATTTTGAACCGAACCGAAACCACTAAACCAATCATCATACACTTTTATTAAATTTATACTACGCCGTGATTTAATTTGAATTTTTTCTTCTGGCTCCTTTTGGCTGTCCCCGTGAAAAATAAAAACTCACTGAACATGTCTTAAAATATTATTTAGGTATCTGAACTATTATCTAGTTTTGTTCTATTAGAAGGCTCGAGTAGAAATGTTTTACAAATTAGCATTATTTCAAAATTGCATTACGATTATAGTTCTAATTTATGTTCTCGCAAGCGCATTTGTGTTTACTACACTTGAATCCTTTGCTTTTTAACCTTTCTTTCTCTAAGCTATTTAAAATATATTTTAATTATATAACATTTTTCAAATTAAATATATTGAAAAATAAATATCATTTGATGGGAAGGTATAGTTACAGTGTTAAATTATTAGAAGTACCATGCTAACCGAGCCTTTCTATTTGGGTTTAATTCACTTTTGTTATAGTATCATAGTTATCATGTTTTTAAATCTATGTTAAATATACATTTTCACAAGTGACACATGTTCCAAAACACAATCTTAAACGCATCTTTTTTTTAATTTTTTACCGTTTTTGTTATTTAGATGCATTGTGGCAACCCATAAGACCAATGTTAACAAATTACGATTTTGAAAATTAAATTAAATTCAATTAGTTTAATGTTTTTACCGCATGGGTTACATCTAATACTTAATTACATGCAATAGAACATTTTGTAACTTAGTCCATCCTCCGTTTGCTGGTCTGTATAGCCTATATTAAATAATATGAATAAATAAGAGAATGATAAATAAATTAATAAACAGCAACGATTGTTAACTGTTATAAACATTCAATAAATTAATAACACAAATATAATATAAATAGTTGTTGAATTCTATAGATTTTGAAAGTTAGTTTTAAACTTAAAAGCTTTTTCCTAGGGTTGGGAATATTTATAAACTTATTTTGGACCAAAACACAGTCAAATGCAAGGTTTAAGCAAAATCGACCTGCTAGATTTCGAGATCAAGGTATTTCGAGATACATCGCCTCAAACACAACTCGTATTGTATAGTATAGGTTTAACAGTTATTAAATTAAATAAATTAAATTAAACAACAAGTGAAATATAAAATCAGTAGGTTTAGTATATGTATTCCTTATTTAATTATTGATTTTCCATCAATTAATTAATTGTATTATATACTTAACTTGTAACTTTGAATCTATATTTCACATCGGTATTTAAAGCAATTAATTTATAGGTAGGTAATTTCTCTATGTGTCAAATGCCTCAGGATGCCAAAAGAGGCTCTACGCTCAGGATCTGGATATTGAATTTAAATACCAACGCCAAACATCGAACTGCACTTAAGACATTGTACTACTTTGCTTTCGACAAATCCATTTCCGATTTCTTTATCTGGTATTTCCACTGTATTTATTTAAATTCAGAACCCGGGCCACAATAAAATATATTCATCTTTAATATTTATTCAAAACAATTTTGCAACAACATGCAAAGTCTCGACACCTATTTTATAAACTCTAAGGCTCACCAAATTTGGGGTCAAACGCTTGTAGATATCAAAACTTCTTTTTTGTAATTGAGACCTGTATCGGATCAATGAAGATTTCAATCTTCAATCCTAATACAAATTATTTTATATTACTAGAACGTACATTTGTGATTTTTGACAGATTAAAGAAAAAGAAAACACTAATGTCACATTTGTACAAAAAAAAAAAAAAAAAAAAAAAAAAAAAAAAAAAAAAAAAAAAAAAAAAAAAAAAAAAAAACACCTGCACATTTAAGAAATGAATATTACAGATTTTGCGCGTACATTGTGTCCTAGTCCGCACCGTACGAAAAATGAAGATCTACTCACCTGTTGGTCTGTGACTAGGTCAAGAGCCCTATCTCTCTCCTTATCAAATGACGTCGGCTTTTTTCTTATCCAGACTATTGTAGAGTTAAACATAATTTTGTCAGAGAATTTATCTTTTGTATGTAGGAGGCTGTGACTTTTACCCATGGAAAATATTTAGAAAATAATTCCTCAACTCTCGCTTTATTTTTATTTTTGCTAATATTTCTTTATTCTTTAAAATATTTTTAAAGTGGCCCTGAAAGGGCCGTTTGGATTTGGTCTGGCAGCTGGCATAGCTGAGAGATCACTTGCGCAATAGTTCAGCTGCGCACTGGAGTGGGAAGATGTAATTATTGGAAATACAAATGGGGAATGACAGAAGACCAGTCATGCGGCTGTGGAGCGGAGATCCAGACTATGACTCACATAGTCAATGAGTGCCCTTTGGGTGCTTTCCCGGAAGGGCTGATGGGCCTTCATTGTGCAAGTGAAGCTGGGCTGCAATGGCTTAGCGCCCTGGATTTAGCTTTATAGAGAGATCATTACTGTTTATTTTAGTTTTATTTTAAATGTATTGACGCAGGTGCCTTGCACTGCAGAACATGTTTTATTTATTTTATTATTATTATCTGTAAGATGGTGGATGGCTATGACAGCCATACGATATATATATATATATATATACATATATATGCTTTAAAAACTATGTCTGATGCGTAATCAGGGTGCGATTTTAGGTTTTGGGCAACTTTAAATAAAAGGTTTTGTATTACGTGTAGTATTAAAAAAAATAATTACTAGTATTGAAAGCTGAAAATTAATCTTCATTGCTCCGTAATCGGTTTCAAGGACCAAAAAGTAATATTGACATCTAAAGGTGCTTAACAAGAAATTTCTTGAGGTTTTGAGATTTAAAATAATTTATATGGAAACATCTTTTAAAATCACATTCATTATGTTAATTCTGTCACTTTTCTTTATTGGTGAACTTATTGAACTTTTTTTTTAAATGCACTTAATTGTCGAAATATTGTGAACTTAACCACTGCTACTGAACTTGTACCAAACAGCTAATTGAATTTTCTAGTTTGAAATGTTAAAACTTATCATGACTGTGGATAAGTCAAGGATTTATCATGAAGTAAGACAGGGATGCCCATCCCCCCAAAGACCATAGTGCGAATCCCCCCCAAAAAATTTAACCCCCTTTTATAACAACACGCAAGTTTGCGTTTGGTGAGTAATAAATTTACTATATTATAAACTCGATTATACTTATTTTGCATTACTACTGTACTTAGTTTAATATAATCCCATTTAGGTCTACTTATTTCGAGAAAAAAAGTTACCTATTAGACCTACTTTCACTAGACTTTCTGAAATGTTAAAATAATAAATGGAGACTTAAAGATTTATTTCCTGAAGGAATTATTGTGTCAATACAGTACCTCCCTCAGTTCATATATTTACAGTTACATTTATTACTAAATTTACAACTCAATATCTTAGTAATTATAAAACCTTATATAGTCAAGTATAGCAAATTAACCAGACACGAAAGGGTATAGGGACTCTAGAACTGAAATTATGTATTCAAATGAGACCTTCATGGAGAAATTTTACAAATAAAAATTTTGAACTGTATGCCTTATAGCACGATGTACGAAAGATTACAATTACTCATTCTCCCAAATCAAGTGAAAAACACGATGCCTCACAGCCAAGCCCTCGTGAAATTGCAAAACGCCTCTCCGTACTTTCAAAGCCTGTGCGTACGTCTGCAGACAGAAAAATTAATTTCAAGCTTAATGAGATAAAGGAGAGTCGGCAAGCACCTTTGGAAGTCTCTAGACCCTTCACTTACGACGAGCTGGAAGTGGCGATTGATGCGATGCCAATTTGCAAAGCAGCAGGCTTGGATGACATTTTCCCGGAGTTTATAAAAATCGGGTAACAAGGCTAGACAGAGGCTTCTTGAAGTTTTTAACACCACTCTGAAAACCGGCGACATGCCTGGGATATTTAGAAAATCCAAGATCATAGCTATCCTGAAGCCCGGAAAAGATCCAAAACTGCCTGAAAGTTATCGGCCTATAGCTCTTTTAAGTGTTTGTTATAAGCTGCTAGAGAGGTTGATTTATAACATAATCCTCCCTATTCTCAATGCCAGCATCCCTGTCGAACAAGCTGGATTTAGGCCTGGTCGCAACTGTTGTGACCAGGTTTTGGCTCTGACTTCTTTCATTGAGAATGGGTTTGAGCGAAGACTGAAAACCTCTGTGGCTATTTTAGATCTGACTGCAGCATATGACACTGTCTGGAGAAAAGGAATCCTAGTTAAATTTTATGACCTTATTCCTTGCCCTTTCTTGTTGCGTCTCCTCAACTCAATGCTCTCCAATAGGATGATAAAAGTATATCTGGGACGCAGAGAAAGTACGTTTAGGCAACTAAAGGATGGTCTGCCACAAGGGTCAGTGCTCGCCCCACTGCTCTTTAATGTGTATACTGCCGACATTCCTATAACTCGGTCCTTAAAGTTTATATATGCAAATGATATTGCATTGGCATATCAACACCAGCATTTTCGACAAGCTGAGGAAACACTAACAAATGACCTTACGACCCTCGGTGAATATTTTGAAGCCAAAAGCTAAATCAAAACCCAACAAAAACTGAGGTTGCTTGCTTCCACTTGAATAATAGACTGGCCAACCAAAAACTTAAAATCGTATTCAACGGTGTTGAGCTGAAACATAATGACCACCCACAGTATCTGGGAGTCACTTTAGATAGGTCTCTCACGTTTAAAAGCCACTTACAAAAAAACGGCAGCTAAGGTGAGAACCAGGACTAACATTGTCCATCACCTTGCTGGCCTCCACATGGGGAGCTAACGCACAAGTTCTGCGAACAACTGCTCTGTCATTGGTATATTCAACTGCTGAGTACTGTGCTCCCGTGTGGTTAAATAGTGTGCACGTTAGAGAGATCGACATCCAGCTAAACAGGACCATGAGAGCCATTAGTGGTACTGTTCTGTACAATTCATCAGCTGATTATAAATGGACTGTTTACATTTATTTAATTCAGCAACAGACATATGTTATTTTGTTTTGTTTTGAAAGGGAATAAACAAAGAGAAATTGGTGGACATGGAGAGGAATGAATGATGGTGAGATTGATTTGTTTTCTTTAAAATGTTTTTTAGGATTTAAATGTTAAATGTTTGTAATTTAAAGCAATATATTATACTTTCACCTACAACCCCTTCTTTTTTGTGTTTTGGTGTTTTACCCCGGGTTATAGTTTTTATTTTGTTTTGTTTAGTTGGTTTTTTACATAGTGGCGCCCAACGTAGTGGGGCATTGGTGGAAGTATATTTTTTTGCTGAAAAGTCACAACAGATTCTTTGAGAATGGATGCTTTAGTGAAGAAGAGAAAGGCTCTTAGGACAGCAATGAGCAAAGCTATAAATAGGTTCAATGAAGTTTGTAAAGAAGATATTAAGAAAGCTAATGCACTATTTGAGGTAATTGAACAGAGAAATCAAGAATTAAATGAACTTAACAAAGAAATTTTTGACTTAATGCTGGAAGACAGTACAGATGAAGAAATAGCAACTGAATTAGAAAAACAAGATGAGTATCAAAATATGTTTTCATTAGTAAAGGTAGAGTTAAATGCTATAAACAAGATAGAAGATGAAGGACGATCCCTGGACAATTCTGTGAGTAATTCTAATGTATTAGTACAGAAAAATAACAGATTAAGACTTCCAAAAGTTGAATTATTGAAATTTGGAGGTGATTCAAGAGACTGGCTTCACTTCTGGAGTCTTTTCCAAGTAATTGACAAGGAAACTTCAATAAATGCTGAGGAAAAATTTCAGTATTTATACCAGTCCATGATTCCAGGATCCAGAGCTTATGATGTAGTGAAAAGTTTCCCTCCTACAGCTGATAATTATCTTAAAGCCTTAGAAGAACTTAAGAGTAGATTTGGGCGCGACGGCCTTCTAGTACAAGTCTATGTCAGGGAATTATTAGCTTTAGTATTGAAGAACTCAGAATCAGGTAAATCTTTTTCACTTATGAAGTTTTATGACAAGCTAGAATGCCAATTAAGAGCTTTAGAAAGTTTAGATGTCACGACAGATAAATGTGCTTGCATTTTGTTACCTTTAGTCGAATCCTGCTTACCAGATGACCTTCTAAGAGCTTGGCAGAGATCCTGTTTATCCTCAAATCAGTCCAACTACGGATCGGCAGAAGCAGAGGAAGTAACACTGAAAAGGCTAAGACAGTTCATCAAGTTGGAAGTTGAAGGCGAAGAGAGGATCGTTTTAGCTAAATCTAGTTATGATTCTACTAAGAAGGTGAGTTCTAAGAATAGTAGTTCCACTAAACGTGAGGAAATGCCAACAGCCTCTTGTCTTGTAAACAAAATTAAAGACACAACATGCATTTTCTGTTCTCAGTCTTCTCATAAGAGTAGAAATTGTTTCAAAGCAAAGAAAATGGACTACAATGACAGGAGACAAATAGTATTAGATAGAAAAGCATGTTTTTCTTGTTTGGCTCAAGGTCACACATCTAAGTTTTGTAAACGGCCTATTAAATGTAACTTGTGTTCACGTAAACATCCTGCTATTATGTGTAAGCCCAATAGTCGGCAGGAAGATGTTAAAAAACCAAATGAGTGTGATCCTCATGTAAAACCGGACGAAAATAAGGTATCTGAGGTTAAAGATTTGTCAAATTTACAGGGGAAATATCAAGTTTATTTACAGACTGTGGTGGTTAATCTTATTTATGATGGAATGTCCACTCCTGTTAGAGCATTGATAGACACCGGTTCCATGAGATCTTATATTCTAGCAGCAACTGCCTCTAAGATAGGTTTAAACCCTGAAGGACAAGAGAGTTTGACTCATTCACTTTTTGGCGGTACTAAGACTGACGAAGTGAAACACCATGAATTTAAGATTACCGTAGGTAACTTAAACAATGATTACAAGTGTAGATTCAAAGTTTTGGATCAACTCCTCATATGTGAAAACATTCCTAGTGTTGAGAGGGGACTGATTACTAATCAGCTTAGAGAAGCTAAAATATTCATTTCTGATGTGGGTAGATCCAATCAGAAAATTGATGTCTTGATTGGTGCCGACGTTGCAGGCAAATTATTCACAGGTAATAAAGTACAACTAGATTGTGGATTATTCGCCATAGAAACTTTTCTAGGTTGGACACTGATGGGCCGGATGTCAAGTGAAACCAAATCCTGTGGTAGTAAGTTGAATCAGTACTCATCCTTTGACATGTTTTGCGGTTGTGGTAGTAAACCTGGGGAAGATCTTTCAATGCCCTGGAAATTGAAAACACTTGGAACTACTGATCCGTCTGAACACGTATCAAAGGTGGACGATATGAATCTTAGTCACTGCAAGAGGTCTGTAAGTGTAAATGATGAGGGACGCTATGAAGTAAACCCTCCTTGGATTGAAGATTGCAACTACTCCCGAGTAACCATGAAATCGCCAAGAGGAGACTTCAGTCAACGATTGACAAAACCAAGACAAACGGGTATTTTGAGAAATACGAGGAAGTATTTTGCAACTGGAGAAAAGAGGGAATCATTGAGGAAGTTTCAACTGAAGAAGGAGTACCATGTTCAGGAAATAAGGAATTTCAGCGAACCAAGTCAATGGAGATTTGTTCCTGGTCTGCTTAACCCCGCCGATCTACCATCAAAGGGGTGTAGTGCGAAGAAACTACTGGAAAGTCGACGGTGGGAGGCCAAAAACTGGTTGTATAATCCGAGTGACGAGTGGCCTGCAGTAAGTATGAATCTCAACGAAGAAGAAATTAATATGGAGAGATGCAAAACTGTGAGTGAATACAAATAGTAAAAATCAATATCCTTTCCCACACGACCAAAACGTTTGACAGAATTAGTGAGAAGCTGCAAGTTAATATAACAAGTTAATTAACTTGGGTGGGAGGATGTTCTGTACAATTCATCAGCTGATTATAAATGGACTGTTTACATTTATTTAATTCAGCAACAGACATATGTTATTTTGTTTTTGTTTTGAAAGGGAATAAACAAAGAGAAATTGGTGGACATGGAGAGGAATGAATGATGGTGAGATTGATTTGTTTTCTTTAAAATGTTTTTTAGGATTTAAATGTTAAATGTGTAATTAAAGTAATTGATATATACTTTCACCTACAACCCCTTCTTTTGTTTTTTTTGTCGGTTTTTTACAGGTACACTCAAGGCAACCCCTGTACCCTGGCTCCCGGTCCTGTGTAATATCGCTCCTCCTGAAATAAGACGAAGGGATGCACTCATTAGGGAATACACAAAGATCTTATCTGCTCCACAGCTACCCATCCATGATTACCTACCTCAGAATGCGGGCCGGTTGAGGTCCCAAAAACCACCTCTACGAACAGCCTCCCAGTTGATGGACACGAACTTCACCATCCATACTAACTGGACTTCCTCCTGGGACGCTTTTCAAGGTCGAAACCACTTTTTGATAGCTGACCCGACCGTAGCGGTAGGTGGTATGAATCTTCCTCGGAAGCAGTGGACTATACTCAATCGTTTCCGCACTGGAGTGGGAAGATGTAATTATTGGAAGTACAAATGGTGAATGACACAAGACCAGTCATGCGACTGCGGAGCAGAGTATCAAACTATGAAACACATAGTCGAAGAGTGCCCACTGAGTGCCTTCCCCGAAGGATTGGCCGGTCTGCATAGCTCAAGTGAAGCTGGTCTGCAATGGCTTACGCCCTGGATTTAGCTCTATAAAGAAAGATCTAATTTTTATTTTAGTGTTTAGATTTTTACTTATACTGACTCAGGTGCTCTGCACCGCAGAATTTATTTTATTATTCTTAAACCATGGTGGCTGGCTAAATGAGATCTTACGATATATATATACTCATTTTTCCATAAAAATTTTTACTAACCCAGAAATCAAAATATAATTTAGGCCATGTGGGATTTGATCAACATTGAACATTTTTTTATGTGATTGAGATGTCAAGATTCAAATCTGCCATTTTAAAATAAATTGTTTAATGTTGGGATTTACAACATTTTTCTCTACAAATAGAGACCTTCATTGTGATCTACGAATTAAACTACGCGTAAGCCTGACACTTAAGGAGTCCCTATGTATAGGGAATATCATATAAAAAAATAATAAAATAAAATAAAAACTAGATTACATTTACAATTAGTTAATAACGATCAAACCGTCTACATATTGTTTAACTGTAGTATGTATATAGGTTGTATTAATCTAAATTCATGCTATAACATATAGTCCTATTTAAGGCAGAACTTTCTGTCTGTAATGTTAAAATGGGAATTTTCATCGTACTGCATGCAAAACAGAGGTTTTCTGCCCTGTTGTTAGTCCGCAAGGTCGGCGTTTGCAATTTGTCATCTGGAAAAAGCATGGCCAAAACGTCCGTCTGTTCAGGACTTCTATACGGAAAAGAATAACAATTACAGCAAAATAACTATAGTTTAAAAGTTAATAGTTAAACTTGTATTTTTGAATATTATTCATTAAAGATTGTCTGTTATTAGAAGTCTCTTTAATTTAGAAACAAACTGTGGATTCGATTAGAAGTATAATAATTTAACCTAAAATTTAAACCAGTTAATTCTTAGTGTAGTAGTAATGGTAAGCAAAATTAGAATACAGAATTGAGTTAAACCACTACCCTTCAATAGCAAAATATTTCTCTGCTAACTTTTTATAAAATAAGATTCCGATTGCAAGTTTGGAAACTGTAGCCAAGGTTGCTTTTTACTTATAGAGTGCGCTAATAATCCCTTCAATTTAAAACTTTTTCCAGTGTTCCCATCCCGTACACCACTAAGGGTTAAGGGTAAAAAGGGTTGTAGGAATAAATAACTATAAACAATGTAACCAATGGTTTTTTAATGTATTTAATATATTTTGAATAGTTTTAAATTCAGTTCTGAGTCAACATACTCTTTTCCTGCTTTAAGAAAATGGGAATACAATTTTTCTTCGTCCCCCCCCACAAAAAATCTATAAAATCCCCACTAGATCACAAAAATCTCCAACAAAGTTTGCCACGATATCACAAACAGCTCTATCAATCCCCCTGTGGGCTCCCCTGAGTAAAGGAGCAAATGAATATATAGGTATTAATAACTTATTGCAAAGAATATAAATATATAGCGAATTTAATGGCAAGGTATTTTTATTTTTAATTTTAATTTATAGCAAAAAGTCCCGTTCGCAAATAAAACTCTTAAATGACATTCATGCAAACCATCTTGTTAGGCATGTATATTTTTCATTGTCAGTTTTTGCTTTTATTGATAATAACTCTAATTACAATGTACACCGAAGCCTCATACTTGTTTTATTTAAATGTTTCTTCGAAATAACAAATAAAGAGATGTTTGAAGTAAATATAAATATTAATTTTTATTATTAAAGTTTGAGTCAAATTTAATCAACTTCCCTGCTTATGCTTCATTTCTGATAATATTTAATCATACTAGTGTATTAAATTCTGTAGGTATTTTGGTAATTTTAAAACATTATTAAATAAAAAGAAACTCAAATTTGAATAAATTGTAATTTGGAATCAAATAATAATCAATACCATATCAATAATAAATATGATTTTACCAATAACCATAATAATAGTATTTCTGAAATAAAATCTAAAACTTTTACAACATTAATGTTTCTCCATTAAACCGATTGTGACGCAAAAGACACAGAACTCACAAAAGTTACCATTTTACCGACCTGGTTCAACAATATGACTTTTATACTTCAGCGATGTTTTCAGGCGTCTCAGTCTCAAAGAAGCGGCCACAAAACGCTGATGAGGCACTCCAATCAGGCGGAGAGCTTCTTAATCAAGAATCGTGTTCCGAACTCTTTGAAAAATGATTGAAACCATCAAAGATAAACTAGTTGAGTTTACTGTTTACAAAATGTTACTTCAAATTGGGTACCTTTTAACCTCATACAACTATGTTTAGCTTTGGACTCAAGGTAAGGTACATTTATTGTCACTTTTCATTGCAAGAGGACATACTAGAACTGTTAGTTTGTATAAGTGTTTTAGCTTAAAATTTTCGAAGAGAATCATCTTATAGTTAAACATGTTAACGGTATTTCACCATTTTGGTAATAACATGCACGTAGGTGATTCAGTGTCTCTCTCAAATAGTTTATTTAATGTTTAAAAACATCAACTCAAAATTATGTATATTTTAACTTTCTCCCTCTATTATACCATAGTATATGGAGAAAGTATTGTTTTCGTCAAAATTTTCGAATTTGAGTTGTTGGTGGATTTATTCATTTTGGTGCCCCCTGAGTCCAAAAAAGTGGTTTTTGGAGTGATGTGTGTGTGTGTGTGTGTGTGTGTGTGTGTGTGTGTGTGTGTGTGTGTGTGTGTGTGTGTGTGTGTGTGTGTGTGTGTGTGTGTGGACAATGTCCCCTATATTTGTGGGGCCAAGTGTGTGAATTTCACGTGAGTGTGGGGCCTTCTGAAATTGCGGGGCCATACACACGGCCCCATAATTTATTTTGAGCTAAAATTCCACTTTTTACTGTTAAAAAAGTCAATAATGGTTAGTTTAGTAGGTTAGGTTAAGTAAGGTTAGGTTAGGTGAGTTTAGGTTAGGTTAGCTTAGGTTTTTTGTACGGCCCCACAATTCCAAATGGCCCCACAGTATATGTCAAATGCACACACATGGGCCCCCTAATAGGTGTGTAATCCCAAGGCCCCACAAATATAGGTGAACAAGACTGTGTGTGTGTGTGTGTGTGTGTGTGTGTGTGTGTGTGTGTGTGTGTGTGTGGACAGGTTCCGCAATATTTGTGGGGCCAAGTGTGTGAATTTGACCTGAGTGCGGGGTCTTCTGAAATTGTGGGACCATACACAATACACATGGCCCCACAAAGATTTATTTTTTTATTTTGAGTAACAATTTTACTTTTTATGGTCGAAAAAGTCAATAATCGTTAGGTTAGGTTAAGTTAGGTTAAATTTTGTTGTATGGCCCCACAATACAAATACGGCCCCACAATACCTGTCAAATGCACATACATGGCCCCACAAATAGATGTGTAATCCCAAAGCCCCACAAATATAGGCGAACAAGTTTGTGTGTGTGTGTGTGTGTGTGTGTGTGTGTGTGTGTGTGTGTGTGTGTGTGTGTGTGTGTGTGTGTGTGTGTGTGTGTGTGTGTGTGTGTGTGTGTGTGTGTGTGTGTCAGGATGTAAACAGAGCTAGAGAAAGCCCTAATGGTCCGATTTTAATGAAAGTTGGTACATAGGTCCAAATCCACGATAATTCCAGTCGTTTTTTTCATTTTTTTTGAATTTTTTATTTTTAAGAGCAATTTACCCCCAAAACCCCAAGAAAATAAATTAATAAATAAATAAACCAAAGAAATAAATTTTACTTATCACCATTAAATCAAGCTCAAAAAACTGAATAATCAAGTATTTTCAATTATTGCTCTACGTCAAGTGGTTGCGGAGAAAATTCAATTTTTCGTTTAGCGGTAAACGCAGCACGCTGTAAAAAGTCACAGACGCGTGTAGGGTCAAACGAGCGCTGCTCAGCTGGTAGCTATCCGACTGAATCATTAAGACATTAATGTTTGAAGCTTTTAACACCTTTTTTATTTTGTTGAGAGAAAGTATATGTCAGTTAACTGATACCGTTTATTTGTATTCTCTTGAATTGGGTGGCGAAGAAGGATATAATTCAATACAGGGCGTCCAAAAATTATCAATCCAAAATTCAACAGGTTTTTCTTTAGCTTAAAAAACTACATTTTACTAAATTTCTAGTCGTAAGTCGTATCTTTTTTAGGTTTCGTTTCTCAGTTTGTATGTCCTCTTCAAATCAAGTTTGCATATCCGTTTTCGGAAATATTAAATTAAAACGTTGACCTTAAATTTTTAATGAAAATTCCAAACTTATAAGAAATATCCAAAATGGCGGTCATACAAAGTTTGCAAAGTTAACACACTACTTGTAAGTGTACTACTACAAGTTAGTACTGATGCATTTTACAACATTGCAACATCTATACTTATTTAATACGCTAAGAGGTTTTTTGTGTTGAGAACTCCTCCTACATTTTTCAACCGATATTTATTTTTTTGGTGTCTTTGGATAAGGCTAAGTATGTAGTTGTTTCCGCCAAAAATTTACGATAATCGGATGTAAAATAAGGGTGCTATAGACAAATTAAATTAAAAACTTTCCCTTTAGAATAAAATTGGGTTTGGGTTGAACATTTTAAACGTATGTTAATGTACTGATGTAAATACGTGTAGTTTATTGTGATTACTGATATTCACAATATTGGATTGGTCGAATGTCGTTGATTTAGAAAATGTTACTTTTGTAAATAAATTACTTTATTTCAATTTGACCAGTATAATTAAAAAGGTGTAGAGAGAGATAAATTATTCAAACAACAATACTAAGGCTAGAAAAATTGGGAAGCAAATAACTGCGTAAATTATAATTTTCAACGAAAACAAGACAATATCCAATAATTTTCCTAAATTAAAAAGACTATAACTATTGTATGGCCATAAAGATTTGGTATATTTTAAATATGAAAATAGAACATGTCAAGATCCGAAATGACTAGGTATGATTTTTTTATAATATTTATCGATCTCCTCCTAGTCATAAATCTCAAGTAACAAAAAATTTGAGACATTTTATTTTGGAAACAATCTTTGTTTAGCATCTTAAATTCTGTTAAAAAAGTGTTTAAAATATTCAATCTATATTGAAGATATTAAATATTTATTCTATACAAATATTTTTACCTCGATTAATCTTAGGCACTCGTTGGTTTAGTGTTCAACTAAGATCGATTTTTCAAAAGATTTTAGTAAAAATAATCTTTTCATTTAATATGAAAATAGGGTTTAATGATTAACACCGTTTAGTAGTGTGCCAACTCAGAGTGTGTTTGAAGTGCCGCCGGAAACATCGGGAATTGTTACTTTAGGGACGCTTCCGGTGTAGGTTCATTTGTGTCCCTGATAAAAACGTGGAATCTTGTTTTTTATGTATGTGATTTTGCGGAAATGTACTATTTTCAAAGTTTACAGCCTTAATTTCCACTCTCTAAAAAAATTCTTCAATTTTGTAGTATCTGAATGGGACTAATTTGTTATTATGGGCTATGTTTATATGGGGTGTGTTTAGTTTGGATTATCAACTCTCTATGGGACTTCAGGAGTTCAGATTCACAGAAATGGATAGACGGATGAGTCACTAAATTGTTATTATTATTATTAAAGAGAGATTAGACTTTAAAAACCATGCACTTTCCATGCATTTGTTCAGGAAACTTATTAGTTTATTTTACTTTAGTATTAGAGGGCTCATTAGTTTAGTACGCTATTGTAATGATTAACTAAAACTCGTGATGGTTTTTTGTTTTGATATATGAATTTTATCAAGGAATCTGGAACATAATAAGGTAGGTGACATCAACAACAACAAATAACAAATCAGTGAGGTGGTTGGTGTTTCAGCTGATAGTAACTGTCAAATTGATGTGACCGACTTGGTCATTTCCCATAGAATCAGATGTAGATTTCACTTACCGTTAGAGTATTCTCATTTCGGTCTATTTTACTTGTCCATATCAGCTTATTTTATCACTGCAAAAAATATTCCTTTTTTATAAAATTAATTTTAAAAAATTGCTTAGTCATTAATTATTTTATTCCTTTTCTATCTAAACACCAGCACAAGCTACAATATAAATTTAGAAAAAGTATTAATTACAATTGTCATTACATTACTACGTTGAAATTAGTCACCTGTTACTCGAAACCTAACTTGTTTTCGCTTACATTTTAGGGTGACTTCTCAGTTATCAGGTAATATAGGCCTTTCATATATTCAAGTTTATAAAGAATTTAAATTTTCATGAATTAGACATTTCTAAAAATGTTATTGTTAGGTGACTTTAAAAGTTTTGAGGAAGTCTTTAGAGTCTTCTTTGAGATTAATGTGTATACATTCATTCATACAGCTATACTTTGTTTTTGTATCAAAGCATAGGAATAGGATAAAAGCAACTTCATGATAATGATTCGATATGAACTTTTTACTTTTAAACAAATTTATAATATAACAATGTTATTAAGTCATAAATACTCAATTCAGTGACGATTTTTGTTTGTAAAATTAAATTTAAGTATTTTTATTAACTCATCCACTTTATCATGAATCACTAAATCACTATTTTGAGACGGGGACCTCACATAGTGGGTATTTTAACCTGAATATGAATGAGAGATGAATGTAGGATGATTTTGGCGCGATCTCGTTGACTTGTTACTGACTAAGGCCGACATTCTCCTTAGACAGCAGTGTTAATTAATAGCCCAACAGCCAATGGTATCTAAGGACCTATAGTTTAACGTGGGATCCGAACTACAATTTCAACCTCATATATACGAATTGGTCTAATTGTGAGGATGGTCTTTGTGGATGAACTAGTATTCACCGGTGCGGACGTTAATCCCCACTAGGGAATATCGCATACACAAGCCATCGCTTATAACCATCTACAATTCTTATATATAAATATGAAATAAATCAATTATAAATATAAGATTTACTTGACCCACCCATTGCAATAATAATAAAACCTTAAATATATTCAAAAGGTAATTACAATATAATGGAACTTTATTGTTATTCATTTATAGAGAAACACACATGTCATTTTTTTGAACTCTTATACAAAAGTATGCAGAAATGTCGTTGTAGTTATTCCTTTGTGCTTCTTACTCTAAATTATTTACGGCCACAAAAAGAATGGTTTAATTTAGTCACAAAATTATTTAACAACTGCAGATTATTGGTCTAAAATATAATTTTATAATGTTCATAAATCTGTGATTATGTTAATTACATTAACTATGTTAAGATTTGAAAAATCAATGGATTCTATCTTTAGATAAGTTCTAGTCTTATGATCTTACAATTAAAGATAAACGTTTAATATTGCAACAAATTATGATAATAATTTATTCTATAATTGTAAACAATATATATTCTACACACAATGAATCTTGTGAAGAGACAACCACTAAAAGGCTGCTTATAACGAGATATGTTGAATGTCATTTAAGTATTTGTACTCGTAGCATCCTTTAAATATTTAACACAAGATAAATTTATATTATTTTACAATTTGTATTCAAACTTAATGGATAGCTTTTGCATCTCAAACATGATTAACCACATAAACATTATAATTTTTCGTAAACAAATAATATAAACATGTTTAAAACTTATGTTTAAAATAAGTACATTACACAAAATGTTACATCAAAATGTTTCAGTTGATGTAGACGGATTTGAGGTTTTTGGCACCCGCCACAATCTCTGTTTCACACGAGTAGCAAACTACAATAGGAAACTTATGTAACCGAACTAGAAATGAAACATTCTTCATTGCCTTAAATATGTTATCAGATCCAAAATGATTTTAAAGTCAAAGTTTAAAGTGTTACTTCGTGTAAAAGTTTTTAAAAAGCTCGTATTAAATTTTCATTTTGTTCATAAAGTTAACTCTTATTTTCATGATTTAAAATTCTTATTTGGTTGCCTGATTCCTTGAGTGATCATATATTTTTATGATCACTAGAGCTATCACCAATGAATGTTATCGTTTTCAGTCCTCCTCATTCATCGCTGATTCTCCGTTGACTTTATTTTTAATGCAATGAAATGTAAAGAACGAAATAAAAATGATAGAATTTTGAAGTTAAGTTCTTAATGGACTAAAAACATGGTCATTCTAAAGGACATTTATAAACTTTTATAACAAATATAACAAAACTGCATATTGTATATGCATAATATGTGCATCTGTTGGTATGATAGAATCAAGTTGTTTGCTTATAGTTCTTATACCCTAGACTTTCCCTTCATCACAAAATTTAACTAAAATAAAATGTATACTTTGTTTGAAATTGTTATAAATCTTTAATGGTATTTTAACAAATACCAACCGAAGTTTTTATTTGAAATAAAAAAAGATGTAATTATCTAAGAGTAATCCTACAATGCTGCGTGTTTAGGAATACATTTGAGGGCAAAAGAAAATGTTTAAGTGTTCCATTCCCTATTATCTATGGGTTTCATTCCAGTTGCCAAAATGTTTGACTTAGTCCGGACAAAGTTATTGACAATAGATAGCGACTATAGATTAATTGAACCCTCGGTGGACCCTATATCTGTTACTATGTTTGACAGCCACTGTTAGAGTTAGAGTGAGTTGCTAATAATTCAGGAGTAATTAATAAAATAACTTAAAATTATTTGTTGTGAGAATTGTGTATCATGTCAGTACTATTTTTGGCGAAATATATTTAACAAACTATTAAAAAATATGCATTTTACTACTTTTATTGTGTACAACCTGTATTGAGATAGTAATTTACCATAGTAAAATTAAAGCCAATATGTTTCTAGTCATTGGATGAACAAAATTAATTTCCATCATTTTATTCATGTTATATTGTGCTATTAAAAAGATTTACCAAAAAAGATAATTTGTGTTTTTTTTGTTTTTTTTTTTTTTTGCAAATAATTGGTTTCTTACCATCATAATGCAGTGATGGTAACAATGTCTACAGTTTTCGTTAACAAGGAACCCCCAAAGTCTTAGCTTGTAAATTACAATTTAGTTAAATGCAGAAAACAAGTTTGACTGTAATTTACATTTTGATTAACTCTGTTTCTTTTGAGTGACGACGATATCTGGCCTCATCTTTGTTTTATCTTAAGGAGTACAATACAAACCCTTTTTAGTAAAATTTTCCTTGTATATTTTTTTGTCCTTAATAAACCTTCTTAATTATTAACAGCAATAGTTTTCCTTTAAAACAGCCATACTATATACCAAATGTTTATTTTTGTTTTAATTCTGTTAATTTAGATATTCAGCATGATTGAAATGACATGGAGGTAAAATACTGTATACGTAACAGCTAAATGTTTACGATAATCTGGATTGGTGTGTAATGTGTTTAAGAATCTATTTACATAAACAATGGCTTCTATTTATGTAAATTCATTATAATGGATCTATATAGGCCTAATGGATAATGATTCTATTATTGTTTAATGTGCTTTAAAGATATAAATCAGATAAAAGAAGATAGACAGAAATAAAACAGTGATTCACAAACTTACGATGTTTCGATGTTGACCCCCGTGTTTAAAATCGGTTTACATTTTATCAATCATAAATTTGAAAGTTAAATAAAGTAAATATTAAATAGTCAGATAATGAATAATAACTTAATGTAAAAGTTAAATATTCAGATAATGAATTTAAATGCTGAACTTATATAAACGAGTAAATAAATTGTCAAAATTACTCGAAAAAGTATGTATTTTATGTATAATTATTTCATTTAAATTGTATTTTAATATATTAATGTATAAATTGTACGTAAAGTAGGGGTTTAATTTCATAAATTAGATTGTTTGAAGATTGTATCCACAATCATAACTTGTCTAAGCATTGTGTCAAATTTATATATTGAAGTTAAACAATCGCTTTCTAGAAGAGGTACAGAAAGTGTCTTCTAACAATCAAGCATTCCGTTTATTGCTGACGGAATTTTGTTGCCTCATTATTGAAGTGACTTTACAAATAACGCGTTGAAAAAGGACTTTATTAATATTAATGATATTGGTGTCACACATATATTTGCAATGTTTGTGGACGCAATATGGTAAACAAAAGGATGTTCCTTATGGCAATATTGTGATAGAAAAAAATCATAAAAATATAAACTACAATATCTTTCTAGAAGTTTAATAATTACTAAAGAAAAACATAAGGAGTTGTACTATGTAGAACAGTTATTATGTATTACTGTTTAAAAGAATCACTAAATGAAATCATTATTGAACTATTAAAGTCCCAAGGTTTTTAATTTAGAAACCTAATATTGTATTGTTGTGAAATGGAGCCTTTCCTTATACTAATATATATATTAGTTTGATTTAGATTTAATAAATGAAATAACAATTCTGAAATTTTTTCTAAATATATTACCAAGAGAAATATATTTGAATATGTATAGAATATTAATTACTCATCAAAGTGGTTTTTGGTCACTGTCGCAACGTTTGAATTGTAAGGAAGGTTATTCGTTAAACTTTAATCAATCATTCCCAGTGGAACATGACACCCCACAATGTTATTCCAAAATGAGATAAAAGTAGACTTACGTACGTGTTTTTATCAAGTGAGATAAAAAAATGTATCTTACAATTCGTGTTCCATACTTATGGCACTAAAACCAAACAATATATTAGTTTACAATCTAATATATTTTATAATTGTATTTTCCCTATGTGAAATCGGTTGAGGTTAAAATCCCCTCCCAGTCATTGTTCTACACCATGACTTAGCACAGTTAATTAAGACCTATGCCCATGCAGCCCTCTGAACGTTTTTAATGTTATGCCCGTGGAAGCTTCTTATTCAGCCATCCATTCCTACTCCCGAACATAGAAGAATTCGATAAAAAATTACTATCTATATTCTGACTTTTTACATATGCACAATTTATTACATTGGAACATTTTTAATGAGCGGTGAAAAATACGTGATAAACACACAATGAGAGATATTTAGTTAATCTCCATTATATTATCTAATTGCTTGTGTCCTCATTTAATTGTTTGATAAGCAAATATTTTAAGATAAGTAGATCTTCATAGTGCTAATTTTAAGTATGTTTTACTACAAAAGACGATTATATAAGAGTACAGTTAAGTATTTTACCTATACATTTATTATGTATATGTATCTGCATACGAATAAAATAAAGTTTTCTGTAGTTTTGAATTTGCTTATACTTTTAGTACTTAAAACATATTGTATTAACTGTGCGGGTTAGGTGCTTACACTTTAATAGTGTACTGTACATTTCTTTAATGTACAATACTTAACAGACATATGCAATTTTAAACAATCCAATTTAATAGCTGAAAAATCATCATCCTTGTTCTTTGTCAATATTGTTGTATTTTTCGATAAATTTGCAATAATTGTGTTGCAAAATTTCACTTATGTATTAAAAAAAGAATCCAAATACAATTTGGTCAAAACTTCAGTTTTAAAAGGACATGATTTTTATAATTCAATCAAATTATAGTCTATAATAATATATCATTCAATTTGTTGCATAATTTAACTTATAAATAAAATAAAGCAAACACTTTATCAAGAAAAAAGAGACTTAACTTAGTCTTCCATCTAGGTTAAGTGTTCTCAGAGAAATCTTGTTATCCAGACTTTTAAAGAATTATTTCAAAAGCAGTCCTGTGTAAAGGAGGAATAATTTTCATATAAATTCAAGTTGGAACATTGGGTATGTTGAAAAATGAAACTTTTAAATATTTCGCACTAAAACCTAATACTGTAGTATTATTTAACTAAAAAGCGATATTGATCATAGTTAGGAATAGAAATGCATTTGGTGAGAACACTAAATATAGCATTAATCTTTACCACCTTCCGAAAAGTCTCCTAAATATATGACAAAAACTTTTTTATCCTGCAAGGGAAAATTGATATTAGATTCAAGGTTTTATTTCATAGTTATAAAAGTTCAAAATACGTTAAAAACAAATTTCACTCATCTAGGGTATAAAGCTACAATTCTTAGTCGTGTTCAATTTATACAACAAACTACATAAAAATCATGATTTTTTTTTTTAATTTAAGTATAAATTTATCAGATTGTTCTTAAAAAAGCAATCTGTGGCTTAAGTTAGTTCTATTATATTTTTAATGCGAACATTATGACCACGTGATGCCAGATGATTACTTTACCTCCTAATTATATCCGCAACTCATGTTAGGAAAAAAAAAAAAACTGTTCCACAACATCAAGACGAAATTTTTTCATATTTCTCCAAAACTTCCCTTTTTGATCCAATTGTTGTGGCTCAAAAGTAGTTATTGTTCACCCTGATTAAAAAAGAATCAGCGATGTCTGATAGTGAGTTTTTTTTTATAATAACAACAAGCTGAATTCCATTTTGTGAAAAAAAACAAGTCAGATCCTTAGAATTTATCTTCGCCTCGGTTGAATTGCTTTCCATTGAACCTAAAGGGTCACTTGAAGTCCTAGTAATGAAATGTAACCTTTTACAATAATACTTTTAATAAACAATTAATGACATTTAAATTACACCTACTCACTCATGTGAATCGCCTAGGAAACAAGATTCAAGACAATGAATCAACGTAGTGCCCCGCAGTGGCAAATTTTGATCTCTCCGAATGATTAATTAAAAGGAGTGATGCCTGAAGCCAATGGTTTAGTAGAGGAAGGAGACAGAGTGAGGTTCAGGGAGCACATGCAGAGACCAATAGGGGAAAGGTATCCTGGTATATTCTGATAAACTTTTTAAAATCTTTATTTAAGCCCGTTAAGACTAAAATCATGCACTTTACGAGAAATCCACACGCAAGAGAAAATAAAATTATAGAAGGACATCATTTCAAAATTGTTGAACAATTCAAACATCTAGGCGTAATCACAGCAAACCGTAGTAGAGAAAAATTTAAGTAAACTATAGGATTGCTCAAGCCAACAAATGCATGTAAACTTGTAAGAAATTTTTAACATCAAAGCTTCTCTCCCCTAGAACAAAAATCCAAGTATACCATACTGTAATTAGACCAGTACTAACCTATGGGGCTGAAACTTGTATTTTAAACACAAAAAAGAGGAACCGGAAATGATTTTATTTGAGAAAATAATTTTAAGGATTATATATTGCCCAACACAAGTAAATGTAGAATGGGGAGATAGGTATAATAGGGAAATAAGAAATTTATACAAAGATTATGATGTGCTGACACACATAAAAGCAAGAAAATTTAGATGGGCAGGACAGGTACTATGGAGAGAAGGGGGCTCACTCTTAACAGAGAAAAGATTGGGAAAGCCAGAAGGGAAACGACCATTAGGAAAGCCGAAGAAGAGATGGTGGGACAACGTCACCTAATACATCATCAAATTGGGGGCTGCAGTAGAAGAGGCTGAAGATAAAGAGATGTGAAGAACAGTTGTTGGTGAGTCCAAATCCCGCATTAGGCATAAATGGCTATGTGAGTAAGTAAGAATAAGAGTAGGTAGTTAAATCCGTGCTTTTAAAATACTCTCATGAGATTAAATATTGCAAAATGAAGAGTAAGTATTTATTATTAGGTTTAGTTAATTTTAAGATTGTATCACGTGTTAAGTTAATTATCTCTCGTTTTTTTTTGTGCAAATAATAATAAATAAACAAAAAAACACAAGCATTCAAGTAAAATTAGTAAGAATAATACCTTTTCAATTATTTAATTGGCTAAAAGTGATAATATTTTCAAATTTTATTGTATATGCTATATTATTCATGGAGTCAAACAATTACAAATAATAACTCAAAAGGACACCTGAAATTCCTCACGATCTTAAAAACTTCTTAGATTTACGTGGTATTATTCATATTACTAATTAGGTTTCAAAAATATAAAGTTTCCTAAATAGTAAATTATATATAAAACAACCATATTTTGCAAATGAATTTGAAATTAAATATGTTAAAAAGAAAAAAATTATGTTTATGGAGATAATAACGAAATAGCAATGGTTGGAATTCCAGTACAACAGGCCATTTCTAAGTTACTGCATTGCTTTTTGTGACGTTGAAGTGATAAATGCACTGCAGTAAAATATTTGTCCGAACGACTACATTGAAGCAGTAAGTGATTTTAATCTTCGTTATTGTAATTTCTATTACTGAAAGCAGGACCATTTCAATAAATATTAGATAAAACTATTTTTAATTAAATATAACGTGATTTACTCTTACTATTATTATTGTTACAGTTGTTATTGAAATCAATGCTAAAATTCAATTTAATATTCCATTTTTAGAATATATTAGTTTTTTATTTATGAAATTGTACACACATTATCATGGGTAATATGTTTACTCTTCATGTAATTATTTCTTTTTTAACTTTTGTTAAAAATAGCTCATTTTAAAGCTTATAAAACATATTTAATTTAAATTTATTTTGTTTCATAACATTTTATTAAATTGTCTTAACTTTGTTTCATAAAACATTAATTCTCTTTTAACCATAAGATGTCTAATCAAAACTTTCTGCTATATACTTTTTTAACTTCACATTTAACTTTTAGTATGAAGTATTAATTTAATATTTTGTACCAGGAAATATGAGTCCTTTGAGAGATTTCTCCGTAGTCCGCTATAGAGCTGCCATGTTGCTACAAGCAAACAAAAGCTTTGTTCAGGTTGCTAACAATTCACTGCTCCAGGTAAACTATTAATAATTTATATTCTATTAAATTTTTAACTCTAAGTTTCAAAACAAAATCGTTGTAAAAAGTGTTTTAGTTATTGCTACAAAACTATAAGGCAATATTATTTAAGTACCTTTATGCTTAAAAATAAAATGTATAATTTGTATTAAATCTCAACGTTATTAATATGAACCTTTTTAGTTTGTAAAAATTTGTTTTAATGTGCAATTAAATTAAAGCTTACTATATAAAAAATATATTTTTTTATATAAACGTTTTTACATGTTTCCAAGTAACTCAACAAAGATTTTCAAACTACCAGGAAAATTGAGTTTACGTACGCTTTTCCAAGTATAATAAGTATGTGTCTCTTACAGGACTAGAACAATCGGTTTGATCTGGGATATTTCATAAAAAATGGTTCCTCTCATCGCGCGGAGGTTGGATATATGATAGTGTGTCAAAAGCAGAAAGAAAATTATTGCAACATATTTCTCAGAAACTTGTGTTGTTCACATGTTATTGTAAAAAAACCAACATAGTAAATTAATAAAAGGAATGAAATTATTGTTGTTTATTTATGTTTACTGAACATGAAAAGATTTAAAATATTGAAAATCCATTCATTGACGTTATCAGTATAGGCCGTGTGCAAAATGGCTTAACATCCACTGGAGGTTAAAACCCTTGTGAATTTTTATTACTTTTGAGGATACTAGTAGCTGTAAAAATGAATGTTGACATCTTTTAACCATAATCACAGCATGGTTAACACTCCCTATAAGAAATCGTAAAGGAAACTGTGTTGGCCTATCATGTTAGCCTATATATTAGGAGTGTACGTGTATTTCGCTCGTATGAGGATGAACGTATATTATAGATTTAAAATACTTACTCTATGTTCAGATATAGAGTAAGACCGTCAGTGTTGGACACTATTTGAAAACAAACAACTCAACAACTACTAAAAAAGCCTCCAATGGATTTATTATAGTGAACTTTATCACGAATCATGAGTTTAAAAAATTACAGAATGATTTCAACAACGAAAGAACATCTAAAAGTTGAATATTTGAAATAAATCTAAAATTCTTCTCGAAAGTTACCGTTTGTCGGGAAAAAACGGGCTTCAATAATCCATGGAGGCACCAACACTCTTGTATAATGATTTCACTCTTTTTGATTAGTTCGTCTAATTATTTTTAACGTGTTAAAAATGTAAAGTTTTCACTATAAATAAAATAATTGTTTGTTTACTTCATTATTAAAAATAATGAAATAAAAAATTTATAAAATTTCGCTTGTAGCAATCAAATTGTTTTTAATGTATGTAAATAAAAGGCATTTTGATTAAGTAGGCTATATTTGATACTATCATCTTCATTCGCTTCAAAATGCCTGTTTTTTTCTCTTTTTTTTAGTTAGTGAAATATATCAATCAACTTACACTTTAAAAAAGTTTATACATTATAGTATAATAATTATAGACTAAAAAATATCTAATGTCCACCTAAAAATTAAAAAGTTATTGTGAAGTGCTTAAGTCCAGTGAAGCATAACGAGTTGTGGTGCATAAAATCTAATCCCACTCGAGCTCGACACAACTCTCAACAGAATCGGACCATTAGTCGACACAAACTGCACTCGGAACCACCCGTTTGGCTTGTGTACAGTGTGCTATGGTAAGTACATTCATAACTGTGTTAGGGTTCAGTAGAACTAATATTATTAATTAATAAGTTATTAAATTATTAAAGTTATATAAGTTATTAAATTAGTAAATTTAATGATGACATATCGGGATTTCTGCTACAATATGGACCTGAGGAAAACTTAAGTATGGAAACTATAAAACTGTTGAGTCCATCTAATCCAAGAACACCAGTATTCTACCTGTTACCTAAAGTCCACAAGCCCATTCGCCCACCACCTGGAAGACCCATAGTATCAGGATATGGGTCTCCAACGGAAAGAATTTCAGCCTTTATTGATGACGTACTCCAGCCAATAGTAAAAGGTTTACCATCATACATACGAGATTCATCTGACTTCTTGGACAAAATCAAGAATATCACCATTCCTTGTAATAACGATGTCTTTTTGGTAACCATTGATGTTGTGTCACTGTACACGAACATTCCCCATGGGGAAGGAAAAGATTCTACCAAGAAGTACCTTGACAAACGTCCAGTTAATTCAAAACCTAGCACGAATTTTATCCTGCGATTAATCCACTTTGTTTTAACAATGAACAATTTTAAATTCAGGGACCAAAATTATCTTCAAGTGAAAGGAACTGCCATGGGGACTCGCATGGCCCCTTCTTTTGCGAACCTTTTTGTTGCCGACATTGAAGAACGGTTTTTAAATTCACAGTGTTTTCAACCAAAAGTGTGGTGCAGGTTTATTGATGACATTTTTATGGTGTGGGAACATGGCATGAACACTTTGAAATCGTTTCTAGAAGATTTGAACAATTTCTCAAATTTAAAGTTTACCTGGAACTTTTCAAAAGAAACAATTACATTTTTGGATGTTGATGTCTATATTCAGGGTGGGGCTCTAAAATCTAAAATTCATATAAAAGATACAAATTCAATGGATTACCTGGCCTATTCGAGTTGTCATCCAGCTCACGTAAAAAAATCCATACCCAAAAGCTTATCAATTCGAGCAAGAAATTTGTGCTCTGAAAACCGAGATTACAGAAATTATCTTGATAAATTAAGTAATTCCCTTAGTAGGAGAGGATATCCTCAAAAAATTATTGAAAAACAAATCCACAGTTCGAAAAATGCAGCAACAAATTCTTTTAGTAATGATCCAAAATTTGTCACTCAGTACTTCCCAGGATTATACAAGACAAACAATATTTTGAGAGTAGCTCACAGTATCCTCTTGAGCTCTCCTTTAACACATGATTTGTTCTCAAAACCCCCCCGACTGATTTTCAAAAGATCTCCTAATTTAAAAAATATCCTCTCTAAACCTAAATTGCCTTCCTCTGCTGTCCCTAGTCACAACGTTTCTGGCTGTTATCCTTGTAAAAAATCCCGTTGTCCTACTTGCAATTCCATTCTTACCTCTAAAACTTTCACTAGCAGCCAAACAAATAAATCCTACAAAATTCAAGGAAACATCAATTGTGAGTCTACCAATGTAGTATATCAACTTTCCTGTAACAACTGCCCAAAGGATTACATTGGTAAAACCACAACAGCTCAAAGAGTACGCATGAATGGCCACAGGCATGATGTAAATCACCCGTATATACAGAAGCCTGTAGCCATTCATGCCAGAGAGCACGCTCAAAATTTTCAGCAATGTTTTTCATTAAAAGGAATTTGCAAATTGGCTAATAATGCACAAGATAGAAGGATTCGAGAAGTTGAACAGGCCCATCAACTAATTCTAAAATCAAAAACTCCATTCGGCCTTAACTTAAGATGATTTTATAAATATATAACATTAAAAATTTTAAGTTCTACGCAACTTACCCACAAATGTAATTGTTTCAAAAAATCTTCCATATGTTCAATTTATAATGTCAAAATCATTGTTTATTATCATATTTACTTTTTATTTGATGTTCCTGATGAAGGCTAATGCCGAAAATTTGAACTTTAATTAAAGAAAATGTAAAAAAAGGTTTTTTGTTTTTGTTTATAAGATACCGTTTGGTGATGTATGTGAAAATATGTTTGAAGCCTTTTGGTAAATACCTTTTTACATTTTTCTTTTTACAAGTGTATTTTCTGTTAAACTGCATTTCAATCATGGTTGATTTTCGTGACACAAAAGCATACTTTATCAACCAATACTCTTACTTTACATATAAAATTATTGTTCTTGAATGCCACATCTTGTTTATGACATCTTGTTTGAATTATGGTTTTTCCCCTAAAGGACTTCGACCAAAAATACCGGCGACCGGAGTTCCTCCTCAAGTACGTGTGAGAATCAATGAATTTGCATTTAAAACCAGTATTGAACTTACCACGCTAGTCACAACTGAATACAATATCCTGAAGAATAGCTATGAAAGGGACTTGATTGAACTGTATAAACTTACACCACCTGAACAAGATGTCTTAGATGAGATAACAAAAATTAATGATCAAAATGAAAAGATGAAGCTTAAAAGAATAACAAATCTAAACAAAAAACTTAAGAATTTGTACGAAAATAATGGCACACCAATTGATAAACCTTTCAAGGAAATCGTTTCAATAGAATTTGAAGAAGACGTAAAATCAATGTGTGAATTTGTCTCAGGGAAACACAAAGCAGAATACCATGTTCCTAACGCTATGTCAGAAAATTTGAAAATGGATATTAACTTAGGATCTAATGTTATAAACTTATCTGACTATATTCTAAACCAAGATGAAATTAAAGTGCTGAGTAAAGGTTTGACATTTTCCCCTCGCCCAAAATTCAATCATTTTAACTTTGTGGCTGATGGACTTGCCTTTGCTAGAAATGTCCGACTCCAGTTTTATATGAAACAACAGGATTTTCCACAAACTTCGAAACCAACTATACCTGCCTGCTTGAATAAATTCAAACCAAAGTCCGATTGGGATCCTGACCCTCTTCCTGCCGATCATCCTATTGAACAATTTATTAATGCAGTTATATCAAACATTTCAGATCCTAATTTCGAAAGTTCATTAAGATCTAAGGATAATCTGTCCAAAAAGGAAAGGCAAGCTATACATTCATTGAAAGAAAACAATTCTATAATGATTCTTCAAGCAGACAAAGGTAACAGTACGGTAATCCTTAATCGAGACGATTATGTCAGGGAAGCAGAAAAACAACTCAATGATAAAGAATTCTATAAAATGATTCCCGATGATCCCACTTGTAAATTTAATGATGACATATCGGGATTTCTGCTACGATATGGACCTGAGGAAAACTTAAGTATGGAAACTATAAAACTGTTGAGTCCATCTAATCCAAGAACACCAGTATTCTACCTGTTACCTAAAGTCCACAAGCCCATTCGCCCACCACCTGGAAGACCCATAGTATCAGGATATGGGTCTCCAACGGAAAGAATTTCAGCCTTTATTGATGACGTACTCCAGCCAATAGTAAAAGGTTTACCATCATACATACGAGATTCATCTGACTTCTTGGACAAAATCAAGAATATCACCATTCCTTGTAATAACGATGTCTTTTTGGTAACCATTGATGTTGTGTCACTGTACACGAACATTCCCCATGGGGAAGGAAAAGATTCTACCAAGAAGTACCTTGACAAACGTCCAGTTAATTCAAAACCTAGCACGAATTTTATCCTGCGATTAATCCACTTTGTTTTAACAATGAACAATTTTAAATTCAGGGACCAAAATTATCTTCAAGTGAAAGGAACTGCCATGGGGACTCGCATGGCCCCTTCTTTTGCGAACCTTTTTGTTGCCGACATTGAAGAACGGTTTTTAAATTCACAGTGTTTTCAACCAAAAGTGTGGTGCAGGTTTATTGATGACATTTTTATGGTGTGGGAACATGGCATGAACACTTTGAAATCGTTTCTAGAAGATTTGAACAATTTCTCAAATTTAAAGTTTACCTGGAACTTTTCAAAAGAAACAATTACATTTTTGGATGTTGATGTCTATATTCAGGGTGGGGCTCTAAAATCTAAAATTCATATAAAAGATACAAATTCAATGGATTACCTGGCCTATTCGAGTTGTCATCCAGCTCACGTAAAAAAATCCATACCCAAAAGCTTATCAATTCGAGCAAGAAATTTGTGCTCTGAAAACCGAGATTACAGAAATTATCTTGATAAATTAAGTAATTCCCTTAGTAGGAGAGGATATCCTCAAAAAATTATTGAAAAACAAATCCACAGTTCGAAAAATGCAGCAACAAATTCTTTTAGTAATGATCCAAAATTTGTCACTCAGTACTTCCCAGGATTATACAAGACAAACAATATTTTGAGAGTAGCTCACAGTATCCTCTTGAGCTCTCCTTTAACACATGATTTGTTCTCAAAACCCCCCCGACTGATTTTCAAAAGATCTCCTAATTTAAAAAATATCCTCTCTAAACCTAAATTGCCTTCCTCTGCTGTCCCTAGTCACAACGTTTCTGGCTGTTATCCTTGTAAAAAATCCCGTTGTCCTACTTGCAATTCCATTCTTACCTCTAAAACTTTCACTAGCAGCCAAACAAATAAATCCTACAAAATTCAAGGAAACATCAATTGTGAGTCTACCAATGTAGTATATCAACTTTCCTGTAACAACTGCCCAAAGGATTACATTGGTAAAACCACAACAGCTCAAAGAGTACGCATGAATGGCCACAGGCATGATGTAAATCACCCGTATATACAGAAGCCTGTAGCCATTCATGCCAGAGAGCACGCTCAAAATTTTCAGCAATGTTTTTCATTAAAAGGAATTTGCAAATTGGCTAATAATGCACAAGATAGAAGGATTCGAGAAGTTGAACAGGCCCATCAACTAATTCTAAAATCAATAACTCTATTCGGCCTTAACTTAAGATGATTTTATAAATATATAACATTAAAAATTTTAAGTTCTACGCAACTTACCCACAAATGTAATTGTTTCAAAAAATCTTCCATATGTTCAATTTATAATGTCAAAATCATTGTTTATTATCATATTTACTTTTTATTTGATGTTCCTGATGAAGGCTAATGCCGAAAATTTGAACTTTAATTAAAGAAAATGTAAAAAAAGGTTTTTTGTTTTTGTTTATAAGATACCGTTTGGTGATGTATGTGAAAATATGTTTGAAGCCTTTTGGTAAATACCTTTTTACATTTTTCTTTTTACAAGTGTATTTTCTGTTAAACTGCATTTCAATCATGGTTGATTTTCGTGACACAAAAGCATACTTTATCAACCAATACTCTTACTTTACATATAAAATTATTGTTCTTGAATGCCACATCTTGTTTATGACATCTTGTTTGAATTATGGTTTTTCCCCTAAAGGACTTCGACCAAAAATACCGGCGACCGGAGTTCCTCCTCAAGTACGTGTGAGAATCAATGAATTTGCATTTAAAACCAGTATTGAACTTACCACGCTAGTCACAACTGAATACAATATCCTGAAGAATAGCTATGAAAGGGACTTGATTGAACTGTATAAACTTACACCACCTGAACAAGATGTCTTAGATGAGATAACAAAAATTAATGATCAAAATGAAAAGATGAAGCTTAAAAGAATAACAAATCTAAACAAAAAACTTAAGAATTTGTACGAAAATAATGGCACACCAATTGATAAACCTTTCAAGGAAATCGTTTCAATAGAATTTGAAGAAGACGTAAAATCAATGTGTGAATTTGTCTCAGGGAAACACAAAGCAGAATACTATAAATACTATAAACACAAAATACAATACAAACTAAATAATGTTGAAGTGGCAAGAGTAATGATTGAAGCAAGGGACTCAATAACATAACAATAATAAAAGTTTAAACTACCAAAGAATATTTTACAAGAGTTATATTTGAGTGAACTAAAAGACTCCATAAACATTTTAAGAAAAATTATATGTATGCCAACAAAACAATGCTAAAAATTCAAATCTTTAAACCATTTTTTTTATAATTATCTTTTCTTTGGTAATATTATTTTTTACCTTACTACGCAAAAGAGGGAGTGATATTTTTGTATATATATATATATATATATATATATATATATATATATATATATATATATATATATATATATATATATATATTCTAAAATATAAACATATATATGTATATATATATATTTATTATTGTAAACATTTTAAATGTTTATATTTAGCCTCGTGATGTTATAAAAACACAACAATGTTATTGCGAAACACGATATTCACAAATTATGTCACTCAAACTGTCAATTTTTACTACAACAATATCGTTTTCAACTCTATAACAGTCGTCTATCCAACTAGTTTAGTAAAGTCTAGTTTCGGGAATAATGTCCCATTGTCAAATGTTATACATTGTCGTCTAACGAAACATTTAATACAAATTAAGTCTGTAAATTAAAAATATAAAGGCCTGACAAAGAAAATCTCTGACACCAGAAACCAGAGGTATATTATCGTAAATAAAAGTCAAATTTTATTCCCAATGAGCGTTGATGGCATGTTTATTTTCATTTAAGTTCATAAATTGTACAGTAATACTCCATACGTTTGTTAGAACGAATTTTATATTGTTTCATACTAAATGTTTACATTATATACTCTTTATTCCTTAAATTTTTTTTTAAATTAAATTTTAAAAGTAGTGTAAAATTGTAGGGTCTGGGATGTGACGTCATCACGATGACGTCAGCAGTGATGACGTCACTAATGACGTCACCAATGACGTCATATGACGTCATATGACGTCACATAAATGACGTCATGGTGACGTCACTACCGCTGACGTCATCATGATGACGTCACTGACGTTAATTAGGTCAAGGTCACGCAAGAATACAAAAAAAAAAATTTTTTGCACTTTTGCGATTCCTCAAATTTTGTTGAGAAAATGAAATTCCTCGAGGAATCACAAAAGTGCAAAAAAATATTTTTTTTATTCTCTAGCGATCAGACTCTTGACCTAATATATCCGTCAGGGGTCATTGACCCGTCCCAGCAGCCCCACTTGAAAAGAAAAAAAAATAATTTTATATTTTACTTACCCACCGAGAGACTGAGAGCCGAAGAATAATTTCTTCAAACACCCGACAGTGCGACAAACGACACGCGATCCGAACAGCACCGCGTCCGAAGACGTACTGACTTGTACACAGACGGTATCCCAGGTACCCGGCTCAGTGATGGGGATAAGGAGATGGTGGGGGTAAAGTGGTCAGAAGGAAGAAAAATTTAATTTTTTACAAACAACTGGTCCCAGCCGGTCCTTTACCGGACCTCTGTAACTCGGATTGGAAATATTTCCTGAGAAATATTTATTTTTATTCTTTCTCAGGTGATCTTGGAACTTGTGAAATTTCAATGAAACCAAAAGTGAAAAAAAATTTTTTTTGTTATTTGAAACTTTGCCGAAAAATCAAGAAATGTTTGATATTTTGCTAAATATTTAAATTTAAACTTAATATAAGTAAATTGAGTGCAAAAATTGAGATGTGCACACCACAAGAGTTGAACAGCAACTGAACAAGTCGCTCCGTGTATCTCAGGTACTCGGTAGAGTGGTGGGGATAAGGAGATGGTGGGGGTAAAATGGTCATATGAAATGAAAAAAAAAATTTGCAAACTATACAACTGAGTTTGTTATTCAGCAATAGGCATAAGAAAAAAAATATTTTTTATCCACATTGCTCAACATGTTCAAACGTGTTCAAGGTCAACCATTTGAAGTTTAAAAAAAAAATTATTTTTTTTAATTTTATTTACAAAAATCCTCCTTCATCCCCATATGTGCTGTCCGGACTTGTGCTTGATGTTGTTGAAGAATTTTCTTCACAGCAACATGTTCCTTGTGTATTTTGGACTACCCCTTCTGCTTCATCCATACTGTCGTCGATGAGTGGACAGTGTTATTCCAAGTTCATTTTTATTATCATCCCTGGATTTTGAAGTAGCCGCATGTGCAATTTTTCATAGATTTCTTTTAGGTATTGAAGGCTGTCAACAAGTAATTCCCACTTCATTGTGTGTAGTGTAACCTTTAGCGTAGCTGAGTTGGAAATGAAGCCAGACTTGCATGTAGGATTGGTCTTTTGGAATTGTGGTGGTGGGGGTAATTGATACAACCAGACAGGTTGAAACATGTTCAAGGTCAACCATTTGGAGTTTTAAAAAGAAAATTTTATTTACAGAGTAGTGTTGAAAACTGGCAATTTGGCTGCTTTATCTGTACACTCGATGCATCTTAGGCAGTATACAACTGCGTATACCAAGTAGAAGAAGATTGCAATTAATAAGGCCAAGATTATGAAGAGATCTAATTTTAAAATTTTCTGAATTAGCATATGGTCCTTCCTGATCCGTCTTTCTTACATCCTTCTTTCCATCATCTCCACTAGATCCACATGCTGGCATCTCCTCCTCCCCAGGCTTTCCGCTTCATCGGCCTCATATATTGGTGGTGGAACATCCATGTTTGCAGCTCAAAAGATGAAGATGTAATGAAACACATTGGTGCTGCATCTCAGGTCTCCAAGAGGAAAAGTGGTAGGGGAAAATCTGAACATGTTAGAACATGTTCAAGGTCATCCAATTTGTGTTTTAAAAAAATTCTATCTTGCTACAATACTGTAGCAAGATAGGTTTTTTTATTTTGTTTTTATTTTATCATTCCTTTATTACAATACAAAAACATGCATATTGAAGTACAATGAGGATACAAAATATAAATATTAGTCAGGAGAAATATCCCAAGTTTGGACTAGCTTGAGTCTTCATGGATGATCTGGAGGAGTAGGCTGAAGAAGTTGATGATGGTGACCTAGGCGGCTCGTCATCCCTGGGGACATGAGGGCATTTTGTGTTGCAAGCAAAAATTTGCATGTTTAATCGGTATCCCTGTTCGATTAGTGATTTAAATTCTTGAACAATTTCGTTTAATTCTTGCAGATTTCTTACAAATACTTCTTCATAATTTGCACATTTTACAGTCAGAGCCATCTTGATGTTTTCCGTATGATGTCCAAAGGCGGAATGAATATTAGCATGGTCGTTTGAAGGTAGTATAAAATAGTGGTGGGGGGAAGCTGTTTACACGCTGTCTGATGAGAGGTGGTTAAATTTTTGCCAACTAAACATATTGATCGAACAAATGGCGCAAAGTTCTTTAGGTGTATGGTAACTTAAAACTGGAGCCACATGACCATATTGTAAACATCCATCATCTTGTAGGAATTGTGCCGGATTGGATACAGCGGCCCTTCCACAACTTCGACAAAATTTTGTACCATCACCAAACTTGTACCAACCAAAAGTGTTGTAACCTCTGTTGTCTAGCTTGTACTGTTTGATAAAAATTTTAATTTGTTGAGGAGCGTTGGATCGTAAAGTATGGCTAAATAGCTGTTGATCTTCAATAATTTTTCTTACACAAAGCTCAAATAGGGTGCTCATCGTTTGACAGTTGCAATCAAACTGAACTTCTTTACAGTCTGTATGCTGGTAACCTGAAATGGTGGGGGGAAAACACACACACACACACACACACACACACACACACACACACACACACACACACACACACACACACACACACATATTGCTGTTTGAAAAAAATTTATGTTATATTTGTGCAAATTTCAAAGGTCAAGGTCACCCCAGAGCTTTAAAAAAAGGCAACATATCAATATGTGAAAAATTTTTTTTTGTTTCACATATTGATATGTTGCCTTTTTTGTGTTTTTTTTTGTTTTATTTTTTTTTTTGGTTTTTTATCTTGATTTAAAACAGTACAAACAAGATTACATGACAAAAATATATATATAGTAAAAAAATACAAACAGATACAAGAAAGAAAAAAATTATTTTTTTTTAACACTGCTGCTTGTCTGCGATGTGGATGGTAAGCTCGGTGGAGTTGCTGCCGCTGCATCCGTGGGACACCAAGTAGAGACATCCTGGTTGTATGGAGCGGAGATCTTCGTTTTGGAGTAGGTGTACAAATCTTTTGGGCAGGTAAATTTGGAATTTCGGCTCATCTCCCGGAGTGTATGGGGCTTCGCTCAAGCTGCAGCAGATTGCCTTGCCGACTGTAGTTTCCATCTTCTTCATGGTATGTATAATATAATGTTTTTCATCCTTCAGCTCTGAACATTTTTTACCGGCAAAATTGTAGACTTGGAGTGGGCGTTGAACTGTTCCACCAAAGTCTGCAGAAACTGGTTGGATGCCATGGTTGTTCTAGAGGTCCTCGCTGTCTTCTTGCTCTGAGATGTTGTCGTCTCGGAATCTCGAGTAATACTCGTGCCAGGTCTCGGTCTGCTCCTCGCTTTTATAATCGCCGTTACCCCCACCACCATCACCGATTTCTCCATCTTGCAGGTAAGTCGCTAATTTTAAAGCGTTTTTTAAGAAGCAAGGGAAGGTCCGTCAAACATAAGCTTGTTGGGTGAAAACATTCATAACAAAGGACCTTTAGGAAGGATATACATGATAAAAATGTTAGCTGGAATAAATCTTAATAAAAACTTCCATAGTTATGGAGTAAGATTAACAGAAGAAGGTTTAATGGTTGGTAATAGCCCGGTAAACATTGATGAACATGATAATATTATTGTTGGTAATCAAAAATATAAGGGCACAAGAGGATTATTTGAATTATTATTTGAAAAAAAGCCTTTAGAATTGTTAGCTAAAAAAGAAGACATGGAAGCATATAAACAGATTTTGGAACACACCAATGCATACAGGAGAAAATATTTAGCTGACCAACCAGTTTTTAGATCTAGGTCTTTAAAATATAGAGTATTTGTATCCAAGTTAATACCAACAACGAGAAGACAACCAATGCCGATAATGCCGAGAAAATCTGTAAAACGAAGGTTTGTGTCATCCACTTTGGATATAAGTGCCGCAGAACCGAGAAAAAGAAACAAATCTGTTACAGGTACAGGTTTAATGAAGAAACTATACAACACAAATATGATTTATTACAATAATATCAATAAATTGGTGGATAGAATGAAACTAATACATGAAGCTAAAGAAGCGGGTCATACTGGATTGGAAAACGAATGGGTGGCTTTAGTGGATGAACTCCGAAACCGTGGGGTAATCTTATAAAAATGCGTTATCCCTAGAATACTATTCAGTTGCACCATGAGTGTTGACAAGTTCGGACGTTACTCCTCGGATGGGTTATATTATGCGAATAGCTTAAAAAGAAGTGCTGGTTTACCACAAACACCTGATGGGGATTATGATATGAGTAATAAAAGGTTAAAAAACATAAAAGATCCTACGGATGAAAACGATGCTATAAATTTAAAAATATTAAAGGAAAAGATATCGCCAACATTAAGACTACAGAATAACACTTATGATGCAGAAAATCATAGAATTATCAACGTTGGTAAACCAAATCAAAACGGTGATGCAATAAACAGAGGTTATTTGTCATCTGAATTGAAAAATACGTTAAAATTCAATGGAAAAACGTATAGTGCTAACAATAAACGTATATCCAACGTAGATGACCCTAAAGAGGAAAAAGACAGCGTAAATAAACGCTATTTACATTCTATAATACCTGAAAAGACAAAAGATGGATTTTCTTTTTATAAATTTGTTATTAACGATATAGGTTATCCAAAAAATGAAAATGATGCTGTAAATCTCAAATATATAAAAGATCATTGTGTCATACGTGATGTGGGAGTTATCGATTGTCTTGGTAATTGTTTAGCTAATGTAAAAGATGGATCAGCACCATCAGATGTTGCAACAGTAGGTCAAATGATGGAAACCTTAAAACAAGAAACAACCTCTTTTGTAAAACAAGATCAAGTAGTATCGAAGCAAGGGGATGAATTTGTTCAAGGTAATGAAAAGTTTAATTTATTAACATACAAAAATAATGCTTGGGATTGCAAGGATAAAAAGTTATCAAATGTGTCATGGGGTCATGAGGATCATGATGCAGCTGCTTTATCACAAATCGTACATTTAGATCCAAATTTTCACTTTGTATATTTTACATGTAATAATAGAGTGATAAAACACTTGAAACAAGGAAGGGAAACAAATGATGCTGCAACTGTAGGACAGACCATTACAACATCATTAAAGGATAGTAAAGTGTATACTTGTAATAATAAACGTATAACAGACCTTAAAGACCCTGAACATGTGGATAATGCCGTCACTGTTAATTTTCTTGTAAAAGTTTTAGGTAATGCGTTATTTGATTTAAACAATCATTTTACACCAGATATTCTTCAAGGAAAATCGGGTCATAATACTTATGCTGAATCCGCGAGAGGGGGTTGGATTAAACGAGAAATTTTTAATAAATACTTTATCAACCCTAATACGCAAAAGTTTAGATCATCTCAAAAATCACTTAAAAATAACTTATTGCATTATTATAAAGGAAAAGATGCTAGTGGGAAGTTCACAGACTTAGAAGAGTGCAGTTCTTAGATTGGGGTGATATTGATATTTAATTAAATACATCAATAAATGACTTCATTTATGTGCAACCTGTCATAGAGGTAACACATAGGTTACGATTTTCGAATATAAAAGACAATCATGGAATTTCATTACACCAGTCCATATCGAGACACTATACGGAAAGGAGGCGGTATCACATCCACAGCGGTTTCTCTGTTAAGTAAAGCTTTAAATCGTATTCCAGTAGGATCCATCGTAAATAGAGCAATAGACGCTTTACCATACAAATTTCACATACCGGGAGGTTATCAGTATTGCGGGCCAGGAACTAAATTGAAAAAACGGCTGGAAAGAGGTGATCCAGGCATAAATAAGTTAGATCAGGCTTGTAAAGAACACGATATCGCATATTCAACGTTTACCGATTCAAAAAATAGGTCAATCGCTGATAAAAAGCTAGCTAATATAGCTTGGCAACTAGTAAAGTCTAGTGACGCTAGTATTGCGGAAAAAGCAGCAGCTTTAGCGGTAACAGCAGGTATGAAGGCTAAAACAGCGGTAGGAGGTGGAAAAGGAGGAGTAGGAATAAAAAAGGATCAACCATGAAGAAACATGGTGGTAATATTAGACTAAAAAGACGTTCTACGAAGAAAAATAATAAAAAACCAACAATATGGTCAATGGTAAAAAACGGGGCAGGTCTATACCTAAGACCGTATCGTGCATATTAAATAAAAGAAATCAATTAGTTATACCAAATAAAGCGTTGACTAATGTCGAATTATTCAGATATATTTCCTGTTTAAAAATACCATTTTTCCGCGGTGTATTCATGAAAGACAGTTTACCAAAGAAAATGTGGCAAAATGAGACTGGAATTGTAAATTTGGATAATACTGAAGGGCCTGGCACCCATTGGGTGTGTTATAAGAAACTAAATAGCAATGTATATTATTTTGATAGTTTTGGAAATTTGCCACCACCTAAAGAACTTGAACGTTACTTTAAATCTGCTAAAAACATATATTACAACTATAAAAGAGAACAACCTGATAATACTTCAATATGCGGCCATTTATGTTTGGAATTCCTAGCTAAAAGTATCAGTCACTATTGAGATGTCTTCCTATACGGTATCATTAACAGGAAAATCGTCCACTTTACGAAGTGTCCTTTTTCCAGCGTTACGCTTGCAAAAAGGAAGATTTTGGGAGGCAGCACTGTTAGATTTTACAACTTACAACTCTATTCCCAATGTTACAGAAGGTAAAAATAACTTATTGCATTATTATAAAGGAAAAGATGCTAGTGGGAAGTTCACAGACTTAGAAGAGTGCAGTTTATCCACAGGTTCTTATGAAATTGATCATATTAATGAGATTTGCAAAATAAAATGGGAAAAGACAATATATCGCTAAAAGGTAATAACAATACAATGAAAGCTGAGCTTACTTCAAAATATTATATCGATTTCACTAAGCCAAACTCAATTGGTAATTTATTAGGATTTCCCAAAGATGGAGCAATTTTAGAACCAAATAAAACACATTCCGGTAAACAAACTGTAACAATATTAAAAGTCAATAGTATAGACATAACTTGTAACATTATACAAGGAGCTTACAGAGATGGAGCAAATACTCATATAATACATACTTTTTACCCCAGTGTACCACCTGGATTTAAAATTGTTGAAAAGCCACAAAACCTGGTATATCTACCGTTGAACACCACTTTCATTTCAGACATCGTGTTGAACGTATTGGATCAAGACGGTAACTTGATAGATTTCCGAGAAGAGCCTATTACGGTTAGATTACATTTAAAATCAACACTTTAATACAAATTCATGGGTTTAACATTTAAAAGCGAACAACCTACGGGAAACCGCATTAGTAGCTCTTCAGCTGTGGAGGAGTTAACACGCGAGAACATTCGTTTCTTAGAGAGAATTGGATTACAATTAACCGATTATGGATATACTGGATATAGCGCAGGGTCCAACATTCGACGAAACCCTATGGGAAAAAGAATATCACACCCACAACCCTTACACTTCATCAAAATTAAACAATAACGATGAAATTCGTATTCCTATACAAAACCAAGACATTTACACACTACCATGTGAAAGTTACTTGTATATTGAAGGAAAAGTTACTAAAAAGGATGGTACTACTACTGGTACAACAGTTCCATTTAAAAATAATCCCATGGCTTTCCTGTTTGATGAAATTAGATATGAAATATCAGGTGTAACAGTTGATTCCACTAAGAAAGTAGGTATTGCAACAACTTTAAAGGGATTAACATCTATATCACCTAATGAAACCAATTTAATACAACCTGCAGGATGGGTTACAAATACAAATGATACAATCACCCCAAATACAAATGGACATTTTGATTTTCATATTCCGTTACGTTTGTTGCTTGGTTTTGCTGAAGATTATAGGAAAATAATATTAAACGTTAAACAAGAATTAGTTTTGTTGAGATCTTCAAACGATAAAGACATTATTAAAGCTCCAGACGGTACAACGGATGCAACTTTGGAATGGAAATTAACATTAGACAAAATTGTATGGAGAGTTCCACATGTTAAATTAGCTGATGAGCATAGAATGCTACTCTTAAGAAAGTTAAAGGCTGATCGTGATATTGTAATTCCTTTTAGAAGTTGGGAATTTCATGAACATCCCAGCTTGCCAACTACGGATCGTCACACTTGGACTGTTAAAACATCTAATTATGTGGAACGAGCTAGATATATTATATTTGGTTTACAAACAGGTAGAAGAGATGCAATTACCAAACATGCAGGCCAATTTGATCATTGCAACTTAAAGAATATAAAGGTTTACTTCAATTCACAATTTTTCCCATATGACAATTTAAATGTGTCATTTGATAATAAAAAGTACAGTATATTGTACGATATGTATGCAAGATTCCAAAGTTCATATTACGGTAAAGCAAATTCACCTTTACTACCCCCTGACAAATATTTTAATGCTTACCCGATAGTTGTTATCGATTGTTCTAGACAAAATGAATCGGTAAAATCATCAAGTGTGGATATAAAAATAGAAATGGAATTCAACGCGGCTATACAGGCTAATACAACTGCATACTGTTTAATTCTACATGATAAAATTGTAACGTACACACCTTTGACCGGAATTGTTAAAAATGTATTGTAAAAAACCGGTTTTTGTTGCATTCCAATACAATCCGAGAGTATAAAAGCAGAGTGTATAGACCGCTCCTCATCAGTTTGTTGCCTGTTGTTGTATGGGTAGCATCGTATTTAATATGGCTTCTCCTAGTGGTACACCTGAAAATGTGGTAGATATTGAGAAGGAGATATCTGAGTTTTTAGGTCTTCAAGGTCAACAGGAAGGAGATGAACACAACGTTTGCGGGCAACTTCACGCTAGTAATGATGTTGAAGAAAAAGGTAAAAGAAGAAAGAATGCACACAAGAGGAAAAGGGATATTGAAGATAATATTTCTCCAAACATATTGAGTGAGGTATTTTTGCGAATATTTTACCCAATCTCTTCCAGTTTGGACAAAAGTGTTTTAATCGGTGTTATGAAATCAACAGATTATTCCCCTACTGTAATTTCAACTCATGGACCCAAAATGATTTTGTTTACGGACAGTGCTTGGGAATCGTTTATGAAACACTTGCTTCTGCTAGAATGCTATTTAAGTAGTAACATGTTTGGAAGAAAGACAAGAGTAGGTCTTTTGGATTCAAATGTGGAAATCGATATTGTTAAACATCGTGTTGATCATCAGTTGCGGTTTAGAGATACAACAAGACATGATAACAAGATTCAACTTAATCGAGAAGAGTTTTTTATTCTAACTTGTGCAACTGAACCAATAACAAGATACTTGAGACAACTGGTGTTTTCAAGTTCGATATTTAAAGATTATCTGGAAGACACTTTGGACAAACAACCGGACGCACCTATATTGTACGGACCTGTGGATACTTCTATATTCAATAGGGTTCCTCATGAAGTACAAATGTGGAGACAATTGGAAAAGTACGCTCAACTACATAAGAAATCAGTAAAACGTGAAGAAGAGGAAGAAGAAGGAGGAGAAGAATCAAGTGTTAGTGATGAAAATGAAAACAAGGAAAATGTAAAGATGGAAACCTAAATGACAATCAACTACACAGCAATGGTTAATTTTTAAAACAATATCAAACATTTTGTGGGGTTAGGCCTACCGGGGACGGTGCCCAAGTTAAATATACACCAACGCGCCAACAACTGTACGGCCAGGTATAAAAGTCGTACCTACCGTGGTGTGGAAATCAGTTGACCTTTGGACTTCGTCATGAGCAGACGAGTGATCTTCGCAATGGACAAGGAAGAAGAACAAGTAAAGTCCAAACCTGGTATAATTGAGTTCCAAGCGTTTCGGGGTAATGATGATAGATTTATCATAAAAGAACTTGTGTTTTTCGACATCAATACAAGTGTTCCATATACATTTTTGTTCAAACCACCATGTTCTTATTCGTCTTTAACTAGCAAAGCCGCTACTACCAACAGGTGGATTTCAAAATATTTCCATCATATCGATTGATATGATGGTTTTGCAAGCTACACGGACTTGTATCACATCATGCATCAGTTTTCAAACAGGTTTACCGATATTTACACAAAAGGACTGGAAAAGAAGAGATGGATCGAAGAATTTACTCATGTTCCGGTTAATGATGTGGAATTGGATAAAAACTACAAGTATACGATGGAAAATGTTTGTATTTGTACTAAAAGTCCAGAACATGAAAAAGATAGACATTGCGCTTTAAAAAACGCCTATAAACTCGCATCTTACCTTCAAAGTGGGGAAATTGGGAGTGGTGGGGGTAACGGGGGTTATATAAGTGAGGAGCAGACCGGGACCTGGCATGAGTATTACTCGAGATTCCGAGACGACAACATCTCCCAGCAAGAAGACGAAGAAGACGATCTATAACTCGACCATGGCATCTCACCAGTTCCTGCAAACTTTGGTTGAGCAGTTCAATGCTCACTCCAAATCTACCATACTACCCGTCAAGAAGTGTTCCGAACTTAAAGACGAGAAGCACTACATTATCCACGCCATGAAGAAGATGGAGACTACAGTTGGAGAGGCCATCTGCTGCAGTCTTAGCGAGGCATCATTCACTCCGGGGGATGAGCCCAAGTTCCAAGTCTACCTGCCGAAACGGTTCGTCCATCTCCTCCAGAACGAGGATCTGCGCTCCATCCAACGCGGCTGTCTCTACCTGGTTTCCCACGGTTGCACGGGTAGCAATTCCACCGAGTTGACCATCCACATCGCCGACAAGCAGCAGTGTTAGATTTAAGTTTTACTGTTGTACATATGTTATTGTAATGTTTTATAAATAAATAAACCATAAAAGACAAAAAAATACAAAAGACAAAAAAAATGCAACATATCGATATGTGAAGTTTGTCACATATTGATATGTTGCATTTTTTTTTAAAACTTCGCGGGTGACCTTGACCTTTGACCTTTGCATTTCACAGTTACCCCCACCACCACGCTACAAGTCAAACCTGCTTGAATGCAAACACCCCCACCACTTTTTCATATACCTCCAAGCGCTGTGCCTCATCTTCATTTCAACTCCATCAGCCAACCGAACAACATCAGTATGTCTCTGAACGTAAGCTGTGCCAGCTATGAGGAGGTGGCGATCAAAACGCAACAGGAGCTGAACGACTTGTACAAGGAGTTGCAGCTGATGGTGGCACGAGGCTACCGTATAAACGTGCAAGTCTACGCTTGCAATATACGGAATCTTCGGCAGCCGAAGGAAGAGCCTGGACATTCCTCTTCAACGACAGCTTCCTCACCGGCGTCGATGAAGACCGAGCCAGACAACTTGGATAACTTCAGCTGACTAGCAGTTGTCTTCCTTGTCCTTACAATTGTAGAATATGTTTATTTCTTCATTATATTAAAGAAGTAAAAGAGCAAAACCACCTATCTTGTTACTGACATATATGCTCAGTAACAAGATAGGATTTTTTAAAACACAATTTGAATGACCTTGAAACTTCCCCCTCCACTGATTCGCTACCCCCACCACTTCACTGTTGATATACATGAGACAACACAATTAGATACCTCATTCCTTCTTCAACAGCCAAACCTACAACATCTACAATGGCTAACCTACCAACAGATGAAAGATGTCCTCACGCATGCTGTGACTTCGTACACGAGTTAGAGAAGAGGATGCAAGAGAGGGCGATAAGAAGGAAGCAGATCCACTCAGAAAATATCATGATAGTAAACGGCTATCTTTTGTTGTTCGGCCTTATTATGGTTGTACTGTTCATACTGTACGGCATAGTTACATGTGTCGGCAAGGTTGCAGAAGAAAACGTCCGCCACCATCAGTTGGAAAATTTCAATGTTACTTTCTAGGTTTTCTTTTTTTTTAAACTCCGTTTGGATGACCTTGAAACTTCCCCCACTACTTCACCACACCCCCACTACTTCACCATGTTCCTACATGGGCCTCACATCAAGCGTCATTCCTTGTTCGGCAGGCAACCATTGCTGACAACACCATCACCCAGGCTGACTCCACTATTGATGTTGGAACAAGTACGGGTTGGACACTGTCGATCGACAGTGTGCACTATTTAGAAACAGTTTGTCAAAGAATGAAAGAAATACTCCGGGACAACCCTGGGATCATAATACAAATGAATTTCAACTATGATTGGTCGCAAGTTACATTGCGGCAGGAGGACAACAACGGTCAGCACTCACCGCAATACTCACCAATGTCACCGATTTACCCATACAGTGAATCTGATGCGGATGAAGATGTAGGAGACAACGACGAGGTTGATGGGGAGTGACCTTCTTTCCTTTTTAAAACTCAATTTGGATGACCTTGAACTTTCCCCCTCCACTCCTTCCTTTTTTAAAACCCAATTTGAATGACCTTGAAATTTCCCCCTCTACTTTTCGATAATGTTACAATTGACTGCAGCTCACCTCATTCCTTGCTTAGCTACCATGGCGGACAAAACTCTTTCTCAAGTTGACTTCACTACGGACGAAGCATTTCCCTTGCGGTGGACCGTTCATTTACAAGATGCGACAGAAGTGGAAGTCTTGTATCAAAAGATACTCTATGTATTCAACGGGAACCCTGGACCTCTTGAATGTAGAATGGATTTGAATTTTGATGCAACCAGGGTCGGCACAGAACCTTCAACTTCAAGCCAGCCTCAGCAACAAGATTTTACACATTTATACACTCCAATATCACCGGAAGATGTAACTGTCTGCGAAGCTGACTCAACTACACGTTATGTTCAGCCAAAGCCTTGGGTGTTGATTATTAACAATGTGTACAAAGTGGAATTGGTATGTAATAGATTAAAGGAGTTGATGGTACAAGATCCCGGCCTGCGCTTTCAAATAGACATACATTTCATCTGGGGAGCACCTGCGCGGGGCTCTTCGTCTGACAGCTCTCCAAGTACAACGGACGAGGAGGAGGAGGACGACTAGTCATCTTTTTTTAAAATTCCGTCTGAATGACCTTGACCTTTCCCCCTCCAATGAGTTTATTTAAGGTGCACTCTCACTGACTACAGCATCATTTCATTGCGCACCTTCGCCGCAGCAACATGGAGAGTCAACTCAACTACTGTTGCGAACAGAAATGTTTTTCATGGCCGAATGACATTGATGTGGTGGATGGCCTGGCTTGTAGAACATGTGAAGCTTTTGGTCAGTGCATGTGTAAGTGCAAGTCTTGGAAGAAGCCGAAACCGGAGTTGAAGACATTCCATGTGTACCAAATGAGAGGGCATAAGTGCACTTGTTGCCCTGAACGTTGCATTGAATTTAAACTAAAACAGCTAACTGGCTGCAAGTTGTGCAACAATCATTTTGCAGGTTTTTGCAAACATTATTTAGGAGCGTGTCAGTACAGATCAACTTGGCATACCGAAGCACTCACTATCAATGAAATCGCTATAGACTCACAAGAATAGTCTTTCTACTCTTTGACTTTTTTAAAACTCCGTTTGGATGACCTTGCAATTTCCCCCACCACTTCCCCATATATCTAGAGTACGCAGGGCCCGGAGGTCAGTCGCTCGGCGGCTGTCGTAGGGTGCACATCCGTGTTGTGCGGTTTTGATTTTAACCAGTTCGAGGTCACCACACTTAAACTCTGGCAAAAACGTCAAGCTGTTAAAGACAATCATAGGTCCCAGGTTCACAGTCAACCTCAAGGTCATCACACTTTAACTTGTAAATTTAAGGTAGCACCAAAACGGTGCTACCTGGCTTGACATTTTCAAGTTTCCCTAGGTCATCGCAGTTCCCCCCACCACTTCCCATATACCTAGAGTGCGCGGGGGCGGACAGTCAGTCGCTCGGTGTCTGTCGTAGGGTGCACATCGCTCTTGCAGTAATGGTTAAAGTAAGGCTGCTGGCTCACTTCAAGGTCACCCGAGCGGTGTCACATGACGGTTTAGGCAGAGTCACGTTGCAAACTTCAAGTTTCCTCAGCACTTTTGCTGTTTCTCGCACTACGCTCCAAGTCGTCAAGGTCATGGGAACCGGACTGAAACTCGGAGCGTAGTGCGAGAAACGGCAAAAGTGCCAAAAATTTTTAGGTTTCATCGTGACCTTGACCTTTGTGACATCGATGACGTCATTTTGGTGACGTAAGGGGTGATGACGTCATCAGCACGTCATTTCTGTGACGTCATGGGTGTGACGTCATGGAAGTGACGTCATTGGTGATGACATCATCGATTGCGTCATCGATGACGTCATCGGTGGGGTAATTGACCTCGATGACGTCATCGCTCGGGTGACCTTGAAGTGAGCCAGCAGCCTTACTTTTCCACTACTAATGTGAAACGGAACGATATTTACACAATGTTCATAATATTTACAAATTATTTTTTTAACAATGGTCCGAGATATAGATCTATTGTTAGTAGAAGCAATTTATTTTAAATACATACGTTGGCCCTAATATAAAATTTTCACTAACCTAAATCATAAACTTTGAATCAATAACTACACAACTTATCTTTGATTAGCTTTACTTGTCCTAAATTTTAAGGTTAACCTAAAAAACCCTAAATACAAATCTTGCTGAAGTTTTGTCACAATATTTAAGGACTGTAATCCTGTATACTGTCCTGTCCTGTTGTGCTTTCATGATACTCCTTTAGATATCAAACACCCAGAAGAAAACAGGATCGATTTACAAAATTATCTATAACATAGTGTTTCACAATGATAAACAATAACATTCTATAACAAATCATTGAAAAAATTCTTTAGGCCAAAACCAATTAGCATTTGGGAAAATCAAAATATTAATATTGAAGTAAAAGTTGTTTAAAAGTTTAATGCTGATGTAATATTCCTACATACTACGAAATAGTTAGAGGTTAATTTTAAACCATCGTTCAGTAAATAAATTTCATTATTAAGATCTAAATAAATTATAATGGTACAAGTAGTTAGATTTGGTTACTTCTGGCTCAGGGCACATGCCCCGGAAGCCACGTGCCGGGGCACACAGCTTCCGGTCGTATATTAAATGAAGGGGAGGTACGCATAAATTAAAAGTTAGTTCAAAACTGAAATTCAACTTGATAATTGGGTTACGGAAAGTATGTCAAGGTCATCCCGAGTAAGTTTTAAAAAAGCCTATCCCGCTAGCACAGGAAATAGTTCTGAGAGTTGAACTACCCGGTGATAGCGGGATAGGTAGATTTAAGTTTTGAGCTTTATTCGTAAAAACAAATACAATCAATGTGCAAAAACAAATACAATCAATGTGCAATACAGGTTGAATTTTTGTGATGAAATACGGAGTTGTAAAAGCAAACGCCGACGACGAGGATGAGGTAAAGGCAGAGTCCCCAGATGACGTATTTGACAAGTTTGAAGAAACGTAATATCTCGAGTTGGTTTTCCCGTTCTAATTGCAAACTTTTAATTTCCAATTTCAATTTTTCTTCTTTCATCTTTTCCTCTTCCATTCTTGTGACGAAGGAAACTTCATCCATCATATCCATCATTAGTGTTGTTTTTTGGTGTTTGAAATTTTGAAACAAGTGATGTTGATAGTTCAAATGTTGGAGACGGAATGAGAAGTGAAAGCGAGGAACGTTAGTTAAACGAAGAAGTGGTGGGGGGAAGTTTAATTACAAAGAAGTGGTGGGGGAAGTTGAATCACAAAGAAGTGGTGGGGGAAGGAGGTTGCTCACCATTTGCTTCCGTACTTGTTGTTGTCGTGTCTGATTGTAGAGGTGTAAGTGGAGTAAGATTTAGCAAACTATCTTCATCAGAACTTTCAACCTTATCACAAATAGGACAGGCGTAAGTTATTTCCAGATTCATTTTAACAGTGTTAAATTTACAAACAATTTCGTGTAAAGTATTAAATATTTCTTGCAAATCTTCTTTTGAATTTACTTCGAAACTAGAATTCATTCGTGCCAACGGAGAGTTGTTCATCGTGCGAGAGTCGGTGATTGAATGAAGATCAGCGCTTAGGAAGGAGGCTTATTTGTCGGTGAGCATGAGCTTGTTATTAAGTAAATAGCTAAGTTCCTCTTCTTCGTCTTTCAATTCAAATATCTTAGCTGAAGTAGTAGTCGTTGTTTCGTCTTCACTCGATGATGAAGAAAATTGAAATATCCTAGCTGAAGTAGTAGTCGTTGTTTCATCTTCACTCGATGATGAAGAATCACGAGGACGTAAATAGTGAACATCAAGTCTGATCCATCTCATAGGATATCTATTCATGACAGAGAGCAAATTTTGAAATATTTCCTCCAATTCTTCTCTGTCAGTTATTATATGTTGAAACTTGACGAAAGGCGATCCCATGTTGTTAGTTAGAGTGTTGGAAGTGAAATAATTCAAAGGTGGATTCAATAAGATACAAAACTTAAACTAATGGTGGGGGAAATCTAAAAGACTTATGGTGGGGGGAAGTCAAAAAACCAATGGTGGGGGGAAATCTCAAAGTCATCCAATTGAAGTTTTAAAAAAGAGTGTAAAACTGAAATTACACATTCGATGGTTCTACAGGATCGGAATACCTATCTGATCTGTATTTACATCTTTTTATCATATGTGTACAAAAATCATCTTGATGAGACTTGGTGCGTTGACAATGAGCTAGATCGAGAGGATGAAATTTGAAACATCTTTGAGGACAGCATGTATGAAAATATCTTGATTTGTAAAATTTGAAAGTTCGCAATTCCGGTGGCGGTAGTTGTTTTGTTTTGCACTTGCAGTAACAAGATCCAAAAAATTCACATTTAGTGCAAGCTAACCCGTCCACCATCATTGGTCCTAAATCTGTACACTGTTGTTCACAACAGTAACGAGGTTCGTACTTGTACTTTTGTTCTTCCATGTTGACGCTGCTGAGTCCAGTGAAAGAATAAGAGTGTATAGTGTTGAATAGTCAGTTTTATGTACTACAAAAAGTGGTGGGGGTAATTTCAAGGTCATCCAAACGAAGTTTTAAGAAATTATACCTTACTAATGTAAGGAATGTTTATACTTAAGAAGTTTATTTCTGTTTATCTTCTTCAGACTTTGTCTGTTTCTGTTTGTTTTCTTCAGCCTTTTTCTCTCTCTCCGCTTTAGCCATAGCGATAAGTTCTTCAGTCGATAGTGGATGTACTTCAGGAAATTTTAAAATTAATTTAGCTTGATATCCTTCTTTAGTTAATATATTTAAATCTTCAGTCATTTGTTCAACGGTGTTGTAATCTTTTCCATAGATTTTTCCATCAAGTTCGATCATCATTCTGTATAACATCTTTAAAATTAGGTGTTGACGCAGCGAGAGTCGGGAAGCGAATGATTAGTTATACAAGTATCATTCCCTTTTTATCAACTTGACATTGATCACGTGATTCCTTAGTTTTATTTGTTAAAAGTTATTTAACATTGGTAATACTTGTGGAACTTGATGTTATGTTGACCAGTCGGTGATGAAGATGTTGTAGGTTGTGTTGAAAGAAATACTTCATCATCACAGTATTTTGTTTTAGTAAACATCCTTACATTAGTAGCACTAACATCAACAGTTAAGTGATAACCACCGGTAAGTAAAACTCGCATTTCGTTGGTTAAATCTTCAAGTTGTTCAAAACTCGTAATGGTGTTGGTATCGTAAGATGCACACTTGACCTTTAGGGACATGTTGAAGTTTTGTATTTAGTTATAGAGAGCGAGATGTGTACGGTACGAAAGGTAGTCGTAGACTGATGAATTTCAAAAGTTGATTTTCACTTTTATTATCACACAAAATTGGGTCAAGGTCATCCCGTGGAATTTTTTAAAAAAAAGCAACATATTGCTATGTACAAAGACATAACAATATGTTGCTTCTTTTATTTTTTTTTGTTTTATATCATCTTTATTGAGAAACCATTACAAACATATATATTTACAAAGTTATGTAAAAACTAGTTAGTAGTAGGTGTTACATGAATAGTTAGTTCAGTTGAGTTGTTTCCACTCGGTCCGTGTGAAACTAAATAGAGTGCGCCAGGTTGAATAACTCGAAGATCTTCATTTTGTAGAAGTTGTACAAACCGTTTCGGTAGGAAGATTTGAAACTTCGGTTCGTCACCAACTGTATACGGCGCCTCGCTCAATGTGCAATTAATAGCATCACCAACTGAAGTGTCCATCTTCTTGATTGTATGTATGATGTAATGTTTTTCTTCTTTTAGTTCAGAACATCTCTTCGTCGGTAAGATTGTTGATTTTGAATGAGCGTTGAATTGATCAACCAAATTTTGAAGAAAGTTCTGCGATGCCATCTTGATGTTATTGTTAATCTTCTTGTTAATAATAATGTCCGTCGGAGATGTTGTCTCTTCGGAGGTTCGAGTAATACTCATGCTGCGTCATGGTAGCGCTCTCACTTTTATTACCGACATTACCCCCACCATTCTGTTGAAGGAAATTATTCAAGCGGTAGGCATTCTTCAAAGCGCACTGTGACCTTCGATGTTTAAAACTCTTTGATGAAATACAAAGTTCATTGAAATAGCATTGGAAATCTCTATCTATTATTGCATTTATCACTTCGTTGCTTGTAAATGATTGTATCCAATTAGCTTTTTCCAATCCTCTTGTGTAGATAGTTTTGAACTCTTTGCAGTAATGATTCATAATGTGCGGCATCATGTTATAATTAATAAAACCTTCATCCCATCTTAAGTTGTGAAAATGTTTGTACAACCATTTGTTTGTAACTTTCGCTTTAGTTGTTAGTCTATTGAATGGTAATGGAGGTTTGAATAAGTAATGATAAACTACAGATGTGTTCATATCCAAAATTACTAATTCTTTTATAATAAAATTTCCATCATTTCCTCGAAAAGCTTGAAATTCAATTATACCTTTTTTAACTTCCATTATATGTGGCGCATTAGAAAACGAAACCCGTTTGTCCATGATGAAGTCTCGTCAGCAACTGACTTGTATTACAAACACGATTGTTCTTCTTTAACTTCTTGCGCTTCTTCGTCGATATTAAAGTTGGTGTGATAGTTGTTCAATTGTCTCCACATATCCACTTCTTGAGGTATTCGATTAAAAATTGAAGTATCCACAGGACCGTATAGAATTGGAACGAAAGGTTGTCTGTCCAATGTATCGATTAGATAGTCTTTGATTATTGCACTTGAAAATATTAGTTGTTTCAAATATCTGGTGACGGGACCGGTAGTACAACTTAAAGTGTAAAATTCTTCTTTAGTCAAATGTAATTTTATATCATGTCTAGTTAAATCTCTGAAGCGAACCATTTGTCCCCCACGATGTTTCACTATATCAACTTCAATATTTGATTCCAATAAACTTAATCTTGTTCTTCTTCCAAATGTGTTGTTACTCAAATAACATTCCAAAAGATGTAAATGTTTCATAAATGATTCCCAAGAAGTTTCAGTGAATGTAACCATTTTATTTCCATGATTTAAAATAACAATCGGTGAATAATCCAATGATTTTAAAATTCCAACTGAAATACTTTTCGTCATGCATGATGAAATGGGGTAGAAAATCCGAAGAAATACTTCTGTTAAAATATTAGTTGTAATGTTAACTTCAACCTTTTTTCTTTTTACTTCTTTTTCAGCTTCTCCTTCTTCTTTTTCTTCTTCTTCTTCTCTCTTCTTATGTTTGTTAAACTTGAGGAACTCGTCCATTTCTCGTTCAACTTGTTTTTCTATATCTGAACTATTCTCATCCATTAGAGGTGTATTTTCTTCTCCGTTAGTAGAACTCATCTTGCGAACGATGTTTCCCATACGACGGTCGAATATAAAATGAACTTTCCACTGATGATTTTCTCGCTTTTATGTTTTTCGTGAAATCCTTGAAATTTATACAATCACATAAATGTTTGTTTTCAACTTGTTTTTCACAAACGAAATTCTAACCTCAAAAAGTGAAGCAGATAATTCTAACCTCAAAAATCTGCAGTCGTTGTACTAATTCTTTTTAAAGTACATTCTTCACAATTCCGGTCAGCGGTGTGTAAGTAACTATTTTATCATGTAGAATTAGACAGTATGCTGAAGTTCCATCCGCTACTGGTTGTTCAAATTCCATTTCAATTTTTATATCCACACTTGATGATTTTACCGATTCATTTTGTTTTGAACAATCGATTACAATTATCGGAGCCTTGGAATAATACTGGTCAGGCGATAATAGTGGTGTATTAGTCTTTCCATAATATGACGATTGAAATCTTGCATACATATCGTATAAAATGGAAAAACGTTTTTTGCTGAACATGACATTCAAATTGTCATACGGAAAGAATTGAGAGTTTAAGAAAACTTTACAATTCTTTATTTTACAGTGATCCAATTGACCGGCATTTGCAGTGATAACATCTTTTCGCTTAGTTTGAAAACCAAGTATTATGTACCTTGCCCGTTCCAAATAAGTTGATGTCTTGACGGTCCATGTTTGTCGTTCTGTCTGAGGTAGTGTAGGATATTCATGGAATTCCCAACTTCGGAATGGCATCACAATATCACGGTCAGACTTTAACTTTCTCAATAATACGATTCTATGTTCATCGGCCAATCTTACATGAGGTACTCTCCAAACAACTTTATCCAATTGTAGTTGCCATTCCAGTTTATCTTCCGTAGTTGCAGGGTCTGCAAGTATCAAGTCCTTGTTAGTTGAAGATCCGAGTAATACCAATTCTTGTTTGACATTTATTATTATTCGTTTGTAATCTTCAGCGAATCCCAAAAGCAATCGTAAGGGTACATGAAAATCAAAGGGACCATTGGAATCCGGTGTTATAGTGTCTTTATCAGGGGCAACCCATCCGGCGGTGACTATTGAATTCTTCTCATGCGGTGTTAATGATGTTAATCCTTTCAATGTCGTTGTTATACCAACCTTTTTTGTCGAATCAACTGTCACCCCTGATATCTCATATCTTATTTCATCAAAAAGATATGCCATCGGGTTATTTATAAAAGGAACTGTTGAAGCAGTTTTTCCATCCAATTTTAATACCCGTCCTTCAATGTACAAATAACTTTCACACGGCAATGTGTAAATATCTTGTTGTTGAATGGGAATCCTTATTTCATCGTTATTGTTTAATTTTGATGAAGTGTAAGGGTTGTGCGTGTGATATTCCTTCTCCCATAGTGTTTCGTCGAATGTCGGTCCTTGAGATATATCCAGGATATCCATCGTTGTTAAGTTTCAATCCAATCTTCTGTAGAAAACGAATGTTGTCCGATGTTAACTCTTCCAATGTCGAGGAGCTACTGAGCTCCCGACTCTTCCGTTGCGGTTTAAATGATAATCCCATGTTGACCTTTATGTTGCCGCTCTGATGTGTATCCGTATAGTTATCGTTTCTCCTCTAAAGTCAACACTAACACCGTCTTGATCCAATATGTTCAGTACGATGTCTGAAATGAAACTGGTGTTTAACGGTAGGTATATCAAGTTTTGTGGCTTCTCAACAATTTTAAAACCAGGAGCCACTGTTGGATAAAATGTATGTAAAATATGCTGATTCACTCCTTCTCTATACGATCCGTGTATAATATTACACGTTACATCGATACTATTGACTTTCAATATTGTAACAGTTGTATCACCTGAATGAGTAGTTCCAGGAGTTAATATATTCTTTTTTGTATCTGTAAATCCAAGTAAACTGCCAATGGAGTTTTTGAAACTGACATCGATATAATATTTTGAAGTTATTTCTGCTTTTAAAGTATTATTGTTTCCTTTAACGGTGATATTTTCTTCTCCGAGTTGTTTTTGTAGTAATTGGTTTATATCATCGATTTCATAAGCTCCAGTAGGAAATGTAATTATTTTCAATTCTGAGTATTTTCCTGAAGCATCCTTAGTTTCATAATAATGTAGTAAATTGTTCTTTCCTTCCGTAACATTGGGAATTGAGTTGTAGGTAGTTAAATCAAGTAATGCTGCTTCCCATAATCTTTCCTTGGATAGACGCAATGCTGGGAACAGCGTACTTTTCAATGTGGATGAATTTCCACTCAGTGACACTGTATACGATGACATCTTAAAGCTGACTGACACTCTTCGCTAGAAACTCCAAACATAAATGCCCACATATTTCAGTATTGTTAGGTTGTTCTCTTTTGTAATTGTAAAAAATGTTTTTGGAGTTTCAAAATAATGTTGCAGTTCTTTCGGCGGTGGTAGATTGCCAAAACTGTCAAAGTAGTAAACGGTTTGTCCGAGCTTTTTATAGCATACCCAATGAGTGCCTGGACCATAGGTGGAATCCAAATTTACTATTCCAGTTTCATTTTCCCATATTTTAGTTGGTAATGCATCTTTCATAAAAACTCCTCGAAAAAATGGTATTTTCAAACATTTTACATAATCATTTTACTGATGATTTGTTAAGGCTTTATTTGGAATTATCAATTGATTCTTCTTATTTAGTACACACGGTACGGTCTTAGGTATAAACCTGCTCCGTTTTTTACCATTGACCAAATAGAAGCTTTCTTTACTGTTGCTTTACGAGTTCTACGACGTCTCTTCTTAATGTTTCCACCTCTTTTGGGAGCTCTTCTCTTTGCAGGTCTTCCTCTGCGACGTCGTCTTCCAGCACCAAATTTAGCTTTCGTCTTCATGGCTGTAGTTACTGCCCAAGCCGCTGCTTTTTCTGCAATACTTGCGTCACTTGATTTTACTCTTTGCCAAGCTCTTTCCGCTAGAATTTTATCCGCTATTGATCTATTTGTTGAATCTTTATACTTTGAATATGCTATATCGTGTTCTTTGCAAGCTTGATCTAATTTATTAATTCCAGGATCTCCTCTTGCTAAACGTTTTGACAACTTAGTTCTAGGTCCACAATATTGATAACCTCCGGGCAGATGTAATTCGTATGGTAAAGCGTCTATCGCTCGATTTACAACAGCACCAATTGGAATCCGTCTGAGCAGGGATAATGCAGCTGATGTTATACCACGTCCTTTCTTGCCAACGTCTTGACGACGACTGAACGATGAGGTCTTCATTATGCCGTTTTATATAACGAGCGTCTTCACTCCATGAAATACTTTATGATAATGAACACTTTTTATATATTCCATACTTATATATTGGCGAGTTTTACTAATACTTATTGATAATTGCATCTTTAATCCATTGTTCTCTTTGATCATCTTGGATTTTACCGTGATTCGGTTTACTAAGCATATGATTGTGCATGTCTATAATTACATTACCCATAAGGTTCATTACATACTCCACATTAGTAGCATCTTTGTAATCTGTAGGATTCTCAAGATCTGTGATACGTTTACCATTACATGTATACACAGATGGATCGTCATTAGAGGTTGCTATAACTTGATTAATAGTAGCAACATCATTCGGAGCTATTCCTGCTGATATGTTAGATATTCTTCTATTTTTTCCATCATATACGTTATTTATTTTATCTAAAACTATAGTTTGTTTTACAACAACACAATCCTGATCATCTTTACCAGATTTAACTTGGGTTAATCGTCTACCTTTACATATAAAATTAACACCAGTAGCTGATAGTTGTGGTACTTGTGTTAAAATAACAGCATCATGTTCTTCCGTGCCTAAACTTATATTTGACAATCTTTTATTTTTTCCATCCCACTTGTCATTTTTTAGTTGTAGTAAGGTAAACTTTTCACTTCCTTGCATAAACTCATCACCTTTCTTTGACACCACCTGATTTTGTTTAACAAAAGCGGATGTTCCTTTTTTCAAGCTTTCATTCATTTGTCTCACGGTAGCAGCATCCGATGGAGTTGAACCATCTTCCAGATTGGACAACACTTTTCCATGACAATTAATAACAGCACTATTATATAAAATACAATTATCTTTAATGTATTTTATATTAACACCATCACTTTCTTCTTTAGGATATCCAATATCGTTTATAGTATATTTATAGAAGGAAAATCCATCTTTTTTCTTTTCTGGTATTACAGAGTGCAAATAACGCTTATTAATTGTATCTGTATACTCGGTTGGATCTGCCACATTAGTTATTTTATAATTTAAAGCATTGTACCTTTTTCCACTTTTAGTCTTTTCCAACAGTAAAGCGTATTCCATCGCAGTTAGAAAATAGCCTTTATTAACAACATCTCCATTGTTGACTGGTTTTGCAACATTAATAACCCTGTGAGATTTTGCATCATACAGTTGGTTATTGTCAAGTTTTAAACTTGTAGATGTTTCCTCCTTTACTGTTTTTAAATTTGTTGCATCTCCATCTTCTTCTGGATCTTTAACAAACTTTAAACGTTTATTATTTATGTTATAGTCACCTTCGGGTGTTTGCGGTAATCCACTTCTTTTTCTGTTTTCTCCAACTTGAACTCCTAACGCGGAGTATCGTCCGAACTTGTCGACGCTCATGTTAGAACTGACACATTATACGCCTGCAACTCTTATATATCCGCGGACAATTATACGATTATGCCGCGATTCCTGAGTTCGTCAATCAGAGCTACCCATTCATTATTTAAACCTGTATGACCGGCTTCCATGGCTTCATGCAATAGTCTCATTCTATCAACCAATTTATTGATGTCGTTGTAGTAAATCACATTCGTATTGTATAGATTTTTCATCAATCCTTTGCCAGATGTTGAAGTATCTCCTTTACTCTTTTTACCATGTTGTTCAAGAAGTGATAAATCCATAAGTGATAAAGATTTTCTTTTCAGTGGTTGTCTCACTGCTGGTGAAGTACGTAATGTTGGCAATTTTCGTGGAGGAAACAACTTTTTTATAACAATGTTATATTTTGTTGCACGTGAACGATTAATCATTGCATCCTTTAAGTAGTTTCTTTTATGAGCGTTAGTATTTTGTAGAATCTCCTTAAAAACACTTAAATCTTTGGATGAATATCTTAATGGTATGTTTTTAAAAATTAATTCATAAAGTCCTTTTGTTCCTTTATATTTATGCTCACCAATAATGATGTAATCGTCTTGTGTTATTTCAAGCTTTGAATCGGCGATCTTTAATTCATTCCCATCAATTCTCGCTCCGTATACGTGTGATCTACTCAAATTCGGGTTTGATTTCATGTCATGTAGCATTTTCATTATATATTTTCTTCCAAGAGGTCCATGTTGTAATATATCGCTACTCAATTGAGTTAAATTTGGAATAGATTGTTCAGCTTCAGGTATTGGCTGTTCTTCTTCCTTTTCAACAATTGGTTCTTCTTCTTCTTTTGTTTCTTCTTGCTCACTAGCACTTGTATATGAATCATCATCTTCTTCTTTTTTTAATGCTTGTACTTCTTGTTTAGAAACTGGTAGTAAAACATTTCCTTCATAACGAGGTTTACCAATAGTTTCTGATATCTGTTTTAAAGGTTCCGTAATAGGTTTAAATGTAGTCTCTAGAAATTCTTCTCTTTCACTTAAACCATCCTCAATGCACGATTCTTCATCCTAATAGAATCACTGAGTGATTTTATTTCTTTCAATAGTTTTTCTTGATTCACCATGTTTACACTGTGAAGTTCAACGTGTAACTAGATGTAGCATCGGTAGTTCAACGCATAAATACAAATTTATCCAACCCTATACGATATCTTCCATTTTTAATATCTTCTTCCTTCATAATAACGAGAAAGCCATATTTCTCATTCCATGCTTTGCCACACATCTCTTTAAATTTCTCAAATGCCATATCCGCATTTACATGATCATTATATATATGCTTTAAATTTGTTTCATCTTGCTTGAAGATGATCAACATATTTGCATTGTCTCTTATGAGTTGTTTTGGAATCTTACTGTATGTTTGACCAATATAAATGCTATCGATATTATGATGTCTTCCATAGCGAAGTAATTCCTTATAGTGTCGTGATTTTCACAAGACACATCGTCAAAAATAAAAATAGAAAATGGTTTTGCTTCATTTGGTTGCATAATTGTTTCACTGGCATTAAACTTGTAGAAATTCACTTCAGGTACACTTGCAAGTACTTTATCCAATAATTGATATTTTGGTTGTTGCAATGATTTTGAAAAAATGTATATATTGTTAAAGCGCAATCCTTTAGGATTAGTTATAAGGTTAAAAACAACATTTGTTTTTCCACAATTTGAAGGACCAGTTATTAAACATCTTATCGTATTTGGTAGTAGTTCACCATGTTTACCATGATTTAACTTATCATTGTCAACCGTCAATTCATCAATATTATTGATATTAAATCGATCTTTTTGTTGTACAATCTCCATCTTGTGTCAAGGTTAAACACACAATGAGCTATTAAATTACTATACCAAGTCTTTTGAAGGAATCCAAGAATCTTCACTTTTATCGAATCCTAACCACCGGACTTTAACCATATCCTTTTTCCTTTGTAATACCTTTTCAACAAGATATACATCACCGACTGTTGATTTCAACAATTCATGTCCGTAGAATCCACCTTGAATTCACCCTTGTTATCCTTTAATAAGTAAGTTTCAGGTATAGTTGGTTGCACTTTATAAACTGTAAATACTTCATTAGTCCAATTTGGTAGATATCTTTTACTAAATACACCTTTGTATTTGCTTATACGAACTTTATCGTTGACTTTAAACTTTTTTGGTTGCAACTTTTCCAATTTAGGTGTTGTATTATTTCTGATGCGTTGTAATACAACCTTAGCATTTGCGCTGTTTACTTGGATAGGTTTCATTCCGATGGTACGATGATATTTGTTGTTATACTCTTTTATAAGTTGTGGTAATATGTCATACCACACGTATGATCCTCGTTTTGAAAATTGTTTGTACATCGCTCCTTTCAATGTTCTATTGAACCTTTCAATTATTGAAGCTTTAACTTCAGAATTTGTAGAATAATGATTTATTTGATATTTCTTCATTAAAGCTCCAAAGTCTTTATTAAAATATTCTTTTCCATCATCGGTCTGTAGATGTTTGATTTTGAATTTATTTCTTTGTATCGTTGTTTCCATAGCTTTTGTAACACTTTTACCAGTCTTATCCTTCAATGGTAAAGCGTCAGCTATTTTAGTAAAACAGTCTATAATTGTTAAAATATATTTGAAACCTTTGTTTAATTTACTGTGCGGTATCATTTCAATGAGATCAGCTTGATACAGATCATTCATTCCCTTTATAATTGTACTTCTTCTTGGAAATCGTCTTCTTGCTGGTTTAGTTCATTTACAATCTTGTCCTTTACACTTTCCATCTTCAGGTGTTGCTTGCACATCGCTTGTAAAAATACTGATCCGTACAACAGTTCCATTCTCTTTTATATAGTTTGAATATAGGTCAAGGCCATTTCATATTAGTGTAAAAAAGAGGGAACATGGCATTGGGCTTGCCATGTCCCCTCTTCTTTACGGAAAGGAAAAAAGGAAGAGATAGAGGACGAAGAATAGGTTTACTGGTCGATAGGGTTTAGAGAGTAATGTCCAAATGGCAGAGTTCTTATGTTGTCTTCAAGGATGTATCTCTTGTCATCCTTATAGCTCAATGCCGATTTGGTTTGCTTCACACTGAAAAGACGATGGTTGAAGCTTCTTATGGTGTTGAATGTTGCAGTTGTTTCAACATTTTCAAACAAACATCTTTTATAATGTTCAAACTGTACGTTCTTCTTCAGGAAAGAGGTTTTTATTCCTTTGGCCTTTTTCGTGACTTGATGTTGATTCCTTTCGCTTATGTACAGTTGAAATGAATATAGTTTGGACATTAATGCTACAATTTCCATCATCGGCACACCATTTGTTTCATCTTTAAATTTTCCCAATACTTTCTTGTTTCTATCGTAATCGTAATTTGGATGGTCCTTGGGATAGTCGGAAAAGTCGAAATCATCTTTATACATAAAAGTGCGTAGATCTTCGTACATGTCATTTGTTTTAATCCAGTAAATTAGTGCATCCGTATCCATATATGCAATACCAATGTTCTCTCTTCCATAATAGTTAACCATCTTCTTATAATGAAACTCGTACATGTGTGTTTTGGAAATATCCAAGATTGACATTCCTAGATACAAAGGACGATCCATTAGAACTGACTTCTTGTTCATGGAAATAACAACTAGATTTTCATTAATAATTACAGACGAACCAAAGTTTGGTTGTTGCACTAATTTCTGTAATTTTACTGGATCAGTTACCAATTTGATATCCTTATGTTTCCTTTTGTTTTCCAAAGTCTTGCCAAATATTGCGTTGTTCATTAGTTTGAAGAAATCTTTTTGAAAACTTGATGTAGCGGCGGCTCTTCTTCTTGTGTTGTTGTCAATGTACGGTTTTAACCAACAAGATTGAGAGAATTGTAGTACTCGATTAATTTTTGTAATTCTCAATCCCAAGTCTAAGGCCTGTTGTATCATCCAGTAGTGTCCAACATACCGAGACTTGTTAGTTAAAGTCATCAATAATTTTGGCCATCTTCCAGTTGGAGAAATTTCAGTCTTCGGAAGAAGTGGTAAATCATAATGTTCGTCGTGAAGATGTTCGGGATATTCAAAATCGACGTCGAATATGTAACCAGTTTCTCCATATTTCGGTATATCCATTATGTTTCCAATTGATTCTGGGTCTATCCATTTGAAATTATCATATGGAAGGGGATTCGACATTGCCCATCCGTACAAGTTATTTGCATCAAAATAACCCAGGAATGTTGTTGGTTTTGATACATCATAATCGGGCAAATATTTATTGTTCGCCTTGACATGACGTGTTACACTTTGCGTCAATCCTCCTCGAACTCCTGATTCTAACATCAACACCATATCTATATCTGTAAGAAGTTGTATTTTACAATTAGTTTCTTTTAACATGGCTTGCCACGCTAGTCCAGGCGAAGTGTACGAATGAAGAGGGTCTAATCCATATGACGCAAAACACGTATTTCTAAATTCTTCCATTACATCACATAATAAAGTCACATCTAATTTGACATAGAAATCTGAATATTCCCCCAATGTTCTAAATCCTAATTCGTTCCATACTTTGCATGCATGATCATAATCATCTTGAGATATATCCATGTCGTACAGTTTACTTTTAAATTCTTCTTTTGGAGGTAGTGATGTTTCATTAAATCTTTCTAAACTGTCTATGTAATCATATGGGAAAACAACTTTTCGAAGTACCAGATCCAGTTTGTCGCTGTTTACAATCTTCTTTGTTTCAATTAAATCCTGTTTCCTTAGGTTTTCAGAAAGTTTGGACAAACTCGACGGCAAAAATCGGTAGGAGTCCAAGAATCTTAGTTTGACGTTTCCAACTTCTTTGGAAAAACTTATGAACTTCTCTGAAGTTTCAGCTAACACATCGATTTTACCGTCGTCTCTTCCTAATTCAGGTATTATAAAATGAGCGTCGTACCCACTGAGATTATGCAGAACCACAGGGATAAATAGTGGTAAACGATAGCTCAAGTTGCATTTATTACAAGCAGCACCCCTGTAATAACCTGTAAGGTGGTCGTGATCTTTAACTTTATAATTCTCAATAGTAAAATCATTTTTGCACAAGAAACAGTGAGTCGCATTTTCATGTTGAATTTCTTCTTCTTCGTCCATCGGTTTCATTGGTACAATATTTGTATATAATCTTTGTGTATTTCCAGCTATTGAATATAGGTGATCAAGAAATATTTTTTCCGCATTTTCACCACGATATACTAGAGGTTCTGAAGTTAATCCATATCTGTTTAAATGTTCTTCTGATAATGTAGATTTGATCATTAAACAAAAACTGTTTGGTTTGTGCATTTGATACTTTACACTTTTTCTTGCTTCACAATTTTCATCTTCAACTGGAACAAGTGTTGATTCAAAATCCGCATACACAACTAAAGGGATACGGTATTGATGATGAACCTTTTCAAATGTAACGAATGCTCTGTTTTCCGAAGGTAAATTAATCTTTGCTTCATAATTATTGTTACATAATCTTTTGTGTTCTTGTAACCATTCTCTTCCTTGATTTCCTTCTCGTTGAAAATTAAAACATCTCTTGCAAATCAACTTTTTGTTTCGATTTTTTGAAAGTTGCTTATTAACAAGAGAGTCGAATTTCTTTATGTACACATAGTGAGACACATCTCCTCGCGTTAGTAGTAGTAAATCCGTATGATCTGGTAGCTCTTCTTTTGCAATACGTAAAGGATACACTTTGTTTGAACTATCTAATGCAAAAACATTAATAGACGTGCCGGGATTTTTCTTTTCAAATTTTGATATATCTTTCGTAGAAACGGGATATGTTATTCCTTGAAAATTGTACCTGTGTCTTGCGTCTTCATATTCTTGGTTGGGTCTACATGGATTTCGTGATACAAACTTTGTCGTCATAGCATAGCGAAAACATTCATTATCTTCATTTTGGACATTAATACAAGATTTTGTATTTTCAATTATTTTTGGCAAAGGAATGTAACTAGATCCCATTAGTCCATATCCATGTTTGTGAACTCTTATATCTAATACTTCAATACTTGTAAGACTCCATCCGGATCCTCTTCCTTCGTGTTCCTGAAGTTTGGTTAATATTTCTTCTATACAATTCTCTACTATTGAATCAATGTTTGAACTTTCCATGATGGTTCGGTTTTTTGTTATGAATCCTCTTGGTGATAATTCTTCTTGTGCATTTATAAACATAGCTTCTAATAGTAAACCAAATTTAAGAAAGTTCAATCTTTTCAATTCTTCTTTTAAAGTTTTACTTACAATTGGTTTTGCTTCTCTAATAAATTCTTCTAAGTTCAAGTTTTCATTTTGAATCTTATGATGCATTACTACCTTACCGGGTAAAGCAAATACTTGTAGATTCGGTAAAGTAGTTGAAGATGTTGCTGTTATTTCTTCTTGTTCTTCTTGTTCTTCTTGTTCTTCTTGTTCTTCTGTGTTATTGTGAATTAGTTCTTTATGTATATCTAGTAGAATTTCATCGTGAAACGATTCTGAACATTTATCGCAATGATACATGTTGACGATGTTTACTCTTCGAAATTTCGCCGAGAAATGAAATGGGCTCTGACGGTCCCGCTTTTATAACGGTTCCCCCACCACTATTTCATCATCATCCTCTTCTTCTTCACTATCCGAGGAAAACAAACGTCTTGGACGAAACATTAATCTTCTACTAACTGATTGTTCATTTGTGTTCTCTATTCCAGTTGGAGTTTCAATATTTACTTCTTCATATTCAAACGATGATGAAGATTCTGATATTACTACATCCATATCCAAATTTTCATTCTCCACATCATTTACACTTCCTACTTCTGATGTTGTTAGATCTACATCCATATCATTTACACTTTCTACTTCTGATGTTTCACTGTTATTATCATCTTCTTCCATATTAAAATCGTCTAGTTGAATTTTATACAATATTTCAATAAGAGGTTTCCTTGGATAATCGGTGTTGTCCACAGGAGCCATTTCAAGTAAATGAGGAATAACTCTTTACGATTCGGCTTATATGATATTTTGATAAGTATGTCAAGGTCATTTTAGATTAAGCGAGAATTGGGAATAGATCACTAAGCAGCATGTTAATTCATTACTACAAAGTAATCTATTCCCCATTCTCTAAGAAGTGTCTATTAATAACCAAAGTTCAAGTTCATTTTTGTTCAATTTCAATCTTTTACTTCTTCTTTTATTACATAGTTTATAGGTTGACAATTCGAATTTTCAATGTGCCGTTCTATCTTTTGTTCCAACTCTTCTATTTTAGCTTCTTTTATCATTAATTCCGTAAGTAACTGATTGATGTAATCAGCTGCCATGTCCACTGTTCTTGTTCGTATTTCACCTAACCTAACCCCGGGAATCAATCTCTGTAGTCTGTAAAACTTTAACTTTATTCTTGACTCTCTTGCTTTAGCCATTTCCCGAAACTTTAGTTTTTTATTATCTTTATTTGTAGTCAAGTCCATAACACTTTCCTTCAAGTCCTTACTCGTGACAAGTTCGCTTTCAGAATAATTCGACTATAGCACACTCGTCTTTTATACACTTTCCCCCACCACTTTTAATTTCCCCCACCTTACTAATATAGGTCAAGGTCATCCAGTATTAACGCGAGAACGAGGAATAGAGCACTAAGTGGCATGTTAGTCCATTACCACAAAGTGATCTATTCCTCGCTCTCTATTCTACATCTACTTTTTTTTGAGGTTTTGTTATTTTATTATTTGTTTTTAGTTTTTCTTAGGGGGAACGAGTGTTTGAATTTCACTTTGTAGTATGTTCATTCTTCTTCAACTCTTCGATTGTTTTTAACAATTGTAACAAATATTCGTTAGTTTTCATCAAAGTCTTTATTTTACTACATCCAACTTCAATGGAAGGCACTATTAGTTGTAATTTTGCTAGTTCTATCTTTTCTTTCTTGTACAATTCTCTCTTTCTTATGTTCTTCCTTAGTTTTGCTGAAGACGGTGTTATTGGATCATGCAAATATTCCGGATAGCGATTCGATGTTGTCAACACTCCCGATGTAGAAGGATGAGATATCCTTTGCTGTTGGTTTTGGTAGCAATTTGAAGTTGAAACTACTGGCGTTGCAGAAGTATGAGCCATCGTTGACTGTCGTTGTACAGAGTGAATTCTGCTCTAAAATTTTGCTGGTTTTATCACATTTCCCCCACCACTGACTTATACATTTTTTCCCCCACCACAATTATTTATTCTTTTTTATATTTCAAATTCTGTACCAAACTTCTAATGTTACATCCAAATCTTCTTCTTTTAAATATTTTATAAATTCTGGGCTCATTGAAGTTATGTTGGGAGTATTCAAATACTCCATCACCTTGTGATGACTTTCCTCATTGCGAATGAAACAATACACTTGTATTAAAGTTTCATCATCTTCTTTGGATTTAATAAATCCTGCAACAGAGGTCCATTCTTCGTATTTAATTTTGAAATGGCGCACTTCAAATTCCATGGTGTTTCTGCTAAAGCCGCAACAATAATAAAAGTTTCTTCAAACAACCTGCATTTATACACGTTCCCCCACCAAGTTATAATCCCCACTCCTTGATAGTGGAAGGGGTATTATGGTTTAAATTCACGGTACTTAAGAAATACAAACAAACACTGTGCACAAATGTCGCAAGTGTTATTACATGTTTTGAATTTCATTATTTGACCTTTTACAAGATGAACTAACCTACCTCCATCATCTTGGAATTGTTCAAAATCTAAAACAGACGCTTTTCCACAATCATTACACATTTTTGTACCATCTTCAAAAGTATAAGCAAGATAGATGGCAAATCCATAATTGTCTTTCTTAAATTCAATGAGCATTTCACGAATTGCTTTAGGTATTTCACACTCATTTGATCTCATGATGTAATGGTAAAGAAACCCATTATTGATAATTTCTTGTAAACACAGAACCAACAACCTATCCATCGTGTTAGACTTATACTGATAGTTACATCTAAAACCTTTTTCTTATATGATTTTCCCCCACCACTTTTATATAGGTCAAGGTCATTGTATATCAAGCGAGAACTGGGAATAGATCACTAAGCGGCATGTTATTAAATTACCACAAAGTGATCTATTCCCCATTCTCTAATAAGATTGTTGAATTTATGCACTTCCCTCTCCAACTTTAGGCTAGTGGTGGGGAGAATTACATTAATTTGATACTTATTTCCACAGTTACACTTGCTCCATTTTCAAAAAGGTATCTGTAAAATGGTTCTGGATACTGGTATTTTCACGTCCTATATTTTCCTTAAGAAAGTTGAAAGCTATTCTTTTCGAATAGTCATTATGATATACTTCTCTTAAATTAACAAGAATTCCATCTTCCAGAAATTTCACTTGAATCATTGGTATTTTGCTTACATCATCTTTGTCTATCAGAGGTAGCCTGTAAGTGAACGTATTTGGTGGTAGACGTAAGGTTCTATTAAGTCGAGAACAGAATATTTTGAACAGTTTTTGATCATTGATTGCAATCTCATGAATACCTATCATTTTATAGTACGAAGGTTCAAAAGGTACAGCACGAAACGTTTGTACTAGACAGTTACTCGAAGAAGGTTCTATAGGTGCGTTAGGATTGAACATTTTTAGTCGACAGTTTCCTGACGAATAAGCTTCTACGCAAATAACCAACACATTTATGAACATTCCCCCACCAACTTTAAGCTAGTGGTGTGGAGAATATTCCCCCACCACTTCTTCAGAATTAATAGCTTCAATTTGAATTATAACAAATATATTTGACGCAAATTCCCAAAAAACTGAATATGAAACAGTTTCTTCTACATCTTGAGATTCATTTTGTGTTTCAACCATTTCCATCATTGAAGGTTCTTGATCAATTTCTGTTACTTCCATCGCTTCTTCTACAGGATTTTGTATTATGTCAATTGTTTCAACTTCATCTTCTTCTTGAACTAACGTAATATTTCGTTGTCTCACAATTTCAATTAATTGTATAAAAGAAGTATCTCTAGGAGACATTATTAACCATACATGTAGCTCCAACAAATGCTGACTTACTAATGACAAAACGCTCAATTAATAAGACTTGTTTGAATAATAAAGTGGGGGAACTACCTTAGTCCAATTCGGATTCGGATTCAGAAGACAATAAAGGTGATATGGGTGAATCCAACGATGAATCTAATATAAATGTATCAATAGCTTCCTTAACTATGTCTTCGTCACTATCGTTTATCATTTCTTCAAAGAGTTCTTGTTCAAACTGTACTATTTCTTCTTCTTCCATCGTGGAATCATTATCAGTTTCGTTATAATTTTCCTCTATATTGTCTTCTTCCATTTCATTTGTACTAATATAAACATTTTTAACTTCAAAATAATTAACAAATGGAGTATCTTTAGACCGCATATTTGTTCACCACTTCTTTTAAAACAGACTAAAAATATGGAGGTTCATAGTCATTTTATAAGTTTTAAAAATGGGGAGGGGGAAGGAAAAAGGATTGGGAAGGGATAGGGTGGGGGTGAGGGAAGGGTAATGTGGTTATTAGACCACTTGTGCGACAAAGTAGCCACCAATGCTAACTTCGAGCTCATAACACTTCATAATATCATCCTGCCAAGTTAACATACGTTCTCTAGTATTTGGTGTTACACAGAAGAACCTACTGTCATTATACACAATAGCTGAACCAATTATAACATTGAATCCTAAATTTAGCCATTTGTGTGCTTCCGTAATAAATCTTTCTATTGTATCAAAAGGAAATTGTTCATCGATGTAGATTGGTCTCATTTGTTCATCAAGTTCAATTACATCTTCACCGTCATCTTCACTGTCAATGCTACTATCATTTTCATTGTCACTACTACTATCATAATAATCTATCACATCTTCTTCAGGTTGTTGAAAAACATCAGCAATTTCTGAAGGATTGAAGTTTTCACTATGGTGAGGAAGCATTTTAAAGCAAATAATAACGGCAGAGACGAAACAACAAGTGTGGCGCGTGAAAGTAGAATGAAGGAGTGAACAACGCTCGCTTTGCTTTTATAACGATATGCTAATGAGAGGGGTTAACAGCCGTTAAGTGGGGGAAGGTGGGAGGGAAGGAAAGAGAGGGGGTATTTATTTCAAATAATTCGCATAACTTTTGACTAAAATAAGATAGCTAAATTCTTCTTTTACTAAAATGTTCGTCTTACATAGACCTTTTCAATGATGTATTGCTTGTCCTAATCCGTCAATCCGTTATCAAGTTATAGGCATTTTAATTTTCCGTTGGGGGGGTTTCCACTTCATTAGTCACGGGGGGGGGGTTCCGCTTCATTAGTCACGGGGGGGGGGGTTCCACTTGGCTGCTCATGCAGAACTGATATTCTCACGAGATAGTCGTTGTGTGATAATGAAGACAAATGTTCATCACGCCGCGACCACTAATTAACTCGCATTTGCGGTGTTCACATCTTTCCTACTCATTACATATACGTTTCCTACTTCATTATTTCAAGACTAATTAACTTGCAAAACAACAGTCTCTGTCTTTGAATGTTGATGAGATTTCATTAGGAACCATTCTTTGCACGCTATATGAAGCTACACCAGCAAACAATGCAAGTCAGACAGGTCATATAACTGTACAACGACCTTAGAAAAGTAGGTCACGAGACTTAGAGTGTTAAAAAATAATGGGGGAGAAACACAACGCTATAACGCATTGTGTTTCTCCCCCATTATTTTTTTTTAGCAAAATTTGGAAAAACTATGTGAATTTACTGTTTACGTCCCCACCTTGTAATACGATCCTTTTTATCCCTGAGGAGAAAGTCTTGAGAATCTAAATTGTTAAATCTCTTCTCTTTACACAAATTGTCAGGAACCTTAATTTTATATTTATTGCCGTTACATTTTGCCAATATGTGTTGGTGGTCAACAACACTTAGAAAAAAATATCTCAAACCTTTCTTAAGCCTCTCTCCTCTGACGGATATTATTTCAGGATCGTCTTCAACAGTGGGGATTTCTGTCAGTTGTGGTTCGGAAAGATGTTTTACGATATGTACACGGCAGAAACGTTCGTTCTTAACACATTTCCTACCACAAGCTGATCCTTTCTTAATTCCCCTAGCGAGCACTTCAGGGCAAGTAGTGGGACGGCTAAATGCCCTACGACGCTCTTCTTTTAATAATTGGAAACGCTCTGAAGGAGCAGACTTAGGAGATTTATTTTTAGGATAGGTGTGATCTTTAGGAATAGTAAGTGGTGGGGTAGGAGGCAATGGTGACAGTGGAATGACAGGTGTACTAAGACGATGAAGCAAGGTTTCAAATGAAGGGGTATTAGGACGGGGAGCTAGCTTCTGCGGTGGCGGCATGTTAGTTGAAGGCGGTGTGGAGTCATTTGAAGACGAAGGCGGTGAAAATATGCTGCGACGTATGGTATTGTTGGACGGGGGAAGAGGAGCTCCAGAAGTTGAAGGTTTCGATTCTAGTTGCTTCTTATACCAGTCGGGAGCATTTTTCAAGCGAAGAGTTTTCTTGACTGGAGTTGAAGCCGTAGTAGAAGTAGAAGTTGAACTTGTAATAGAAGAGCAGGCTGTAGTGGAAGTTGTAGTCGGCAGGGATGACATCTTGGTAGTTCTATTCGCAGTTCGCAGCGTAACGTCTGGAATCAGAATGAAATCTTAGCCGCGGTCGATGCGTCTTTTATAACGGTATGCTAATGAGAAGGGTTAACAGCCGTTAAGTGGGGGAAGGTGGGAGGGAAGGAAAGAGAGGGGGTATTTATTTCAAATAATTCGCATAACTTTTGACTAAAATAAGATAACTAAATTCTTCTTTGACTAAAATGTTCGTCTTACATAGACCTTCTCAATGATGTATCGCTTGTCCTAATCCGTTAATCTATTATCGAGTTATAGGCATTTTAATTTTCCGGGGGGGGTTCCGCTTGAGTGAACACGGGGGGGGGGGGTTCCGCTTGAGTGAACACGGGGGGGGGGGGTCATTGACCCTTCCGAAAGTGGGTCAAGGTCATTCAAGACTTATAAAGAACCAAGGTGATGGGAACAGTAGTAACTGTTCCCACCACCCTGTTTGCCTAACGGTTCCCACTCCCAACCCACTAGTTACGTTCTGCGAGGGACATCGACGCAATTTTGTTTGGCCCGTCCGGGTCCATCCGTAACGGGCCGGTCCGGGTCCATCCGTAACCGTGAATTCGAAGGGAAACTGGAACAGCTGCAGAAACGCAACTCTAACACCCACCCAACTAATCCCACCCATCATATTCCTAAACAAAATGCAAAAACCTAGTCCGCAATTTGCGGATGTCCCACCCCTTCTAAGTGAAGTTCAACCGAACTTCTGAATTTACATTTAATCTACCCCCTATCATCTAGCTGAAAGGCAAAACAACAACATTAATTATTAATACCAACACTTAAAACTAACAACACATCATTATTAAATATCAAATAATTCAACACAACCAAATACCATCATTATTCTTAAAATTAATACACCTTAACGCTAAACACAACTTATAACTAACATCGCAATGCGCAAATTAATTCTTAAATTAAGTGCAACTTACAACTAATATTTACACACACACACACATACCACATTGCATTAAAGAACGCAACGTAGTATAAGAAGTTCAAATATATATAGGCCTACTATATATTTGAACCTCTTACCGAGTCGCCAACGACTTTTCGCTATGAAAACTCGTTGACGACTGACGCGAAAATCGGGCTCGTATCGCTCCTCGGGTTTTCGAGTGGTGGGGGGGTAATTAATGCAGTGGTGGGGGAATTGTTTCACTCCAGTACGGTCTTCAATCCACTCCAGTTCGCAGCAGTGTAAAAATGAAGAGAAGGGGTGGGGGTGGCGCATGCGCAGCGACGTAAAATCCAAGGTTTGAGGTTAGAACTTTCCGCGCACAGTAGAGCTAAATTGAGTAATACAGGACTCGGCGCATGCGCAATAGCGAGGAATGATTCCGATCCGGAGAACTCGTTGCATTCGCAGCAGCGCTAAGGTGAGTAATACAGACTAGGCGCATTCGCAGTAGCGCTAAAGTGAGTAATACAGGACTAGGCGCCGTAGCGTGAAGTTGGCTCACTCCAGTACAAGTTATAGCGGCATAAAAATGAAACGAAGGAGTGGGAGCGGCGCATGCGCAGTGACGTAAAACCAAGGTTTGAGGTTAGAATTTTCCATGGTGGCTGCCATGTTTAATTCTGTTTCATTCAAACAATAGTAGTTCATGGCTGGCATGGGATGTGAAGTGTGGTAATTAGATGGGGTTAGCAACCGGTCGTGACCGGCCATTGACCGGTCATCGACCCGGCGGGGTTCCGCTTGAGTGACCACCGGGGGGGGGGGGTTTAATCTCCATTTTTTAAGGGGGGGGTTCCGCTTCATTAGTCACGGGGGGGGGTTCCGCTTGAGTGAACACGGGAGGTTCCACTTGGGCGCTCATGCGCAACTGATCTTCTCACGCGATAACCGTTATAAAAGACGATTGTTCATCGCGCCGCGACCATTAATTAACTCGCATTTGTGTTGTTCGCATCCTTCCTACTCATTATATATACGTTTCGCCAACTTCATTATACAAGTCTAATTGCTACTAACCTGAAATTTCATTTACATTAGCACATGTCGTCCTGTTTGAATCACCTTCGCGTGCTCGACGTTATATCTCATTCATCAGTCTTGTTCTCACTTCTACACGTCTGACATACTTCTTGTGATGGATACGCAATGTTTGAAATTGAAACTTTTGCGGACACAACATATATTACGAAATAATTCCAAACCATCGATTTTAAAGACTAAAACAAATTTAACAAAAGTGAGGAAGAAATTAAGTTTTAATCCGTTATACTCTGTTAGAACTTCGCAGGTTCACGTTGATGATAATGTTATTCACAACATTTTGCGTTCGATGTTACGTTTCCACAACTTCGAACTTGTTACACCTATCGACTGTGTTCAGCAGGTTTTCATATTTTACCCCCACCCTTCTTTATATAAGTGCGCTCACGACAATTCCTGTTTCATTCTTCTATACGCTCTTCGACCGACAACTACTCCGCTCTAAATTACACACTACACGAAGATGGATACAAACCAAGAACAAGTACAAGTTCACGAAATATCGTCTACTACCCACCCGAGAGAGAATCCTCCGAGAACTTCGCCTTCACCGAATCCACAGAACCCCGTCCAAGTTTCGGATGTATCTTCGACGGCGAGGAATGATCTTGAAGCTATTCTTCGGTCGCTCGTCGGTTTCGACTGACCTGTACGACGATCGATGTTAAACTGAACTCTTAGAAGTTCAGTCTTTTTTAAAACTTAATCCGGATGACCTTGAAGCAATTAACCCCTCTCCTTTTTCAACTAACTTCTACTTTTGTTTCACTGTTGAATTTCAGTTTTGAACTGAAATGTGAAATTTCAGTTTTAATTTTATGCGAAGTTTTAGTTGAACCCGGTTAATTTATGCGCACATTTAGTTCACTCCCAAATTGTTGAATTTCAGTTTTGAACTAACTTTTAATTTATGCGCAAATCTACTTCAAACGCTCACCCCACCTCCTCACCCCTCATTTAATATGCGACCGGAAGCTGTGTGCCCCGGCACGTGGCTTCCGGGGCATGTGCCCTGAGCCAGAAGTAACCAAATCTAACTACTGGTACATTTTATTATAGGATAAAAATATATATTACCTTACAGGCTTTGAAGTAGAGCGAAAATAACTTTCACGTAAAATGTTTAGACCAGGTTGTGAAATAACAATTATCTCTACAAACTGTTATACTAAAATCTTTTATTCAATATTAATTTATTCATTAAAGAAAAACTGCTCAAACTAATACTGAAAAGGTTATTGGATATGAATTTTTGAAAAGCTGTGTCATTGTAAAAGTTTGTATCCCAGAGTGACAATTTAAACTTTCTCTTTTATCAGAGGTACTTTTGTTGAGCTAACGTATCCCCAGTCACCATGTAGTTTTAATTTTGTTGCATGTAAGTATATGGGTTTTATTTTAGGTTCTATATTGCAGATGGTTTATAACTTCATTACTATTTATATCAATTGATTGTGATCTTCAGATTCTATTACAGAATTCATTTCGAACTTGTTATACAATGTGGCTTTTATATTTAAATACTTTACTAACTTTACTAAAATATGGAATCTTCAAAACTTCTAGATGTATCTTAATTATTTTGCGTAGTGCATACACTGTAAGAAAAAAGTTTAATGTAACCAAAATTGTTAACTTTTGAGGACAACCCTGCTGAGGAATCTTTGAAAAGATGATAATATACAATGTTCAAAGTTTAACTTCTTAAAATATATCACCACTTTTCATAGTTGTCACCCTTTAGTTTTCCATCTGTAATTATGTCTTACACCCCGACTATAGCAATAACTTCAATTCAGTTTGACAATTAATTCGTAAATATAAATTTTATTCCCTCAGAAAAATAAATTACAATTTCTTATAAGCATTTAGATGTTTATATATATATATATATATATATATATATATATATATATATATATATATATATATATATATAAGTAGATAGTAATGTGGGGTTCCTGGCTCACTTTGGATACTCAAAGAAAGTCAAACAAATTTCACAGTTTTTTAATACAATTATGCAATATTTTTGCAACTTTTTGGCCAATTTTTAGCTTTTGTCAAATTGTCATAAAAATATGTAAATTTAATGAATTTTTTAACAAATATGCCAAAATTTTTATAAAATTTCTTACTAAATAAAATTTTTTTTTAAATAAGTAAAATTATCACATTTTATAGAGTATTTTTTTATAAAATCAGTAGTTGACTTTTCATAGGTCAATTTAAGTTTTCTAGAGTATTTTTTCAATAAAATCAACAGTTGAATTTTTATAAGTTAATTTAAAATTTTAATAGTATTTTTTCAATAAAATTTGACTAAAATAGTGATAATTTTGATTATATTTTAATTAATTTGTATAATATTATTTTTGATTATACTCAAGTAATTTTTAAATTTTTATGAATATGAATTGAAAAAAATAATTTGTATATTTTTTCTATATAAATGGAAAAGAAATGTACAAGATGTAAATTGTATAAAAATGAAACTCAATATTATAAATGTAATAAAAATAAGTTACATTCAAAATGTAAAGAATGAGATAAAATTTATGAAAAAGAATTATTTGATAATATTAAAATAGAAGAAAAAACTGAAAAGAAATGTACAAACTGTAAAGAAACAAAAGATATATCAAATTATTATAACAAGTATTGTAGTAAAGATAGAAAACAGGCATTTTGTAAACAATGTATTAGACAAATGTTCTTAAAACCATAGTTGTGTGAATGTAGAAGAGAAATTAAATATCTTTATCACTATCCAAAACATTTGGAAACTAAAATTCATAATACAAATATTGAGAAATTAAAGAGTTAAATAACTAAAATAATAAAAAAATTACTAGTTTTAAAAAATTTAATTTTATTGAAAAAATACTCTAGAAAACTTAAATTAACTTGTGAAAAGTTGACTATTGATTTTATTGAAAAAATACTCTAAAAAATTTAAATTAACTTGTGAAAAGTTGACTATTGATTTTATTGAAAAAATACTCTAGAAAATTTAAATTAACTTGTGAAAAGTTGACTATTGATTTTATTGAAAAAATACTCTAGAAAATTTAAATTAACTTGTGAAAAGTTGACTATTGATTTTATTGAAAAAATACTCTAAAAAATTTAAATTAACTTGTGAAAAGTTGACTATTGATTTTATTGAAAAAATACTCTAAAAAATTTAAATTAACTTGTGAAAAGTTGACTATTGATTTTATTGAAAAAATACTCTAGAAAATTTAAATTAACTTGTGAAAAGTTGACTATTGATTTTATTGAAAAAATACTCTAAAAAATTTAAATTAACTTGTGAAAAGTTGACTATTGATTTTATTGAAAAAATACTCTAGAAAATTTAAATTAACTTGTGAAAAGTTGACTATTGATTTTATTGAAAAAATACTCTTGAAAATTTAAATTAACTTGTGAAAAGTTGACTATTGATTTTATTGAAAAAATACTCTAAAAATTTAAAATTAACTTGTGAAAAGTTGACTATTGACTATTGAGTATTGAATACTGATTTTTATAAAAAAATTTTCCTTAATAAATGGCGAATGAAAAAAATAAAAATTATTGTTATGACTGTAATAAATATATATCTGCTAATATGTTTACAAAACATTTAAATTCAAAACTTCATTTAAAAAATAAAGAGATAAAAATTAGAGAATATAATGACTTATTATAATGGGCTAAAAGTAATAATATTTATGATTATAATAACAAAAATATTGATCAATTAATTGAAATTGAAAATATATATGATCCTACAAATTATTCATTATTTAATATAGAAAAATTAAATGAAATTGCAAAAAAATTATCTGTTAGAAATTATGAAATTATTTATCTACAGATGAACTAATTAAAAGATTAAATAAAATTAAAGGAAATCCAAATAATTTAGAATATAGATCATTAAAATATATTCAAAATTTAGCAATTAAAAATAGTATTACGATTGTTAATAAAACTAGAAAAGAATTGATTGGATTATTAAATGATTATTTTAAAAATAGACCAATTCCAAAAGAAAATATAATAAATATTCAAGAAGCTTCGTCATTGAAAGGATATTTTCAAGATTATATTTTAACAAATTCAAATGATGATCTAGATATTAATGATTATTTAGAAACTCAAAGAAATGAAATAAAAAAATTGATAGAAAAACAAAAATTCAAAAATATTAAAGGACAGATGGCTTCAGAATGTGAATATGAAAGAAAATTAATAAATGGTGAAATTCAAAATAGTAATATGTATTTTTGTATAAAAAGTTCAGATATTTTAAATATAGATGATTTTTATTGATGATCAATTCAAGAAATTAATAGTTAGAGAACAACTAAATCAACCATCAAAAGGCTCTGGTTGGTCATTAAAAAGATGTGTTGAATTAAATCTAAAATTATCTAAAAATAATTCATTAAATGCTGGATCATATATAGAATTACCAAATGAAATTAAGAATAAAAAATGTTGTGTAATTTTTAAAAATAAAGATGAATATTGTTTTATTTATGCAATTAGATGTGCTATTGATAAACCAAACAAAAATGCTGAAAGAGTTAAACAATATCAAAAATATATAAATGATGATATTTATAAAGGTTTTGATTATCCAATAACATTAAAAGATATTAAATTATTTGAAAAAAAGATCATTTGATTCTAAATATAATTATCCATCAATGTCAATAAATATTTATAGAATTGATGAAGATGAAAAAATAGTGCCATTACAAATATCTGACCATTATAATGTAAAATTAGAAATTGATTTATTATATTATAAAATTGTTAATAATTGTCATTATATATTGATAACAGATTTAAATAAATTAGTGTATTCTCAATTATCAAAACATAAAACAAAAAAATATATTTGTAGAAGATGTTTGACTCATTTCTACAAAAATAAAGACTTGAATATTCATTTAGAAATATGTAAATCATTAGAAACTTGTAGACCTATAATGCCATTTCCTGGTCAAACAGTAAGTTTTAAAAACTATTATAAAAAGTTTGAACATCCATATGTAATTTATATGGATTTTGAAAGTATATTAGAAAAGATTGATAATTGTAAAAATAATCCAAATAGCTCATATACAAATAAAATTCAAAGACATAAACCATATGGATTTACAATCTATTTAGTATCTAGAGTAACTAATAAAATGTATAAACCTATTTGTTATAGAGCAAAAACTGAAGAGGAATTAATAAATGTACCAAATAAATTATTTGAATATTTAGATAAAATCTCAAAATATATAGCTAAAAAATATAATTCAAAAAATAAAAAGCCTATGAATTTAACTAATGAAGAAGAAATTAACTATCAAAAAACTAATATTTGTCATATTTGTGAAGATAGTGGTTTTAATAATGATGAAAGAAAAAAGGTAAGAGATCATTGCCATTTAACAGGAAAATTTAGGAGTGCTGCACATTTAAATTGTAATTTAAATCTAAAATTTCCTCAAAATATTCCTATATTCTGTCATAATAGTTCAAATTATGATACACATTTGTTTATAAAAGAATTAGCTAAAACATATGGTAAAATTGATTTGTTAGCTAATACAGATGAAAAATATATAAACTATTCAGTAAATTCTGGTTATGGTTATGAATTTGAAGGTGATAAACCTAGAAAATTTATAAAATTCTCATTTGTAGATACATTTAGATTTATGGCTACATCAATTGAAAAATTAGCTAAAAATCTTAAAGAATTTAAACATATAAATAGATTTATAAAAAAATGATATAATTGAATATGATAATGAAACTTTAAAAATATTAACTTCTAAAGGTGTATTTCCATATGAATTTACGACGAATTGCACATAAAGTGCAGTTCACGAATTGCACATAAAGTGCAGTTCACGAATTGCACTTTATCTGAAATTCGCCAGCCTACCTACTGCATAGTGAGGTGGGTAGGCTGACGAATTGCACATAAAGTGCAGTTCACGAATTGCACATAAAGACGAATTGCACTTTATCTGCAATTCGCCAGCCTACCTACTGCATAGTGAGGTGGGTAGGCTGACGAATTGCACATAAAGTGCAGTTCACGAATTGCACTTTATCTGAAATTCGCCAGCCTACCTACTGCCTAGTGAGGTAGGTAAGCTGACGAATCTCAGAAATAGTGCAGTTCGGGAATTGCACTATATTTGAAATTCGCCAGCCTACCTACTGCCTAGTGAGGTAGGTAAGCTGACGAATCTCAGAAATAGTGCAGTTCGGGAATTGCACTATATTTGAAATTCGCCAGCCTACCTACTGCCTAGTGAGGTAGGTAAGCTGACGAATCTCAGAAATAGTGCAGTTCGTGTACTGCACATGCGTTTATAAAGTGAGGTTCGTTAGCCTACCTACTTCACTAGGCAGTAGGTTGGCTGGCGAACCTCACTACCCGGTAATAATGAAATTCGCTAAGTTTTTCTAATGTGAGATTCGCCTGCCTACCAACTGCGTGGTGAAGTAGGTAAGCTGACGAATCTCACAAATTGTGCAGTTCGCGTACTGCACATACGATTATAAAGTGAGGTTCGCCAGCCTACCTACCCACAAGTGAGGTAGGTGGGCTGACGAACCTCACATAGCGGTAAGTAGTGAACTGCACTAGTAGGGAGGTAGGTTGGCGAATTGCACCGGCGCGGCGCTGAGGTTCGTCTAATTCTAATTATTTAGGTCCGCGAATTGCACCGGCGACGAGATTCGCCAGCCTAACGACCTTCCATTCACAAACCTAGGACTACTTAGAATGCAATTCGCCAGCCTCAGAAATTTCCGCCACACGCCTTACAATAAACATACAACGTATAAAGTGTTACCACGTATATTTTGGGTACTATCTATCTAATTAACCATCCTCTAACGAAATATAACCATTACATACGTTAATTACGTATAAAATTAGAATTATCACTTTTCACACAAGTTGGAGACGAATATATGGCAAGTACTGATTTTTCTACGTCCGTTTAGTTGGCTACGAGACGACAATTTGAAATGAAATGATCCCGTATTATATTAATAACAGCCCTACACCAGATAAAGTAATTCAGGTGAACTGTTAAACAATTTAAAAGTTTACCGACTTTCCATTCACAAACCTAGGACTACTTAGAATGCAATTCGCCAGCCTCAGAAATTTCCGCCACACGCCTTACAATAAACATACAACGTATAAAGTGTTACCACGTATATTTCGGCTACTATCTATCTAATTAACTATCCTCTAACGAAATATAACCATTACCTACGTTAATTACGTATAAATTTAGAATTATCACTTTTCACACAAGTTGGAGACGAATATAATGCAAGTACTGAGTTTTCTACGTCCGTTTAGTTGGCTACGAGACGACAATTTGAAACGGAATGATATTGTATTATATTAATTAATTTTTTTAACAGCCCTACTCCAGATAAAGTAATTCAGGTGAACTGTTAAAAATTTAAAAGTTTACCGACCTTCCATTCACAAACCTAGGACTACTTAGAATGCAATTCGCCAGCCTCAGAAATTTCCGCCACACGCCTTACAATAAACGTACAACGTATAAAGTGTTACCACGTATATTTCGGCTACAATCTATCTAATTAACCATCCCCTAACGAAATATAACCATTACCTACGTTAATTACGTATAAAATTAGAATTATCACTTTTCACACAAGTTGGAGACGAATATAATGCAAGTACTGAGTTTTCTACGTCCGTTTAGTTGGCTACGAGACGACAATTTGAAATGGAATGATCCCGTATTATATTAATTAATTTTTTTTTTTAACAGCCCTACTCCAGATAAAGTAATTCAGGTGAACTGTTAAAAATTTAAAAGTTTACCAACCTTCCATTCACAAACCTAGGACTACTTAGAATGCAATTCGCCAGCCTCAGAAATTTCCGCCACACGCCTTACAATAAACGTACAACGTATAAAGTGTTACCACGTATATTTCGGCTACAATCTATCTAATTAACCATCCTCTAACGAAATATAAGCATTACCTACTTTAATTACGTATAAAATTGGAATTATCTAGATTTTTAAGGGCAATGTTAAGAATTTTGAAAAAATAAATTAAAATGAGTGCTACTGGAAAGTGGATTGAGATGTAAGTGTCTAATTTGAGTATTTTTGTTGCATTTTGTGTGCATAATAACCCCTTAATTTTTTTGACACTGACTGCCAAAACACCCTGTATAACTATTAATAGTAAATGCTGTTCAAAAAATTAAAAAAAATTACTTATTATCTATCATCAATCTATAAGGAAACATACAATAAGGAGATAATGAAAGGGCTCCTCTCAGAACGTCATAAAGTTCTTCGCCTGGTCCCATTTAGTGCTTTCATTTAAAGTCTGATAAAAATGAGAGAGATTTTAAATGAATTGTAAAGATTTTTGCTATTTAAAAAGTTTTTGGTTTATTAATGTTTCCAATTCGTAGTAAGTTATGATGGTTAAAAGTTAATAAAACTTTTACAATTATAGCTTAATGTGGATTCATAATATTAAAATATTTAAAGCGAATCAAACAGTGAAGTCTCTATCTTTTATTTAAAACCTCTCTTAGTTTTAGTGGACTCTAAATAAGTTCTCATACAATTAATAGCATTTATTAATTCAAAATCTTACATTCACGACCCCAACATTATCTGCCTCAGTCTTGGGTCTCACACGTGTAGTGCTGGAGGTCTCCCTAGCCACAGTGTCCTCTTAACTAAAACTCATAATGTGTCTCTAATAATTTTTTGAAATCTCATAAAATATTTTAATATATGCAATTTGAGTGTCTAAAAGTGATACGATAGCTAACCTTTTAGATATCTGACAGTATGCTTTTCGAGGGTAACCCACTTTATTTTATTAGGATGCTTTTATATATTTATTTCTCGCCTTGTCCAGTATGGTGGAGAACTTAAATATTTTTAATCAAACCCCAATTTTTATAGATTTTTTGTATTTCCTACGAGATGTGGCCTTTCCTACCTTTGTGGCCTTGACGTGTTTTCCTAAACCTAACGATTATGGAGATAATGATTAGAGTTCCTTTTTATTCCCAAAAAAATAACATGTGATAAACTTTCATTAGCTGTATCTCCGAAATAAAAAACGATAAAAAATACTCTAAATAAAAAACTACATTGGTGGTTTCATGTTATTAATATATTAAATAAAAAAACATATATACTGTGTCTAATCGTACGATTGGAAAAATTCATTTATTGATGAGTAATGATAATTTTTATGAGCGCAATGTTCTAATAATGTCATTTTAAGACATTTACATTCCTGAGTTTTATTTTTTTTCTGGATAGTTACAGATATAAAGAAGATGAAAGTTTATATAATTTATTCTTATAAGAGATTAAAAGGAAATCCAATCGCACCTAGCTACTTAACGATTTATATTACAGAGAAAATGTTAAGGAATAAGAAGGTCTTAGAATTGCGTAGAAAATCCACAAGCGACATAAAAATTCCTGGTTAGTTAAACAAATTTGTTGGCCTCGCTATCTGAAAAATAATTGCCTAAAAGCACCACAATAAAATATAGAAGATCCTGCATAAGTATTCTCTCTCACATGGAATAAAAAGGTTAGCTATTAGATCACTTCATGACAGTCGTTCGGTTTATTTTTATCATAAAATTATTACTATCTTATTATGACATTATAACTCTGTTTTTAGTAAGTAACCGTTTTTTTTTGGTTTTTTTTTTTTTTTTTTTTTTTTTTTTTTTTTTTTTTTTTAAGGAGAGGTAGGAAAAATGCATTACGCACACAGGTGGCCAGCCTGTAGTTAGGCTAAAAAAAACCTGGAATTGTTTATCACATTACTTAAGGCTAGGCCTAAATTTGGCTTACGCCCATGGGACTCGCTCCTTATCCAGCCGTTCGATCAAGGGATCTCCTCCAAAATCTTGTTGGGCAGGCGGGACCCTTCCCAACAGGTTCAGCGGAAGAATGTGTGTTTCGCATCGTCGGGAACGCCCGGGCAATAAATGCAGTCCGGTGAACCGGCCTTTACCATCCGGTTCAGGTACGACCAAAAATAGCCGTGACCTGCCATGAATTGGGTCAGGTAGTAGTCCAACTCCCCATATGCCGCCGTTCCTGTCGTTGGACCTGCTGGATGAGTCGCGCAGTCCATCGTCTTCGGGTGTCGTGCTCCCAGCTGTGTTGCCACTGCTGGAAGGTTCGGGAGCACTCTTCTGTTCTTGCCGAGTCCTTGGTGATCTTGCCATTATCTCTGATAAATCGCCTTCCTCTCTCCTGCCAAGAGCTTGACAGGGATGACTACGGCGACCACCAGGACGGCAGGCTCGGATACTGCCCGGTAGGCAGAACACACCCGGAGCGACGCTTGACGCTGAACCCGGTCAAGTCGCAACCTGTATAACTCTTTATCGAGAGCGTCTGCCCACACCTCTGCTCCATAAAGATGCACGGTCTGGACCACGGACATTAACAGACGTCTTCTACTTGATCGGGGACCCTCGACATTAGCCATCAGCCTACTAAGGTAAGTGACTACCTTAGCGGCCTTGTCCGCCGTACGGAATATCTGATCCCTCCAGCTTAACTTGGTGTCCACCATAACCCCGATTTACTTGGCAGCACGAGTTGATGTGACCACCTTCCTTCCCACTGGGAATGGGACGTCAGTGTCGATCTTCTCCTTCGTGAGGATCACAATCTCTGTTGTCATTAATATATTTTAATTCTTTATTAATGTTTTATTAATTAAATATAACATTCATAATAAATATTATTATAGTTCGTAGGAAACTTAAATACATATTATGAATTTTATTCTCCTGCATTTTTTACAGTGAAATTATATTATTATAAAATAATTTATTGTATATTTTATCTCTATGACAAAAAATTTTCTATGTTTAAGATAGAAAATCTAAAACTAAAATTGTGTTAATAAAGTAAAACACATATGTAAAATATAGTATATTTCACCAGTCCGGAAAGTGACCCATTTCTGGGCGAGATAGTGTGTGTGAACACTATCGAGCCTGGAAATGGGCTTTCCGGACGAGTTGTGAACGATACTTTTCATCACGACGCAATTATTAATAAATGTGGAAGTTTTGAAGGAGGATTATTTTTGTAAATTCTTCGCCATTGGACAAAGTAAACAAAGCTGGAATTCAAAATTTAATTTGTTTTAAACCCAGCTTATTGTTGCTGTAAGTGATTGTTGCTGTAATGTTTACAAACATTACTTTCCGTACAGGTCAGTAAAATCAGCCGACGGTGACAGTTTGGGAAATGACTACTTTCCAAGGGGTCAGCTGTACGGCAAGTTGTCACTTTCGTATACGGAGTGATGATAGTTATTTTTACGTATGGTAATTACATTTGGTATAATTAAATTTTTTACAATATTATAGTATTTTTTTAATGTAAAAAAATCACGGAGTTCCAATGTTCAATAATACATACAATCTTCGATTCGCAAAGAGTTACGACCTATTTAATAAAATAAATGATCAACTCTTTTAACTGTTAGTATTCAGCATGAAATGTTGAACACAAAGTCGTAAATGGTAAAAAAAGTTCACTTCATAGCCGAAGGACAAAAGCTATTTTATCGATCGTTACTAAGCGACAAGCTTAAAACATTTCAACATTAATAATCTCATTGATTCTATACGATATGACTTCGAGCTGGCATTAAATATTTCCACTTGGCAAAACAAATCGCAAAAGCCTTTGCCTTTGCTTAAAGCAATATTAAATGTAATACTGATTTTTACTTTATTCTCTTTTTGAAAAAATTAAACAACCTTTGAAATGGAAGTTATATTTTTAATCAATGTAATGCTTTCAAGTTAGTACTTTCATTCACTTTTTCACTTTGAAATGAATATAGTTGGAGGTATAAATACGTTTTATATTGAATAATAGCTATTTTGTAACCCGTACTTTGCCCCTTTTTTAAGTAGGAGTAAACCATCGACATTTGTGATATTAGGACAGGGTGAGCTTGTTTGATCCACTTATTTCCCTCAGTGACTAGTTCGCTCCTCGCTCACTCTAACCTGTGATGAGCTTGTAATGCACGTTATTCGATCCGAATTACCGTTCTAATTACTAAACTATAACAATGAAAAACTGTGTTTTAGCGAATTGTCCATTATGGAATATGCTACTATAGTAGTAGTCACGGTAAGACCTAAGTCCAGGCCCATGATACTTTTTCGTTTTGAGGTCTCGAGAAGCTAAACACACCATTGGTTCATCTTCACATAACTGTAGCCTATGTGTGTCCGTGGTAATGACAACCTTAGAAAGGAACATTCGGTTTTGATGAAATTCAGTATGGAGGTGCAAGACCAGATGTATTTTCATTAGTTCGCGAACCAGCATGATTGGATTATTTTAACAGGGGGTTAAAAGTGTCAAACAAAGGTTTTTAGCTTTTATCGACTTCAATTTCTTAAATTCAAAATGTTTTAATGGAAACTATTTAAAAGAGCTTAAAAACTAGTAATTTAGTATTTTTAATTTTTAAATTAGCATGACTTGTTACTGAGGACATCCATAAATGTGTTTCCCACGTTATTATTAAGGGAAATCAACGACCCCTTAATCATAAATTTGTCAAATTTGGTTTGTACATTTTCTATAAGGGGTTTAACTTAATAACTTACTTATACTTGATAACAAACCCTATATCCCGGCAAACCTACATACTCACCGCCATGGTGGTTTATAGGGGAATTAAAAAATTCCAGATTTTATACAATTTTGTGTTTACCTTAAACAATAAGTGATTCACTTACATTTTCTAACAATACCACATGGAATAAAACCTAAATTCTCATTCCTATTGTAATTTTATGGTAAAAGTGAAAAATCAGGAAATTACCTGAGTACGCAATTCTGCTGTGGTGGGGGTATTTTACATCCATCCGACCTTTTAAACAGTTTTCTTAAGGATAAACGTTGGATGTTTCAATCTTCAATGCCAACAACCCTGATGTCCAATCTTAAAACCACCACTTTTTAATTTTTTTATTTGGAGCTCACAGAATCGTGTAATGTATGATTCTGCAAAAAAGACGGATAAAAACAGGTTTTTGATGTCTTTTTAGATTTTGTCTAAAATACAGCAAATGATAATGTTGACAAATACTTGTTAACGTGATGGCTCTAAGGATTCGTATGAAAAAAGGAGATAGCACGAAAACTCCCAATCCCCATCTGAAAATTGTTATTTTTATATTCACCATAAATTTTCCACTCATATCCTTCTGAAAAGAATACTAAATAAAATCCGAACAATAAAACTTTGAGTCAAAACATTTACGAAAAATGAATTGTAAACAATACTTTAAAATTTACCTGTGTTCCAGTAGCAAAAACAACCCGTTAAAATAAAACTTAGGATATTTCTGATATCGCTGTACCTAAAATATAAATTTATTTATTATATTTAGATCCTCCCCACCAACTGACAATGAACTGTCAATAAAGCAGTAAGTAGTTTTGTAATCTGTTATATACGTATTGACAAATCTTAATCAGAATATAACATCTGTTTTAAGTTGTGTGTTTCATTTAAAATGATGTTAATAAGAATAATATAGGGGACTTTAAAGCCAGTGGGGCGGACCTTGGAGGTCACATCAGGATAAAAAACTATCACCCAAAGATTCAGTATACCAAATATCAACTCCTTAGTAAAATGAAATAGTGGAAAATTGGTGATGTGAGAGTGAGTCTATTAGGGCTTTGCCTTTTGTAGTTATAGATAAACCGAATTAAACAAACAAAATGTAACAATAAAAACCCGAATGTAACAATCAATGTGTTTTTATGAGTAATCCTAACATTTATTTATTTACTTTCCAATGGATTACAGTAATTTACCTAAAGATTTCAAAGTGGTTTAAAATGGCATTCTAAGTATACACATGTAACTAGTTTTATGTAATATTACCAGACTTAGTAAAAAAACCCACACTTAACAAAAAAGAACCACCACCCAGGACAGTTTCACTACGGATTATTATTTTTCATCTTCAGTAATTAAAATATCGCTACTCTATTAACAACAAAGCTGACTTATTTTTATCATTTTAAGGCTAATTTCACATTAAATGGAGCTTACTAAAAAAAAGAAAAACTATACGGAGGAATTTTTCTACGCCTTAAAATATTTATGAGTGGTCATAAATGAGGTTTTTTTAAGTTAGGCAACCGTTACCTTGCCGTGACTTTGTCTGCTGTGAAATATTTCAAGTTGGAAATGTCAAACAAACTCGGTCTTCTGTTTTTGTCAATTTCAGCTAAAAATATTATAAATCATGCATGGTAAATTAAGGTCTCATGGTTGTATTCTTTTAAGTTACAAAAAACTTCAACTATATTGCACTTTTTCTATTCATTATGCTATGACAGAAAAAATTATTACTTTTGTATGTTGTAGGGATATATTTAAATTAGTGGGTTTATAGTCATGGGCGTTTTAAAATAATAATTAGCTGTCCAAATTTCGCTCATATGATATTCGGGATACTGTATTTTGATTTAAGGGAATATCCTGAAAATCTGGGCAACAATAATGGGGATTGTCAGTTAATGTCTGTAATCCAGGCTTACCCCACATATCCCATGCAAAACATCTGCCTCGTACACATGAAATTGTTATGTATATTAGTTACTTATATCTTTTTACATATAACCTCTGATATCATAAAATGTAAACTATAAGAAAGATCACAAAATAATAAAATAATCACTATTGCTTTATTCAACATTTAATATTTTTATTTAGATTTAAATTGTAATTCTTTTACGACAAGTCTTAAAAAAGCACAATCTTTACACACACCAGTTTAGCTTTGTCACAAAGCCATATGATAAATGAAAATATATAAAATCTAAATCTGTTATAAGTTGTTAAAGTTTGTTTGGTATTCTTCATTTAGGGCATATTTGTATGTGCAATTTTTTTATTTTTTTATTTCTCTATTGTTTGATTTACAACGGCGTAACTGGGTTACAAGTAAAGACATCATTCAAGGTCAGGTGCTTATTTTCTGTCTCGCTACGTATTTACGTCTCGCTATATAATTTTATTATATAACAAACGAGAAAAAATATTGATTAAAACATGAAATAAAAAGACATAAACATCATTGCATGATTATATTTGATGGTAACTTACGAAGGTAGTGATATAAAGTCATGTACTTTATATTGTATTGCAAGTACTTTATATTGTATTGTAAAGCCATGTACTTTATATACATGTATTGTATCTCCCTGTCCCACAGTTTAATCTTGTTAAACGTAACCGGGTTTAACTGGAAGGGTAGAACCACAGAAATGTAACCGTAATCGGACTATTAGACCGGGTTTCGTTTTGAAAATGGTTTGGTTAAAGTTTTGTGTAGTTGCGAGATATGATTTTTTTTAGTGTTTAGATAAAAATGACCTCTTGGTATAATTTTGATATTCAAATAGTAAAAAATATAGGATTAGTATTAGTTCACCACGTTACTAACCACAATGCAAATTTTTGTGTATATATATATATATATATATATATATATATATATATATATGTATATTATTTAAGGTGACATCACTAGAAGGTTTTCTTTTCCGACATTCATAATATACTCGTCTGCCCACCATCCTTCTCTGTCAGTGACAACAATACAGGTTCCCATTTTGAGACGTTTCCATTAGGTGAAGTACCCAGCAAGAATACAAAGTATAACGTTAACGAACACTTTACTTTGGCTTCAATTATCTTAAGGCGTAAATATAGCTGAAGTTCTTCTAGTAACATATCGTATTTTATAAAAAAATATACACCACCTGTCAAATTTGAACGAAAATCCAGAGAGACAGATGGCTTTTGAGGTATTAATCACTAAGAAATTACTCATATATATTCCAGGTATTCAAACTTAGTAAAATGTTTAGCTGATGAACTGTTAGGAGTCACGGGTTTCATGACATTTATAATTTGTTTCATGCTGCAATTGTACACACACTGTCGGTCTATGTTATTGCGATGCGATAGTTCGTATTGTTCTTCTGAAGGGGATCGCCATGTTGGCTGCTCTTAACGTTAGAAAAGTGTTTGTTTATAACGAAAAATATCTTAGAATAATGGATATACTTAATAAAAGATTTGATAAATATTATTCTGTCTCTTGATTAGTAGTGGTGTTTATATATCTATCTGTTTTTATCTGTATCGTGCTATTTCCAGGTCAACTTGATGGGTAAGCTAATCTAGGCTAATAAGTTATACTATCTAGGCCTATGAAATAATAAGACTATTTTGTTACAACAATTTAAATTTATTACCTATCTGAAATACAATTCTAATTTAAATTTGAATTTATGCTTAATTATTTATAGATTATAATGGATACAAAATGATGTGGGTAATTTCAGTCCTTATATCTCTTGCTTCACAATTATAGTTAAATGTCTATCAGCTGGGTTTAACAATGGAATACATTCAGACTCTTTCTCAGGGAGGGGAACTCGTGCTGACAAGCAAACTCAATTTTTATATTCAATTTGGAAATAGAAATTAATATCATGGATAAATTTTGAATCTTTAAAAGAATGTTAATTGTTCACAAATGTTAGGGATAAAATACAGTTCAAGTCTATTGTCTTCTTGTCACTATCTTGGGTATTGATGGATGTATGGGTGGATCTTACCAAATCTGCTTCAATGATTCTTCGCCCAGTACTATATATTTGGGAATAAATAAATTTAAAATGGGATTGAATTTAAATTGGTACTGTTTGGGCAATGTCCCTATTATTTGGAACTAGAATAAAAGCTCTAGTCCAGACTGGGGAATTTATTAAAATGGAGGAACTGTGTCCTTATAAAATTTAGATGCTAACACTAGGGAAGCTGGATCAAGAAGAAAGGTCAGTGGTGTCTCTCTGGGGTTCACACATGTTCTTCATTGTTGACTGTTAGGGGTTCACGCATCTTGAAGCACAAACACTTAGCACAACACTGGGTAATGTGATTTTGATTAATTGGTAAATTTGGTTTTGAATATATATGTATATTATATAAAATGTTTTAATTTGTATTGCAACTCTTTTACACAATAAATAACTACTTAGGCTAGTGGGCATTTTATTGGGATATTTCTTTAATTTAAAATTATTTGATTATATTTTAAATGTATTTCGGATAAAATAATAAATTATTGATATTATGATAATTATGTCCTAAGGGGTGATAAGGTGAGATATTCTTATATACTAATATTAGCAAACAAAGTGATAACGCATAAAATCATCTTGGTTTAATACTGAATTACCATCTGGTCTCCATTAGCTACTCATTGAATTAAATCTAATAACGATATTAAACAAATAACACATAACTTATACTAAAATAACGGATGTGGCGAATGAAACATTACAATTATCCCCTCAGAAATTTGTATGGAATGAAATGACAGACAAATTTCGATTAATGTTGAATGAGACACATGAAATATTTAGTATGAATGATTCTTAAAGCTAGTATGATATACATTAAATGTGTGAAAATCTGGTGATATGATACTTAAATTCTACGTTAACACATGAAAACAAATTGTTACTAATTGAATGTACTAAACTACCATTGTCTATATTAAACTCGTAGATTCATTCTAATTCGCACTCACTGTAAAGGTTTTTTTTTATAGTTTGTGGCATTTATTTGTTTCTTGATCCCCTCGATCTTCTCATGAATTAGATATAATTGTTTATAGTATATTGTTTATTACACAAATCTTTCGTCACTTATGCAGGTATTGGAGCGTTGTCAATGTCCTCGTCGGGTGTTGATTCCTCTTCATCAATATCTTGTTGTGGTTCTAAATATTTCCTCAATGCTGAAATGTGGTATGGGCCGTATAAGTTTTCTTCATTTAAATCACTAATGTGATAGGTTGATTTTCCTAGGATTTCTTTAATGAGAAAAGGTCCATCGTATACCTCAAATAATTTGGCTGTTTCTCCATGAATGGCTTTAGAAAGGGGGTGAGTTCGTACTAATACTTTGTCATCAATTTTCAAGGATTGTGGTTTTATGTTTTCATTTGCTCTCTTAGCTCGTTTTTCCCTCTTTTCTTCAAGTCTTCTACGGGCAATTAATATTTTCTGGTCAAATGGTATTTCAGTTCTAAATGGATTAGGTACGTATCTTTCCCAGAATCTAATATCTCTAGTGCCAAATTGTAATTCGTTTGGTGTGAAACCTGTTGACTCGTGATATACTTCGTTTAAACAGTCATTTATGTCTGGAATATATTTTACCCATTTCGTGTGTTGTTTAGAGCAGTAGGTCCTTAAACACCGTTTTATTTCTCTGATAGGTCTTTCGGCTAAATTGTAGCATGGATAGTATACAGGGTTATATATTGGTTGAATGTTATGTGCTTCTAATCTCCTTGTCCATTCTTCACTTTTAAATTGTGTGCCGTTGTCTGTCTGAATGCTTCTAGGGTATCCATATGTTGGGAAATGTGTATTGAATAGTTTATTTAATATAATTCTGGTTGTGGCTCTTTGCATTGGATATAAACGGACAAATTTTGTGAAAATGTCGATGACAATGAGTAAATACTTTACATTTCCAACGCTGGTAGGAAGTGGACCAATTACATCGACTGCTAGTTGATCATTTTTGCTACGGCATTTTACTCCTTTAGCGATTCCCACTAATGGTCGATTACTAACTTTACACCTTTGGCAAGTATCACATGTAGCTAGGTATTTCCTTATTGTGCGGTGCATGTTTCTGAATATAAAATATTCTTGTAGCAGCTGAAAACATTTCTTAGTTCCACAATGCAGGTAATACGTGTGGCATTCCCATATTAAGCGTCTAATCATTATTTCAGGTACGACAATTAACCATTTTTCGCCCAATCGTTGATACAAAATGTTGTTGTGTACTTGATAATTCTGCGACAATTTTTGAGCATCTTGTGTGTCAGGTTGATCTGTTATGGTTTCTATAATAGGCCGTAACTTTGGGTCATCTATCTGAAGTTGAGATATATTTCGAAGTTCGTGTTGTAATTGTGGGTCTGGTACTCTTTCAATATAGTTAATTATGAGTTCTGTGGTGTTGTCGAAGGATTCGGGTGTTGAGTTTAAATTGATGCGGCTGAGTGTATCTGCAGTGATATTTTCAGTTCCTTTGCAATGAATTATCTTGAAGTTGTATTCTTGAATTGTTAATATCCATCGAGCTAAACGGGTGTTCAAAAGGCGGCAAGTTTTCAAAAAGGTTAAGGCATGATTATCTGTTATTATTGTCAACTTGGTTCCTAGAATAGTGTATCTTGATTTCTGCAGACAATATATTATAGCAAGCAACTCTTTTTCTGTGGTTGTATATCTTTGTTCAGCGGGTTGTAAGGTTCTAGACATGAACATGATTGCTGCTTTTTCACCATTATCTTTAATCTGGAATAAGTGTCCGCCGATAGCGAATTCTGATGCATCGGTTTGTAAAAAGAATTCCTTCGATAAATCTGGGTGGCTTAAGACATTTGTTTTAATGAAAAGTTGTTTGATTTTGGCAAAGGTGATATCATCTTCTTGGGTCCAATGGAATTTATTTTTCTTAGATGTAAGGCGGAGTAGTGGTTGTATCGTGGAAGAGAATTTATCTATGAACTTATTATAATAATTTATGCATCCTAGAAATGCCTTGAGTTGAGTTCGATTCTTGGGTGTTGGGAAATTTAAAATAGGGTCGACTTTGCTTTGATCCATTGTTATTCCTTCATTAGTTAGAGTGTATCCTAGGAATGGTACAGAGTCCTGGCAAAATTGTGATTTATTAAATTTAATTGTCATGTTGGCAGCCTCTAATTTTCTAAAAATGTATTCTAGGTGTTCGAGATGCGTCTCAAAATCTGGTGATATTATGCAGATATCGTCCACATATATTGCCGTGAAATCCTCTACTTTAGCGTCGAATACTTTGTCTAATGCTCTAACTAGCGCAGCTTGCGATGTTGAAATTCCGAAGGGTGTAACTCGGTACTTGTAGGTCTTCCCACGGAACTGAAATGCTGTGTATTGTCGTGAATCTTGAGTGAGTGGTATTTGCCAATAAGATGCTGTTAGATCAATACTACTGATGAATTTCGCATTTTTACATTTGCTTAAAATTTCGTTTACGCTGCGGTTACATTCAAAATCTGGAACTATAATAGCATTGGCTTTCCGAGCGTCCAAACATAATCTTATCTCGCCCGTTTTCTTTATGACTGGGATAATAGGATTAATGTAGGTACTAGTACTACGTTCAATAATGTTTAATTCTTCCATTCTATTAATTTCTTGTTGTACGGCATTCTGATAATTCTGTGGTACGGGATATGTAGTTGATTTAAAACTTTGTGGGTTTTCTACTTTTAATTCGTGTGTGTATTTATTACATAAGCCTGGCTTTTCCGAAAATATGTGGTTGTATTTTAGCAACAAATTACTTAATAACTCCTTCTCATTACTGCTGATGTATGTGTTAGAGGTTAATGCGTTATTAATTTCTTCTTTCGTCAAAAGTGTCTCTTCTCCCGTTGTATCGTGTTTAGTCTCATCAAAGCTGCCTATGTCGTAATATTCATCACAAGTTGCATAATCATTACTGTCACTCGACATCAGATCATTATAATTATTATTTAGCCTTTGGCAATCATCAATTGTAATCTGACATAATTGTCCTTCGTTAATACTCATGCTGAACTTCAATGTTATTTTATTATTATTTATCATCATATTTAATTCACTATCATTAAAATTTATCTCCATCTTCGTAGCAACTAGTGTATCTATTCCGAAAATTACGGGTTTGATGAGGTTAGGCACAATAAGGAACTGTATTTGTATAGTGTGTCCTTCAATAGTTACGGGAATATAAATTATTCTTGAAACACGTTTTGATTTGTCTCCTGTAGCAGTCTTTATTACTGTGTTGGTAAGGGGAAATTCTTCATAAGGTTTAAGTAATTGTTGGTTTTCTTTGAACCAATTTTCTGATAAGCAGGTGATAGAAGAACCGGAGTCAATTAATGCGTTAGTTTTAATGTTATTGATGGTTATATTTATTTCTGGACAATTTATTTGAGTTGGTGTTAAATTTGTTTCATTATTATCTGATGATTCATCTAACAAGAATTCTTTATCACACATGATATTATTTACATGAAAATTATAAATAAGGTCTGTTGAATTTATTCCGAGGATATGAGGATCTAGCGCTGTAGTTGCAATGTTATCTTTGGTTGCGGTCGCTCCTCGGTGGGCAATTACAGCGGGGTGCCGTTTCCCTGGTTGTCTTGGGATAGGCCGCTATTGTTTGTAGGGTGTTGGTTTTGAGTAGGGTAGTGTGTATTACCATCAGTCTGTCTTATCATAGTGCATACTTGGGATTGTTCTTTCGTTGGATACGATCGGTCGTTTCTGTGGTGATTATTCTGCCTGGATTGGTATGTGTCTCGATCGTATGGTTTGTATTCATGGCGTGGCCTATTGTTGTTGTACTTGTATGGTGGTTGATTAGGTTGATTCTGGTTATGCGTCCCTTGATATCGAATGTTTTGATATGGTTGGTTTGTGTATGGGGCCTTTGGTTGGTACGCATGATGGTTTATGTTTGGAGCATGTGAATTTTGACGATGATTGTGGTTGTTGGGACTGTTGGGTCGAGTGTTGGAATTTTGTATCTGGTGGTTATTTTGTCTTGACCACTTTGGTCCATCTCTTATGTCTTCTCGTTGTAATAGTTGTTCAAAAGCCTTGATTGAGGTGATATTCTGTACAACACGACTGTCTTGGGTTATTTGGTCAAAATTTTCGGCTAATATAGTGACGATTTCTTCTTCTGTTAATGGCGGTGTGATTGATTGCAATAATAATACACGCTCGGTAAAGTATTCTGCTCTACTTAGTGTCCCGTTGCTTCGGTATTTTTCTGCTTCGATCTTTGTCCGAATGCCTCGCTGTACCTCACGACTCCAGTATTTATTAGTAAATTCTTCTGCAAATTGTCCCCAACTTTTGATGTTATCTTTGATCAATTGTAGCCATCGTGATGCTGGTCCCTCAAAACTAATCTCCAAAGTGTCCTTTAGATGCTCGATCGGGTCATTGTTCGGTTGTCTTTGTAAACTCTTCTCATAATACCTTTTTAATCTCTTGAGAAACTCGTTAGGGTTTCCTGCTCGTCCACTAAATTTTGGTATATGGCGTTCTGTCCATTCGCTCCCGTTACACACTATGTGAATAGGTCCGCTCAAGTGGGTCTGATTCTGTGTGGCTGATTTAAGGTTCTTTACATCGCTCTCACATTTGTTGATGGTGTCGGATAGTGATTTTATATCTTGTCCTACCGTAAACTCATGCTGTTCTAATTTTTTATTTACATTATCCAAAATATTCTTTTGTTGTTTGGCGACCTCGCTTTCAATTGACATTTTATGTTTGGTTAGGTTGGTGTCCACAAAATTTTCGATTTCCCGTCGTGAATTATCGATCTGGTCAATGACATTTGTTTGAAATTGTACAATGCTGTTGGTTTGTTCCAATTGAGTCGATTTTAATTCGTCTAATTCGTAGCGAAATTCATCTTGAGTGGTTCTAATATCTTGGATTTGGTTTTGGAGCATGTTGTAGCAAGTTTTAATTTCGTTACTTAGTTTGGCATCCGTCTCATCCAATTTTGCATTAGTCTCTTCAAACTTTGCATTTAGTTCAAATCTAGTTTCGTCCATTTTGGATTTAGTTTCTTCCATTTTATTATTTAATTCTGATTTAGTTTCGTCCATTTTTAAATTCAATTGTTGTAGGTAGGTGAGGATGGTGTTGAAATCAGGTTGTGTATTAGTGTCATGATTTATTTGTTCTGTCTGTGTTTTACTGTTTTGTGAGGGAGATGAAATATTATGGTCACTTGTGTCGCTCGATGTGGCGTGTGTGTTCGCTGTGCGTGCCGGCGTCATGTTGAATTCGACGTTCTCGTCGGGTCCGCTCGGTTTCTCTGACTGATTTGCGTCCGCGGGAAATCCATTTTTGTTGGGTTGGCACACTTGCAGCGTGTCGATCGACAGCTGATTGTCGACACAGGAGTCTGAAGGAACGGTCGTCGTTGATTGGCTGGTAGGAGTGACGTCACGGCTAGTTTCTGTCGCTATGCAACGGTGATCATCCGGTCGATCTATCGAACTCATCGTAATCGGATAACGTTTAGGCTTACGTAAATTATAAGAGTTTTGCATTAATTATTTACGGAATTTGGGGAATAAAAATTGTAGTGGGATGTGGATTTCTTAATGACTAATATTCTTACTTAGATTACTTAAGCTAACCTACTTATTTAAGAGTTGCAATATCTATTTTAATTGAGGTTGCTTGCCAGTACGTTGGGCGCCATTTTGCAATTGTACACACACTGTCGGTCTATGTTATTGCGATGCGATAGTTCGTATTGTTCTTCTGAAGGGGATCGCCATGTTGGCTGCTCTTAACGTTAGAAAAGTGTTTGTTTATAACGAAAAATATCTTAGAATAATGGATATACTTAATAAAAGATTTGATAAATATTATTCTGTCTCTTGATTAGTAGTGGTGTTTATATATCTATCTGTTTTTATCTGTATCGTGCTATTTCCAGGTCAACTTGATGGGTAAGCTAATCTAGGCTAATAAGTTATACTATCTAGGCCTATGAAATAATAAGACTATTTTGTTACAACAATTTAAATTTATTACCTATCTGAAATACAATTCTAATTTAAATTTGAATTTATGCTTAATTATTTATAGATTATAATGGATACAAAATGATGTGGGTAATTTCAGTCCTTATATCTCTTGCTTCACAATTATAGTTAAATGTCTATCAGCTGGGTTTAACAATGGAATACATTCAGACTCTTTCTCAGGGAGGGGAACTCGTGCTGACAAGCAAACTCAATTTTTATATTCAATTTGGAAATAGAAATTAATATCATGGATAAATTTTGAATCTTTAAAAGAATGTTAATTGTTCACAAATGTTAGGGATAAAATACAGTTCAAGTCTATTGTCTTCTTGTCACTATCTTGGGTATTGATGGATGTATGGGTGGATCTTACCAAATCTGCTTCAATGATTCTTCGCCCAGTACTATATATTTGGGAATAAATAAATTTAAAATGGGATTGAATTTAAATTGGTACTGTTTGGGCAATGTCCCTATTATTTGGAACTAGAATAAAAGCTCTAGTCCAGACTGGGGAATTTATTAAAATGGAGGAACTGTGTCCTTATAAAATTTAGATGCTAACACTAGGGAAGCTGGATCAAGAAGAAAGGTCAGTGGTGTCTCTCTGGGGTTCACACATGTTCTTCATTGTTGACTGTTAGGGGTTCACGCATCTTGAAGCACAAACACTTAGCACAACACTGGGTAATGTGATTTTGATTAATTGGTAAATTTGGTTTTGAATATATATGTATATTATATAAAATGTTTTAATTTGTATTGCAACTCTTTTACACAATAAATAACTACTTAGGCTAGTGGGCATTTTATTGGGATATTTCTTTAATTTAAAATTATTTGATTATATTTTAAATGTATTTCGGATAAAATAATAAATTATTGATATTATGATAATTATGTCCTAAGGGGTGATAAGGTGAGATATTCTTATATACTAATATTAGCAAACAAAGTGATAACGCATAAAATCATCTTGGTTTAATACTGAATTACCATCTGGTCTCCATTAGCTACTCATTGAATTAAATCTAATAACGATATTAAACAAATAACACATAACTTATACTAAAATAACGGATGTGGCGAATGAAACATTACAATGCTAAGTGTAAGTTATCAAATAACTCGTATTCATTCTATCGCCAACATTTGAGTTATCAATAACACTTCTTTCGCCCTAATTATTCCTCTCACTGAGAAGTTCAACTTTTAACTTCTCACCTACAACGAATTTAGCTTCTTTTTTCCTCTTTTAAACAACAAGTAACAATATTAACCAACGCCTACGGATTGTTGAAAATAACTTTACAATTTTCAAACAAATAATTTTGAACCAAATTTTTCAACTTTATTTTTTTGCATAACTTATTTTCAGAACCCAAAAACTCCCCCGTCGACGTTCCAAAACCTTATAAATCCTCAGCCGATTTTATCAACCCAACCAATCCACTAATTTATGCTGATCTTGTCCACAGGTAACGCGCAGCCTATCCCCGACCGGACACGCACGTGCGAACATATCAAATTTTGATTGTATCAGCTGTAACCAAACTACACTACTTAAAACAATTAAATAAATTACAGTAAATTTACAATTTAACACTTACTTGTGAAGAGAAATGTGGCGCCCTCTTATGTTACCATTAGTGCAGTTGAATGCAGAACACGACACCGCCATAAAGTAATAACAATACAAATAAACGTAATTTATTAGCTAGACATTCATTACTCGGCCTACGCTCAGAAATTGGTAAATCAAACTAAAAAAGTTGGCCCAAATTTTTAATAACTTACTAATTGACCATTTAAAGTGTTAAAAAAGTTAGACTGTCAAAGAATTATATGTAATTTTAATTATATATTTTTAGCATCACAAGAATAATAAATAAACTCGTGTAGGCTAATTAATAAACTTGAATAAACTAAATAATTTTTTTATTTGACATGAATTAAAACTTAATAATTGGGTTTCGATTTATTTAGTCTAAATATTGTATTAAGTTCTCATGAAGAGAATAACGGTTTCTTTCCACTTTGTATCTCAATAAGAAAGTAAGTAAATAACAAAAATTTAATATTATTTAACTCTGCCGTTGAAGAATTATATAATTTTGTTACGTTTAATTTATTACATACATTCTTATTATTTGATATAATATTGTGTACTGTCATGGAGTCCGGCAATAATACAGCTGTCACAAAGTATTTTCGGTTTTATGTACATTTTCTGACTTGTATTAACACAAATGAGCTCTCTCTCGTGTTATGTGCATATTGTAGGCCTAGCCTATACATATTCGTACTATAAGCCTGCTTCGTTAATACGAAAATCAGGCTTGTAAGAATTTTATGGGTTAAAAACCTAAATACTAACAAGTTATTCTACGTCAGGACTACAGCTTAAATACAAAATAATTTACAGTTTAAAATATCGGGTGTCTCTGACCACCCGTACACCCCTTTTCAACATGAATAATTTGTAATCAAAACCAACTGTACAATTATGGAAAACCGGTTACGCTCATTTCATTGACAGTAATTTAAATGCACAGAATGTACCAGAAGTCACTAACTTTAAATGAAATCCCAAACTTTTCATAGCATTTTTTATTCAATACGTCATTTTAAGACAACTTTGCAATTTATTGTGAACTCTTAATATTAATTGCTTACTAGATAATGGTGGTTTATACTGTATTTCGATTTTGTCCTTAAGAGTAACATGAAATGATGTTGTTCAATATCTCAGAAAATGTTTGGTTAAACAATCATTTCTCACACAAAAATACCTTGGACTCTCATTTTGAATATTTTCCATCACAAATTAAAAGTTTTTTGATCAATTAATTTAATTCATCCATACAATTTGTAATGTGACGGAGATTATGAAAATGTATGTAAAATGTAAACTAATTACATTATAATCGATATTTTAAATGGAATATTACTATTTAAAATGAACTTCTAAGACATTTTCATGCTTGGACAGTTCTGTTAAACTTAAAATTTTGACGGATAATAGATGTAAAATTTTTTCATATTATTCTTTTGGGAAAAAACAAAATTTCAACCAATATATCTCCTTAAACGTTAGGATTAGATTTACTAATTAAATTGTAAGATAGTTTTAAAATTACGTGTAGAATACAATGACAAAAAGTGGTGGTTTATATAAAAAAATGAGTGTCTTTTTGTCTTGAAATGTTACTTCTGGTGCACGATGTAAATTCAAATTATTGAGGATCAATAGTGCGTAATCATTTTACCTAAAAAGATAATTTTTTTAAAAAATATTTAAATTTCATAAGAGTTGTATGGTTGGCCTGGATTATCCGGTACATAGGTATCATGCATAAGAACATAACCAACAATAAGCAATTACCAAATACTTGCTTAACAATAAGCAATTACCTTTCTTCGTAATTATAAACTAACATCTGAAATCATAATGAACATCTCGATCAGTTCAATAACTGCTTGTATTATTATCAGCAACTTGTAACACAAAAACTCGGCGCCCGCTCTCCACCTTCCATCATGAAGGGCGCCACCATGGGGAGGATCGTCGCTGCGTTGTTTCCTGAACATCCACAGCGACCATCGGTTGACTTCGGACGAGTAGAGGACATTCCACTCTTCACCTTCGAGGAGCTGGAAACCTCCGTTCTCTCCCTGAAGAACAACAAGGCTCCTGGCCCGGACGGGATTCCCAGTGAGGCTTTAAAGAAAGTATTTTCAATCAACGATGACTTGTTGTTGAGAATGTACAATGCCTGTTTAGTAGAAGGGATGTTTCCGGCTCCCTGGAAAACAGCCAGGCTTGTACTGATCAGCAAGGGCAAAGGTGATCCCGAGCTGCCGTCGTCCTACGGGCCTCTCTGCATGTTGGACACGGCTGGGAAGCTGTTCGAGAAGTTGATCCGTTCCCGCCTGACTTCTGCCGTGAAAGCTGCCGGGGACTTATGCCCCCGTCAGTACGGCTTCAGAAAGGGACGGTCAACGATCGACGCTGTCACCGAAGTTCAGAGAGCTGTGGAGAGAGCCGAGAGCCACAACCATTTCTCCCGCCGAGTAGTGCTTCTTGTTACGCTTGATGTCAAGAATGCCTTCAACTCGGCGAGGTGGGTCGATATGTTGGATGCGCTTCGCAACACCTTTCGTATTCCTGCATATCTGTTGCGGCTCATCGAGGATTATCTACGCTCTCGAAGCCTGATTTATGACACGAGGGACGGAACGCGGACGGTGGAAGTCACTTCTGGTGCCGCACAAGGTTCAATACTCGGCCCGGATCTCTGGAACGTTGCCTATGACAGCCTCCTGAGGTCCGAGATGCCTGAGGAAACCACTTTGGTTGGGTACGCCGATGACGTCGCAGCTCTCATAGCTGCACGCAACGTTGAGCTGGCCCAACTAAAGTTGAACCGAGTCATGCGTGTGGTCAACACCTGGATGTCAGATGACGGTCTCTCGCTTGCTCTCAGTAAGACGGAGATTGTGATCCTCACAAAGAAGAGGATCGACACCGTCGTCCCACTCCGAGTGGGAAGGGAGGTGGTCACATCAACTTGTGCCACCAAATACCTTGGGGTTATGGTGGACACCAAGTTAAGCTGGAGGGATCAGATCTTCCGTACGGCGGACAAGGCCACTAAGGTAGTCACTTACCTTAGTAGGCTGATGGCCAATGTCGGGGGTCCCCGATCCACCAGAAGACGTCTGTTGATGTCCGCGGTCCAGTCCGTGCTCCTTTACGGGGCAGAGGTGTGGGCAGGCGCTCTAGATAAGGAGTGTTACAGGTTGCGACTCGCCCGAGTTCAGCGTCAAGCTGCGCTTCGGGTGTGTTCCGCCTACCGGACAGTGTCCGAGCCTGCCGTCCTGGTGGTCGCCGGAGTCATCCCTGTCAAGCTCTTGGCAGGGGAGAGGAAAGCGATTTATCAGAGACAAGGCGCGATCGGCAAGGACACGGCAAGAACAGAAGAGCGCTCCCGAACCTTCCAGCAGTGGCAACACAGCTGGGAGCACGACACCCGAGGACGATGGACTGCGCGACTCATCGAGCAGGTCCAACCATGGGTAGAAAGGCGGCATGGCGAGGTGGACTACTTCCTCACGCAGTTCCTGACAGGTCACGGCTATTTCAAGTCGTGCCTGAACCGGATTGGCAAGACCGGTTCACCGGATTGCATCTACTGCCCGGGCGTTCCCGATGACGCGGAACACACCTTCTTCCGCTGTTCGCGTTGGGAAAGGCCCCGCCTGGAGACCACAAGAAAACTCGGTGTTTTTTCGGTGGACACGGTATGCCAAAAGATTACGGAGGATGAGGGCAACTGGGATTGTTTGTCACAGTTCTTCCGGGGCATTCTCCTGGAAAAGAAAACCGATCTGGACCGCGAAGTGGCCCAGATCCCTTGATCGAGTGGCTGGATAAGGAGCGAGCCCCACGGGCTTAAGCCAAATTTAGGCCTAGCCTGACGTAATGTGACAAACAATTCCAGGTTAGATTCCTAAAGAGTAGAGGAGGTTTTTTAGTGGGTAAACCCGTTTTTAGGGGAGCCCCACACTACAGGCTGGCCACCTGTGTGCGTAATGCATTTTTCCGCCTCTCCCTAAAAAAAAAAAAAAAAAAAATCAGCATTAAACATTATTGTGTATCAATTATATGCGTACATTGTACTTGAATCAAGGAGAATATTTTTTATACTGACCTTTACACATCTAACAGCACAAAATTATGACGCTTGGGAAAATTGCTGCAAATGAAACTGCAATTTAGTGTAAAAACGGGAGGGTGTGTGGTAGGAATTGTAGGTTTTTATTTAAAATAAATATTTGTATGAAAGTTTCATAAATTTATATTTTAATAACCATTAAAAAGTAAGTTCTTACGTAAATCACCAGGAATATATAACGCCCTTACGAATATTTTTTAAATATTTTTATCATTTTTGAATTATTCAATATTTTTTAAATTAAATTTAAACTAAAAATTATTTTTTACGAAACGCATATTTATAGCGTGTAAAAATGTCAAACATCGTAAATAGATAACATGGCTTTTAGTGTATTTTAATACTTAAGTTACAGTAATATAAAAAAAAATTGTGTTTTGACAATAAGTCTATTTTGTAGCCCAATCATAAGAAATAAAATAAAATAGTATATAAAAATCAGTCAATAGTTTTTTTTCAATCGTCTTCATATAGCTTAATAATAGTATATTAACTACCTCACAATTTATTTTTAAGCCTCGTTGGCCGTCCAAGCTGGTTGTTTTCTCCCAGAGCAATTATCAGGTTCGGGGTTGGCTTGTAGCGCCCCTTAATTGAGCCAAAATCCTCCCAAGTCGCCTTTAATTGCTTTCCTTTGTCTTAAATCAAGAGCCGTATGTCAGTGACAGCAAAATACCTAAGTGAAAATACATTTCTAGGAGATATATCCTGAATAATTTTTTTAAATCCATGCTATACAGGGTGAAAAAAATCGGGTAACGATTTAATATCTTTAAAAGTATTTAAAAAATAAAACTAAAACTTTGTATGTTGATTTTGAGTGACTAAATCTACTTCCTAAACTACGTTTTGACCATTGACCTCTAAGGGGGAACGGTCCACCAGGAGTCAGAAGAAAATCTCAAATGTAAGCATTCGTCAATATGTATGTAAAATAAAGGACTCCAAGAATAGACAACAAAGTGACAAATCCGACTTTAAAAGGATAACCGAGTGAAAAACTGCAGGTGATGAAATTTTTACAAAAATCGTATTGCTCAAAACAAAAAAAATGCAATAACCACCAACCTTGAGGTCGGTTTTGTGATAAATTGCTCAGAATGCAAAGCCTTTTAAGATTATTTATCATATGACGTAGGCTAATGCAGTATCATTCTTGCACCCCATTTAATTTGCTTTTTCAACTGCATGATCAGGGTCTTTTCCTATAAATCTGAAATGTACTTTCATAACACCCTTACTTACAGCTGGTGACCCTACGAATGTCAAGAATTACATGACCATTGCGGTCCAGTCAGCCCTCGCCAAAGTCTACGAGTCACTGGTCCTAAGCAGGCTGTCCTTTGCAGTCAAGATCGTTCTTTCTCCTGTACAGCATGGCTTTGTGAAGGGGAGATCTGTCACATCAAACCTCATTATATTTCAAGATGATATTGTCTCCTCTTTTGGAAAGAGTAGCCAGGTCGACTGCACTTATCTTTTGCAAAGGCTTTTGACACGATTAGTCATCCAACCACCTGATTACCAAACTCGAGACCTTGGGGATATGAGGTTCTCTGTTACGTTGGCTTAGAAGCTACGTGGCCACTCAGCTACCCAGCCAGTTTATTTATATGTGTAACCAACTATCTGATAATTAATAATAGTGAATTATATATAATGATTGATAGACAACACAAACACTTGTTATATTACAATAGTTTAAGTAGTCCTCATAGATTATTACAACATAGTAACATACATGAATGAAATTGGATCGATCGTCAAAACTGTTAACTAAGCTTTTAACTTTTGTTAGATTAAAATGTTTATAAAATAATGAGCTTCATGTTAGTTTTCGACGTCAACTGCTGTTTCGTTTTCAACACTTTCCGGTACATTGCTCATGTTGATTCATTTTGGTACTAACACGACAAAACTATGGTGCAGATATTATTTTCATTAGTTGAACTTGAAGCATTTTTGCTAATCTTTCAGTTTCAATGGTTGACGACGGAATTCAAGTTTAAACTTGTAACTCACATTCTCATTATCATAAAATTATGATGCTCGTGTGTATCTGAGATAAGCTATCTGTTGAGAGGTCTGAGTGCCTCGGGAAGTGTTCTAAGTGGTGTACTTGACGATCTTTTTTTTACTTTAATGGCCTACTAAAACAATTTCCGTATTAACCATTAGATTTTATGTACTCTCTTATTTTAAAAATGCAATAAGTAAACTGTACTTGAGTATCCTCTCCTATAAATACGACGAATAACGCAAAAGGTAGTACAATTAAAACAAGATAGAGGGGTTTTTTGTACACTTAAGTATTCTACTTCCACAAAAAAACATTAGGTATTTTAATTTGGCTTTAATAGAAAATTTTACTAAAGCTGTCTGATAATTCAAGGTCGTGGTAACTTTAAAAGCTATATGAAGCCCAAATTTGCACCGCACCTTAGCCAGCATTAAGGCTCGCCCACACCGAAGCGGTACATCTGCGGGACGCGAAACGACTCATCAGTCAATTTTTATTAGCATTGCTAGAGCGTAGATATGAGGAATTGTATGTGTTTATGTGCTGTATGTGTAGTTTTGTGGGTGGTACTTTGCTATGAGCCTATAACGCCACAGTATAAAGAAGCTTTTTTATTGCTAGCAAAAGCTGATAATGAAGATAGTGCCGGGAGAGTGAATTCCACGTGGATTCACGAGATTAATCTATCAAGAAACGCACTTGGAGAATACCACACTCTGATGCCAGAACTAAGAAAAGATCGGAGACGTTTTTTATATATACTTTAGGATGACGATATCGTGTTTTGATGAACTTCTGAATTTTGTAGTCGAGGACATTGAAAAAGAACACACTCATTACCGAGAACAAATCAGTCCTGAAGAACGCTTGGTCGTTACACTGAGGTTACTGAAAACTCATTTCATCTCTTATTTGATAATTTGCCCATTTTTCGTCAATAATTCAACATTCATCACATCCTAAAATGCAAAAACCAACTTAGTAAAACTAAGTGTTACTTAGCGTACTTAAATAACAAGTTATAGTAAATAAAAAATAAATTGTTGGAAAAATTATAATGCAGCTTAACAATTAATAATGTATGAATATATTTTTCATTTACTTTTGTTTTACAATATTTTACTTAACATAAGCCTTGTATGTTATTGACGTTTACGTTTCAAGATTAGGTTCTTGACATGGTGAATGTAGATGCAAGTTTAATCTGATAAAATACAACGTTATTCAATATTTGAATAAATATTATGATACTAGCAAGTTAAACTTTATGTAAGAAATTCAGTTGCTTTTTCAAATTGCTTTTTTTCAAATGTTGCTATTTCTATTATCCTAAAAACCGTAAATAATAAAAGTACTCCACCAACTGCTCAGTGAACAACTCACTACACTCATCTTCAGCCACCTTCGCTGATGTCTGGAGACCGAATGAGCTCATCGTCCCGCGCGGTACCAGCGGGAATATCCGAAATGTTCCAAACTTGCGGGACGCTTGCGGGGCGATCGGGTATCGCAGCGGGACGGCGGCAGCGGTACCGCTCTGGTGTGGGCGTTCAAATTTAATAACATGCGTTTGAAAATCCCGCGCGGGACATCGTCCCGCAACCGTCCAGTTCCCGCAGGTGTCCCGCTCCGGTGTGGGTGGGCATTTAAGAGAGGAAGTAGTCGTTAATAAAGATATGCTAGTCTTTAATGAAATATAAAACGGACATACAAAAACAAAACAAAACAAAATCCTTTAAAATAAAAAATAACAATATGCATATAAAACTTGACGAAATGCATACCAGATAGTTGAAGTAATAAAATATAATTAATTGTAATTGATATATTACAGTTACCATTGTTCCATTTTGCTAAATAGTAACTACTTACACTTTAGCTCGATAAAGATTTTGATTTTTGGTTGAAAAATGATATGTTTTTTATTAATTGAAAACTTACATTCAATTCCAAAAAGTAGATGTTTTAAATATGACAAAAAGTGAAGCAATTATATACTGAAGTACGATTTCTTGCATAATACATATAATTATTGGTCCTGTGTAACAATAGACATGGTAATACCACAGATAACATATAGATAACTCTACAGTGATACACTAGTATTTTTTTTATTTCAACAGATACAAAACCCCCTGGGTTTAGTGTAAAAAGTATAAACTAGAATCATAGTTGGTATTTCAAGCCTTCAGTTTTTATGTCTTTGGTATAAAAACTAACAAATAAACAAAAGAATGGTCTGTCAGGTTTAGTATGCAAAGTGAAACTGAATTCATAAAAAATAAAAAATTAAATGCACGTTGTATGGAGTTCAACGACTTACAAATGTTAACAAGTAACACTGCAACAGTCTCAAGACACTTACAGTTTATTGGCGTCTGTGAAAATGTGGTAAACAAGACTATTTGTTTCCTGGTGGATGATATTTTGTCGCCAAGATGTTTTACATCACAGTATATTACAAGATTAAAGTGTATCTATACAAACTTAGGGGTTTTATAGGTTTGATGATAATTTTCTTTGACAAACTGTAAAATGAATTGTGAGTCTTGTCTTCGTTTTATATTGGTTCTAAAGTGTTAAAAAACCTTGGTTTGTTTTAAGTACTTTTTTTGTTTTGCTTGTGTTTTATATGAGTCAATCACCGTCAGTATATATTTGAGCTATAGTCCTACTCATCGTTTTATTCTCTACTTACTTGTGTCAATTGTTTGCAGGCATAATAGAAGATGACAGCCAGTAAGAATAAAAATTGCCTACTTGTTCACTAAGTAATCAACTCCTGTCAGTTGAAAAATTTAAAACCATAAAATGTAGTTTTTTAGGGAATATTGAAAGAAAAAGTACTTAGTACTTAAATATTACGGAGGAATTTTAATTAAACTAAATGTATTACTCTTACCTCTAAATAATTGTTGGTAAAATTATGTTTGCAAATTTACCTCCAAAAATACTTTACAGTATTTAGTATACTGTATATTTATTATTCACAAGTCAACTTATTTATGTACCATAAATACTGTAAAATTAATGAATTCCGTTTAAAACTTTAATACAAGATTATTAATATTATAAGTTTATTTTAATTAGCAATCTTTAAAGTACTTTAAGGTACTAGAATGAAATCGCTTGAGAAATAAATATTGCACTTTTGTGATGTATTGCAGTTACGATAGTTATATCTTCAACCAGACTTTATTTGATTGAATTTCTTGCCCTATAAATAGCCAGACATCTGCCTTACAGCTGACACTGTCGGCGTCGTCCCGTTTCGAGTGGGAAGGGAGGTGGTCACATCAACTCGTGCCGCCAAATACCTTGGGGTTATGGTGGACACCAAGTTAAGCTGGAGGGATCAGATCTTCCGTACGGCGGACAAGGCCGCTAAGGTAGTCACTTACCTTAGTAGGCTGATGGAAAATGTCGGGGTTCCCCGATCCAGCAGAAGACGTCTGTTGATGTCCGCGGTCCAGTCCGTGCTCCTTTACGGGGCAGAGGTGTGGGCAGGCGCTCTAGATAAGGAGTGCTACAGGTTGCGACCCGCCCTGGTTCAGCGTCAAGCTGCGCTCCGGGTGTGTTTCGCCTAACGGACAGTGTCCGAGCCTGCCGTCCTGGTGGTCGCCGGAGTCATCCCTGTCAAGCTCTTGGCAGGGGAGAGGAAAGCCATTTATCAGAGACAAGGCGAGATAGGCAAGGACACGGCAAGAACAGAAGAGCGCTCCCGAACCTTTCAGCAGTCGCAACACAGCTGGGAGCACGACACCCGAGGACGATGGACTGCGCGACTCATCGAGCAGGTCCAACCATGGGTGGAAAGGCGGCATGGCGAGGTGGACTACTACCTCACGCAGTTCCTGACAGGTCACGACTATTTCAAGTCGTACCTGAACCGGATGGGCAAGACCGGTTCACCGGATTGCATCTACTGCCCGGGCGTTCCCGATGACGCGGAACACACCTTCTTCTGCTGTTCGCGTTGGGAAAGGCCCCGCCTGGAGGCCACAAGAAAACTCGGTGTTTTTTTCGGTGGACACGGTCTGCCAAAAGATTATGGAGGATGAGGGCAACTGGGATTGTTTGTCACAGTTCGTCCGGGGCATCCTCCTGGAAAAGAAAACCGATTTGGACCACGAAGTGGCCCATATCCCTTGACCGAACGGCTGGATAAGGAGCGAGTCCCATGGGCGTAAGCCAAATTTAGGCCTAGCCTGACGTAAAGTGATAAACAATTCCAGGTTAGCATCCTAAAGAGTAGAGGAGGTATTTTAGTGGGTAAACCCGTCTTTTAGGGGAGCCCCACACTACAGGCTGGCCACCTGTGTGCGTAATGCATTTTTCCGCCTCTCCCTCAAAAAAAAAAAAAAAAAAAAAAAAAAAAAAAATAGCCAGACATGGAAATAGAAATATAAGCAGATATTAAATGGTTATTTTTTACATTTTAATACTTTCAAATTGAAAAGTTTTATATATTTTTATGTTCAACTATGAATTTAATTTTCATTTGAGATAGTCTTTTAAATCAAATAGAATAATGTTTGCATATTGCTATACCACTATTTTGAGACAGGGACCTCACATAGTGGGTATTTTAACCTGAATATGGATGACAGAATAGTGTACTATGATTGTGGCCCGATCTTGTAGTTATATGGTATATGTAGTATCCTATTAGATATACAGTGTGCCAGAAATATCCTAACCCATTATAAACATACACATTAATAAACTAACACATTATATGTTATTAGTTTCTTAAGTTAATTCAAAATCAAAACAGCCTCCTCAGTGTAAGTGCCACCATCTTCACCATCACCATTGCTTTCTGTCTCGGGCGTTTAGTTTCCTTCGAAAGGCACAAATAATATCTAATAATATAATAGTCTCCCGTTTCCAAACCTTCCTACCCCCCCACCTCCCCAACAACTCCCTAGTGTGAAGTGAAGGCAGAGGCGGTGTCTCGAAGAGTGATTTACGTTTTCAATTAGTGTTAACTCGCGGGGCATTTAATTTAGTTCCATTAGTCTCATAAAATTAATTTCCATTACGGGCATTGAACTTTTGATAACTAACCGTCATAGACGTTTGGTAGTGTTTTAATGTAATTATTTAGTTGCTGCATTCAGTTTTGTAACCCATTTTATTTTTTTACTGGGAAATTTAATGAAACAATTTTATTTGAAAGGAATTTTTACATTTACTTACAATTAAAGAATACATTTGTAAAAAATAAAACAAGTAAAAAAGAGAAATTTAAGTAAATAAATTATTTTTAAAAATATTAAAGAATAACTGTCCATTTTTATAAAAATCATATTACTAATGAATATGCCTAATTAAATCATATGCCTAGGTAATGAATATCTCAATATACTTTTAAAAACGCAAAGATAATAATGGAATATAATAATGGTTATTAGGTAATGGAACATTAATTACTGGAACTTTTTTCCGTACGATTGTTTCCCTCAAAAGTGTATAATATTTCAGTGAAAACTATCTCCATGTATAAGGTAAAAAATTTTTGTTAAAAACATCTTGATATGATTTTGCGTTACAATAAAGGGACTAAACTAGCATGATAAAATTTTAATTTGTAGAAGCTTTGAGTTAATTGATCTTTTGTTTGCATTACTTTACTCCAAATTAATGTGAAATACATCACTTTTACTCTGTTGACAATCAAGCTAGTTTCAAGAATTTTTTTAGCAAAATATGTGACATGATATCATCAATGTTTCTAAAATTTTAATACAATATTAGAAAGTTAGTTTTTGTGTTATTTATTAAATAGAACGTTCATATAAATTTGCATTTCTGTGTAAAAGTGAACATCAAATTAGTACTTTAATATTAAAATTTATTTATTAATACAGAATTTTAACAATAAAAACGGCGGTTTAGAAACAGTGTTGGGTGCTGGTCATCATGACAACTTCCTTTTTTACAGATCTTGATTTTTCCTATTTACCATACCCTTTTTATATTTATTTTAATCATCTGTTTTATTTTAAACCAAATGTTTTAATTTTTATTATTGTTTACAATTAGTTGTTCTTTGGTCTCTTTCAGTTTCACAAATCATCATGAATTTTTTCCCATTTTAAATTACAATATTATGTTGCATTCTTTTATCAAAACTTTTCCCTTCTGCACTCAATCCGCAGATTAAACTGATATAATCTTCCATCCCACCTCAATTTGCATTCCATTCCATTCAATAAACTTTTAACTAATGTTTTTTGTTAAATCCCGCATATGACCAAACCAGTGATAGTTTAAACAAATAATAAACAATTCTGCATTGTGAAAGGAAAACACGAAGATTGCCAAAGAAGAAGTATCAAGAACAAAGCGAAGAAAGGAAGGTAAACTAACGGACAAGTAAGTGATCAAGTGTAATTGTGTGTAAAATTGAACATGAACTTGAATGTAAACCATCACTGGCATAGCCTTTAATCAAACAATCATGTTTCAATTGCAATTATAGTTCAAATTATATATTTTGTTAAGTATTTCAATTCTAAGTATTGTTTCCATTATTCCTTTGATCATTTTTCATCATTGAATGAATTATTTTAACACATTATTTCCTTTTGACTCAGAATAGTGAGCCTGGTCCTTCGTTCTATATTAGCTTAAATCCTCCAGCCTAGGGCCATACCGTACAAACAGTGTGTAGCACTTGTGACATTACAGTATGACTAATTCTTATTACACAGTATAATAACAGTTTATCACCGACATATGTTGTCTAACGACCCAGAACCGTACTCGCGTTAATGTTACGTTCATATGTCTATTATTGCTGTTATGTTTCGTTATGTTATTTATTCCCTACCTAACACAAAACAAACATCAAGTGTGAGCATGCGATTATATGCCTTCACGCTCCATTATGTCAATAATAAATAATAAAATGCTCTCAAGATACGTTATTTCTATTATGTAAGGACCAAATTTGAAAGAATATTCTCACTTTAATGATCTCTTTCATATTAACAAATTAAAAGAAATCTATTAATTTAATTCGCTTTAGTCAGCGATAGGGCCGTCATACACTTATTTTTTATCAATTTGGATGATTCTGGTTCAATTTTAGTACCTTTTTTTCTTAATTTATATGAATGATTCGTAGAGTTTTTTTCGCACCAAATTAATTATTTTTGCAGATGACAACACTGCTTCAGTGAAAGCCCAAAACTTATATTATAACAGTCAAAATTCAGTTACTGAGATTCTGGTTCAGATGAATACGTGGTTTCCCACAAATGGTCTATTGGTAAATAATTGTAAAACTGAATATTTTTTTTATTATCTTCAGAGGACAGTGACTGCCAAACTAATAAATTCATTTGGGTGTATGTGGATAGTAAATTAAATTGGAATGACCATATAGATTATTTTTCTCTCAAACAATTTCGTTCATTTTCATATGATTTATCCGTTTTATCAAGTTGTTTCTTCATTTGAAACCCATAAGAGAGTGTGTTTTGCATTTGTTGAATCAATTCTCCGATATGGAGTAGTATGGAGTAGAATGAGTAGTAGGTGGTAACCCAAAAAGCAAACAGTTTTTATCAGTCAAAAAAGAATTATTATCAGTACTCTCTATAATGTACCGTTAGAAACGTCATGTAAACGTATTTTTAGAAATTTAAATAATCTAACCTATCCTTCTCTTTATATTCTAGAGATTCCAATCAAAGTCCACAACAACTACAGTGAATTTTTAATTTATCGTCCACATCATACCTGCAACACTAGACATAGACAGGTTTTTAACTACCCTATTTATAGAACCTCAGCTTTGGAAGGTCCCTTTTACTTAGGTCTAAATTATTATAATAAAATTCCAAACTTGCAAAAATGCCTCTGCAGCAACAGT
>CM061536.1:73182375-73220267 GCA_030545055.2 Neoaliturus tenellus | reverse complement strand
ATTGATGAATTTTGAAAATTGAGGTCAAAAAATGCCAAAAACCCATTTTTGACCCCTTTGAAACCCCATAAAACCCCGTTCCCATAACCCAACAATGCTGGTTCGCGAACTCATGAAAATAGACCTGGTCTTACACCTTCATACAAAATTTCATCAAAATCGGAGGTTCCCTTCAAAAGTTATCGGTACCACGGACACATATATATATATATATATATATATATATATATGTGTGTCCGTGGTACCGATAACTTTTATATATATATATACTTTTATATATATATAAAACTTATATATATATATATATATATATATATATATATATATATATATATATATATATATATATATATATATATATATAGATATATACGGTACCGAATAAGATCCCATTTGTAGCATAGGATATTGAATAAAGGGTCGTTGACGACCTCTTATTAATAAAGGGTCGTCGTACCTTTATTAAGTATCATACATAGCCGTGCGTCCCCATATTCAGTATCCTATGTAGCAAGTTCTTCTGTTACCAGCACTGCCAACTTTTACCTCAGAACAAAAATTCCCTGGTTCTCTCTTAACGCAGAAATCTGCACATGGCTTTACTATGGCCTTTTAAAGAACTCTTATGTCCCTTCATTCAATATCCTATGTAGCAAATGGGATCGTATTAGATATCGTACACATATAATTCATGTCTTAATAAATGATAATGTTTTTAACTAAGCCCAAAACAAAAAAAGTTTAAATGACTCATAATAGGTAAGTTGAAGGGAAAAACTGATTGGATTTCTAGTAATTATTTTTTGATCGTCCATTAATTGAGATAAAAATCAATTTCGACCGAAAAAATCGTTTGGTGGCTTGCATTTTAAAAATGAAGGGGCAAAAGCGTTCAAATCAAATATCCTACAGTTGCATTTTCGGATATGATTTACATTTCATGTGATAGATAAATTCTTATGTAATGTTACAACATTACATACGTATACACACTACTGGGCAAGTGGACATAATTACTAAAACAAAGCTCAGATAAAAAAGTTGAAATAGCTCAGGATAGGAAGGTCGAATTTAAAAACTGATTGGATTTCTAGTAATTTATTTTTTATTCTCTATCAATTGAGATCAAAATAAATGCCGGCTAAAAAAATTGTTTGGTGGTTTGCATTTTAAAAATGAAGGGGCAAAAGCGTTCAAATCAAATATCCTATATAGTCCAGGCTCTGAACAGGTTGATCATGCACAAAAGTCTAACGAAATTTTTGATTTTTTATTATTGTTGGGAACATTTAGTAGATGTAAAAAATCGATGTTGCCACATATCCAGAGTGGGCACAACACGGGGGACGCCCCCTAGAGGAAGTCGTAGAGGCAACTGTATTGTCCTATGTCATGTTATATATCATTTTAAAGGTCTTTGAATGTAGATTCAAATGCCACAAACCCGATCTCTAAAGGTCGAATATAACACGAGTTATTGCGTTTTGAAATTTCGGTAAAATCCTTTCATGCAAAATTTGACTACCTATCATTTCTGGCTCAAACGTTCATTTGAGGTCTAGTTGGCGACATTGTTTTCAAATCTATATAAATTCTTTCTATCTCCTCTTTATAAAGATTCTAAAAATTAAGTTAAATAGTTTATTGTAAGTCTTTATTTGCCGTCTTCAATTGCTGTCCGAAATATTATCTTTTGTGAAATATTTAAAACGAGCTTTAGGATCATGTTTAACAGAAAGCAAATTGCGCATTTTATGATTCTGTATGAGTGAAACTCACCTACAGTACGTGAATGTTGATTATGAAGTGACAGGGATCTATTTTTGTTTACTATCTGGCTTTTAAAATTCATCTGAAAGTAATCAGCTGTTAAATTACAATTCATATTAAAGAACTTGCAATAATAGTTGGTGAACATTTTAAAGCGCTCTCTACAAATAAATCAAAGGCGAGGTGGGTGAAGCCCGAACCAATATGACCTTTTTAATTACGAATCGTCACTGCGGGATATCCTAAGCTTTTAAATGACACCTCAATCTTCAAAATTGGTTCAGTAGGTCGAGAGAAAAAGGGACGTAACAGACGAAACCCTTACAGAAATAAGAAGATAGATTCTTTATCAATTGAGATCAAAATAAATGTCGGCTAAAAAAATAGTTTGGTGGTTTCCATTTTAAAAACGAAGGGGCACAAGCGTGTAAATAAAACAGCATAATCACACTATAGGATTTGATTAAAATTTACTATTTTCGCTTCATTAAACTCCTCTGATTACAAATATAATTATTACAAATAAAATCCAGTTTTATTTGAGAAAACAAAAATGTTTTCCTCACGAATTGCAACTTTATATTCTGTGGTTAGATATTTACTATTCTAATGTTGTTAATAACCTTGATGTGGCATTTTTACAGTATAACATAATTAGACAAATTATAGAGAAGTTATTTAATACAAAATTCAAACCATCGATGTACTGTATACTCCTGGGTTGCTCGCACAATTGTTGTGAGCCGATAATTGAGCCTGAAAAATTTGGTGCTTCAAATTTACAGAGTATAAAAAAAGCCAAACTTCCCAGATTTTGTTTGTTAAGGAAAATACATATCTTCTAGGGAATAACATTTAAATACATCTGGGGAGAGGGTAACTTAGCGAAAAGCAGTGGTGGATCTTGGGGCGCCACGCCGGCCCGGTGCCGGCACTGGCCCGAGTCGGGTGGAGCGCCGGCAAATAAGCGGTGTTATATGAGCGATATTACCCCTCCCGCTGCCCCACCACCGTCCTGTGTCTGGCGTACCGCTTCCCCTCGCCTCCTCACCGCTGGTCTGGCCTGGCGTTCTGGCATACTACGTCTACTACTGCTCCCCGCCTCCTTCCGCCATGTCGTGCGTGCCTACTTGGTATATTTTCTTATCTTTATGAAAGGATCAACCATACCAAGTTTCATCAAAATCCAAATCGGTGGGTGACATGGCCTGGATGATCTGACATGGAATGACCCTAACATCCCCATACTTCACAACGTCTAATGTTAAGTTGTTCCCAAGGTAGTCAAGTATGGTGAAAGCGTCTTTTTATTCGACTATTTTTCTTGTTTCAACTTCCATATAAAGTCTATATTTAATTTTTCATCTAATAGGCTAATACTATAATCACTTTTTATAGTTTTCTTGATTGTACACTTGTACGCTATGTTATTGAATTCTGACAGATATACGCCTACTATAATCGTATGTATTATAGGATTGTTAGTACTACATTATCCATATAATATGTCTGTCGTTATTATATCTTAGAAAACTGTTCATGTTGTTAGGTTAGCATTAAATATTATTTATTTATTTATTTATTTATTTATTTTGGAAATGCTTAAAAGCATAATATTTTTAAATGTCTCACTGATCATTCTTAAAATAATTCGGTTTAACTGATTCAATTAATCCGTAACGAAACTGTTGTAAATATTGCTTTAGTTACAAATCACTCAAAATGTCTATTTGTACACATGTTTACTTATAAATGTCAATTTGTACATGACCTTGTTTCTGTAGTATTCAAGATTTTGACTCTAAAAACTTCTTTACTCCTCAAAAGTATTTTAATATTAATACTTGTTTTTATTATAAAAACTGCATTTTTTCGTATTTACTTTAAATTTACGGGAGGCCTATACTAATGTGATCCTAAGATCAACAAAGTGAATATCCGAATAAAATATGTATATTTTTATATTATATATTTTACAAATGTGTGATTGCAGCAGATTTGTAAACTTTTAGAGCTGTAACGTATAAATTATCTTTGTATCATGGTATCTATGTAACATATTTTTAATTGTGGCACTGTGCTTATCATGTTCGCTACCACAATGTTAAAAAAAAAATCGTAACCACAGCCCGCCGCCGCAATTTTGCGGCGGGCGAGTTCTACTGAGAGCCCACCGCCGCATATCTGCGACGGCTGGGCTCATTAAAATAGACTGCTGCCGCATATCTGCGGTGATGGTTCCATGATACTAAATACGAAATTTCTTCAGTGCGGTCTATTTTAATGGTCAGACAGTTTAGGCGCGGTCTACGGGATAGTCCGCCGCATATGTGCGGCGCTTGGTCTGTGGCTAAAACGATCACTGAGGTCACTAAAATGTTTTACGTACATTTTTATTTAATGTATTTTTGAAAGTAACATATTTTAACGTATTTGATATATCTTTACACAAATATTCATCAAATCTCTTATATGACATATTGAAAAAATTTTATTGTGTAAGAAAAATGTGTAAACATTTGCATTTTGTAAACTTGTAAAACATCATAATTATACTATGTAAATGAATTGTAAACAACTCTTTTTGTAAACTAAATATTCCAATACAATATTTTTATGTATAAGCCGTATTTTATTTTTCGCTTTTCAAAGGTTATGACTAAAAATAAGGTTATATTAGTGCCGACGCTAACATGTGTCACTTAGTCTCTGACCATGCGCCGCAAATGTGCGGCGCTCAAAAAATTACCAAAAATGAAGATAAAATTGTATATATTTTTTTATTTAATGAAATTAAGATATTTTAAAGTGTGAAAACTAATTTTGGACAGTTTCTATTCGTGGTCTGTGGCATAAGTCACAACCACTAGGGCCGGTCTACAGGGAAGTCCATGATTATTTTGGTGGGCTGTGGGATTGGCCTGACCACCGCATATATGCGGCGGCTGGTAGCGAACGTGTTATTTGACTAAAACTATTTTATTTCCGAAAATTATTTGACTTCTGTTTTATGATGGGACCACAAAATTTATTCTTTTTGTAATAACATTTTGTTTTCATGGTAGGCCTATAGTGTTACTATTATTAATGATTAATTTTTTGTATGATAAATAAAATAATTGATGATCTACTTAATTTTGATTTCTAGCCAAAAGTAATTGAAATATATAAGTGGAAATATTAATAACTTTGTGACTAGTAAATGAAATATCTGTAATGTATCGTATTTTTAATCTTCTACTAATGTGTTATTAATATGAAGTCACTGATCTGTTACTCTCAGGTGCTCTGCACCGCAGAACATGGTGGCTGGCTAAATGAGCCATACGATATATATATATATATATATGTACTGATCTGTTACTGTTCAGATAGAGATATTTAGCGATACTTAAGAATAAAATGCTCACTAAAAAGTTCGAGAGAGAGAGAGAGAGAGAGATTTATAATTACTAGAACCCAAATAAGGGTATAAGAGAGTAAAATCGGAAATACACCGACAACGGCACAGAGTCAGCCGCGAGAGAGAGACACACCGGAGAAGGACTCCTTAAACAGTAACGTTTTTCCGTGAGGAGAGGGAAAACTATATTTGGCGAAAACCCACCAATAGGGAAGAGCGTCATGCCTGTCAGCTGGATCAATGCGGCAGTGGTTTGAATTTGAATTGTAAAATGATTTTGTCTTACTTTATAATTAATTGTTAAATACTTAACAGGCCAAGTCATTTATACAAAACTCAATATCTTTAATGCTAAAAAACTAAACTACTTACAGAGAAAACATAGTATTCTTGTATTTAAAAACTTGTTCCGCCATCCATGAACTCTTGGACGCTGTAAAAGGAGTTTTCAGCCAACAAACGGCTTAGTTGTCTTCTAAATTTACTGTGATTTTCCTCGGCCGTCAGGGATAAAGGTAGGGCATTGTAAAGCTTAATACCGGAGACCGGAGTAAAGAAATTGATTTAAAAAAAATATGATGTTAAATGTTACCAAAATATTCATATGAAAGTACTGGATATGCAACCTTAATTTGCCATACGATCAATTACGTATTTGTACAATGGAAATATAATGCTCGTGACAATTTCTGGCTATGGTTTTTTGCAGTGAAAAAATAAACAGTTAACAAATATTACAATAGTGAAGCTTGCTACTGATGGAATAAAATCAGTGTTGCCATACTGATTAATGGGTTATTGCTGATTTTAATTGGGTAAACTTTAACTTGTTGGTTGAAAGATGGTAGGTGATGCAATTCAATTTTATTTGAGCTGATTGTTTTGAGATTCCGTGGGACACGATATATCTATCTTCTTATTTCTATAAGGGTTTCGTCTGTTACGTCCCTTTTTCTCTCACTGAACCGATTTTTAAGATTAAGATGTCATTTTTAAGCTTAGGATATAGCGTGTAAGTGAATCGTAATTAAAAAAGTCTTATCGTTTCGGGCTTATCCGCCCCTCGACATTGAATTTTCTAGAGGACGCTTTAAAATGTTGACCAACTTTTATTACAAGATCTTTAATGTGTTTTGTAATGTAACAGCTGATTAACTTCAGATGAATTTTAAAGTCAGATAGTAAACAAAAATATATCTCTGTCACTTCATAATCAACATTCACATTCTGATGGTGAGTTTCTCTCATAAAGAATCATAAAATATGCAATTTGCGCACGGGCCACCTCCTAAATTATAATGATCTGGCAAACTGTGCATAATCAATGGGGAGCACTGTTGTATTGTACTTCAATTAAAAAGCTGAAACAATTTACTGGTGGGGCCGCGATTGATGCTCCCATCAATGAGCCTATGTATAAAAGTTTAATTATTGAACGTTCCCTAACCAACTTTATGAAATCTATATAAGAGTCTACTATTACCTCCATTATTTTGAATTCTAAGAACTTAAGGAAACTTCCTCGACCCAGTTATTATATGGCAGTGCACTGAATGATTACGGTACCTTTAAGTTACACCTGTCATTTTTTACCCATTCGTTCTGTTAATGACGGGTTTGCGGCATTGTTCTTGTTATAAAATTGGTAATATAAACGCTGAAAACTAGCGTAAAAGTAAGGAAAAAATAAATCAAACAAAAATTTCTGATCTTCAATAATTTTATAAATTAAACCAATCGATACAACTTCCGTGTGATATGTTCAGATACTTTTCTCTGCGTACGATATTAATAAAACGCTGCAGGAGGTTCAGGAGGTTAGGAGGTTCAGGTTTTTGTTCAGGAGGTTAATTGGAATTTTTTAATACCGTAAAAACCTACCATATGTCGTAATCTACGCATATATGTAATTTAACGTGTTTTCCGACTTTTCCCGTGTATCTCGTGAACGGTAAAAAATCGAAACTTTGAAAAGGGCGAAATTGGATTCTCCGTGTGCTAAAACATGGGTTTAGAGTCATAAGATGAAACTTTCAGTGAAGGGATTACCGTTTTATATAATAAAATGTATTTTATGATGTATTATCAATTAACTGTCTTATTTGATTAGATACGATGAAATATCAAAGGACCTAATTTGTTCAGGAGGTTAATTGGAATTTTTTAATACCATAAAAACCTACCATATGTCGTAATCTACGCACATATGTAATTTAACGTGTTTTCCGACTTTTCCCGTGTATCTCGAGAACGGTAAAAAATCGAAACTCTGAAAATGGCTAAATTGGATTCTCCGTGTGCTAAAACATGGGTTTAGAGTCATAAGATGAAACTTTCAGTGAAGGGATTACCGTTTTATAGAATAAAATGTATTTTATGATGTATTATCAATTAACTGTCTTATTTGATTAGATACGATGAAATATCAAAGGACCAAATTTGTTCAGGAGGTTAATTGGAATTTTTTAATACCATAAAAACCTACCATATGACGTAATCTACGCATGTATGTAATTTAACGTGTTTTCCGACTTTTCACGTGTATCTCGAGAACGGTAAAAAATCGAAACTCTGAAAATGGAAAAATTGGATTTTCCGTGTGCTAAAACATGGGTTTAGAGTCATAAGATGAAACTTTCAGTGAAGGGATTACCGTTTTATATAATAAAATGTATTTTATGATGTATTATCAATTAACTGTCTTATTTGATTAGATACGATGAAATATCAAAGGACCTAATTTGTTCAGGAGGTTAATTGGAATTTTTTAATACCATAAAAACCTACCATATGTCGTAATCTACGCACATATGTAATTTAACGTGTTTTCCGACTTTTCCCGTGTATCTCGAGAACGGTAAAAAATCGAAACTCTGAAAATGGCTAAATTGGATTCTCCGTGTGCTAAAACATGGGTTTAGAGTCATAAGATGAAACTTTCAGTGAAGGGATTACCGTTTTATAGAATAAAATGTATTTTATGATGTACTATCAATTAACTGTCTTATTTGATTAGATACGATAAAATATCAAAGGACCAAATTTGTTCAGGAGGTTAATTGGAATTTTTTAATACCATAAAAACCTACCATATGACGTAATCTACGCATGTATGTAATTTAACGTGTTTTCCGACTTTTCACGTGTATCTCGAGAACGGTAAAAAATCGAAACTCTGAAAATGGCAAAATTAGATTCTCCGTGTGCTAAAACATGGGTTTAGAGTCATAAGATGAAACTTTCAGTGAAGGGATTACCGTTTTATAGAATAAAATGTATTTTATGATGTATTATCAATTAACTGTCTTATTTGATTAGATACGATGAAATATCAAAGGACCTAATTTGTTCAGGAGGTTAATTGGAATTTTTTAATACCATAAAAACCTACCATATGTCGTAATCTACGCATGTATGTAATTTAACGTGTTTTCCGACTTTTCCCGTGTATCTCGAGAACGGTAAAAAATCGAAACTCTGAAAATGGCAAAATTAGATTCTCCGTGTGCTAAAACATGGGTTTAGAGTCATAAGATGAAACTTTCAGTGAAGGGATTACCGTTTTATAGAATAAAATGTATTTTATGATGTATTATCAATTAACTGTCTTATTTGATTAGATACGATGAAATATCAAAGGACCTAATTTGTTTAGGAGGTTAATTGGAATTTTTTAATACCATAAAAACCTACCATATGTCGTAATCTACGCATGTATGTAATTTAACGTGTTTTCCGACTTTTCCCGTGTATCTCGAGAACGGTAAAAAATCGAAACTCTGAAAATGGCAAAATTAGATTCTCCGTGTGCTACAACATGGGTTTAGAGTCATAAGATGAAACTTTCAGTGAAGGGATTACCGTTTTATAGAATAAAATGTATTTTATGATGTATTATCAATTAACTGTCTTATTTGATTAGATACGATGAAATATCAAAGGACCTAATTTGTTCAGGAGGTTAATTGGAATTTTTTAATACCATAAAAACCTACCATATGTCGTAATCTACGCACATATGTAATTTAACGTGTTTTCCGACTTTTCCCGTGTATCTCGAGAACGGTAAAAAATCGAAACTCTGAAAATGGCAAAATTAGATTCTCCGTGTGCTACAACATGGGTTTAGAGTCATAAGATGAAACTTTCAGTGAAGGGATTACCGTTTTATAGAATAAAATGTATTTTATGATGTATTATCAATTAACTGTCTTATTTGATTAGATACGATGAAATATCAAAGGACCAAATTTGTTCAGGAGGTTAATTGGAATTTTTTAATACCATAAAAACCTACCATATGACGTAATCTACGCATGTATGTAATTTAACGTGTTTTCCGACTTTTCACGTGTATCTCGAGAACGGTAAAAAATCGAAACTCTGAAAATGGCAAAATTAGATTCTCCGTGTGCTACAACATGGGTTTAGAGTCATAAGATGAAACTTTCAGTGAAGGGATTACCGTTTTATAGAATAAAATGTATTTTATGATGTATTATCAATTAACTGTCTTATTTGATTAGATACGATGAAATATCAAAGGACCTAATTTGTTCAGGAGGTTAATTGGAATTTTTTAATACCATCAAAACCTACCATATGACGTAATCTACGCATGTATGTAATTTAACGTGTTTTCCGACTTTTCCCGTGTATCTCGAGAACGGTAAAAAATCGAAACTCTGAAAATGGCAAAATTAGATTCTCCGTGTGCTACAACATGGATTTAGAGTCATAAGATGAAACTTTCAGTGAAGGGATTACCGTTTTATAGAATAAAATGTATTTTATGATGTATTATCAATTAACTGTCTTATTTGATTAGATACGATGAAATATCAAAGGACCTAATTTGTTCAGGAGGTTAATTGGAATTTTTTAATACCGTAAAAACCTACCATATGTCGTAATCTACGCATGTATGTAATTTAACGTGTTTTCCGACTTTTCCCGTGTATCTCGAGAACGGTAAAAAATCGAAACTCGGAAAATGGCAAAATTAGATTCTCCGTGTGCTACAACATGGGTTTAGAGTCATAAGATGAAACTTTCAGTGAAGGGATTACCGTTTTATACACTAAAATGTATTTTATGATGTATTATCAATTAACTGTCTTATTTGATTAGATACGATGAAATATCAAAGGACCTAATTTGTTCAGGAGGTTAATTGGAATTTTTTAATACCATCAAAACCTACCATATGACGTAATCTACGCATGTATGTAATTTAACGTGTTTTCCGACTTTTCCCGTGTATCTCGAGAACGGTAAAAAATCGAAACTCTGAAAATGGCAAAATTAGATTCTCCGTGTGCTACAACATGGGTTTAGAGTCATAAGATGAAACTTTCAGTGAAGGGATTACCGTTTTATAGAATAAAATGTATTTTATGATGTATTATCAATTAACTGTCTTATTTGATTAAATACGATGAAATATCAAAGGACCAAATTTGTTCAGGAGGTTAATTGGAATTTTTTAATACCATAAAAACCTACCATATGTCGTAATCTACGCATATATGTAATTTAACGTGTTTTCCGACTTTTCCCGTGTATCTCGAGAACGGTAAAAAATCGAAACTCTGAAAATGGCAAAATTAGATTCTCCGTGTGCTAAAACATGGGTTTAGAGTCATAAGATGAAACTTTCAGTGAAGGGATTACCGTTTTATAGAATAAAATGTATTTTATGATGTATTATCAATTAACTGTCTTATTTGATTAGATACGATGAAATATCAAAGGACCTAATTTGTTCAGGAGGTTAATTGGAATTTTTAATACCATAAAAACCTACCATATGACGTAATCTACGCATGTATGTAATTTAACGTGTTTTCCGACTTTTCCCGTGTATCTCGTGAAAAAAAATTACTACATGTAAAAGGAGTCTTGCAACTGCGGAAAATAATAAAACGCCTAGGCGTTATGTAGAAAATAAACGTATTACAGTAGACTCCCTCTTAACCGGCCACCTCGGGACCAGGCCGCCGCCGGATAATGAATTACCGATGTTCGTTTAAGAACGCCATCCCACAATTTTATATGACCTAAATATAATTATTACTTCAAAAACAATCTTAAATGCATTACTGTATATAATTTATAGCTAATATCCACCACCCATGAAACCACAACAAACCTATACTAATAATAATTTGTTTCTTTATTGTGGTCTACTGGATACTAGGTCCAAACGCATTGACATCCGGTGGCAGTCACTTCCGTCCAGGACGTTATAGTGTAATTGGTTTGAGAACGTCAATATGAAATAAAGTTGAATTGAATGGTACATTAGATAAGAAAACTTAGTTTCCGGCGAAACGCGGCCGATTAAAGCGATGTTGAGATAAAAAATGGCCGGTTAAAAAGATGTTATTTTGTGTCAGGGTAGGCCGGTTAAAGCGGAGACCGGTTAAAAGGTAGCCGGTTAAGAGGGAGTCTACTGTAAATCAATGAGTAATATATAAATCAGTACACTTTGAATGTAAATTATAACAAACTTCGCATTAGTTAATTTCTCAAAGTAAAACTTTAAGCCTATGACAATATTTTAAATTTTCTAGCTTTCTTGTGAATAACTGCACTGCCTGGTGTTATCTTACAATAATTGTTGAGTACAATGTTTGAAACAGTTGATACCATTTTTTCAACAAGTGAAGAAATCTTTTGTCCAAAAATACGCACGTTTTTTTACATGCAATACACTTTACTTCCTAACAATGATAATTTAATAAAAACATATTCCATGCTATAAATAAATCCTATCGTCTGTTAAAAATAAAAAAAAATCTGTCAGTGTTTAGGAGACAGTGAAGAGAGGATGTAGTTGCTGTCAGTGATCAGTTTTTAGTTATGGCTAATAGTTTTTTAGCTATGGTAAAATCTTGTTCATTTAATTGCACTAACCGAGCTGACGGACAGAACAAAGACCAAATGTCATTTTTCGGGTGAGCTTTTATATAATTTTAGTTCTAAACAACATAGTAATATTTTTAATATATTTTAAAGAACATGTTTTATATTACATATATAAATTTATTGCCAGCAAATTGCAATCGAAATTGTCATGTCTACATTGTTTAAATGTAATTTTGTTAAGAGATTATAGTAAATATGAAAGGTAGCGTACGTTGACTTTGTAAATGTGGCTACTCTTAAAAGTAAGTAAAGATGTATTGCTCATTGTCAAAGCTTTAGACTCAATTGTTAACAATTGTAACCAAACGCAAATATTTATGAATTTTGTAAACAAGATAGCATTGCTTACTTGCAATTAACTGGGGACAAGGTTTTTTTTTAAACATCCATCAGTAGAGGAACGTGGGGTTGACCCTCATTGTATAAAATTAATTAAGATGATAAGTTTTAAGTTTTGAAAATTCGTCTCCATGATTGGCTAAGAAAGTATCTGCCCCATCCAGCGAATGTATCTACAGGAACGAAACAAAAACTAAACAAGTTAATTTTATTTAGTCATGTTTAACAGGGATTGTAAATAAACAGTACATGAGTGTTTAAAGTCTTTTATTCTACCACGCATTAATCTCTTCAAACACCAATTTGTAGCATTCTGAAATATGTTACTTCCTGTTGTAAAAAACTGTACCGTGATATCAGCTCATATCATAACAAAGAGATGCGAGATACTCGCGCGCGCTTCCACGAAATCCTCAAACGCTCTATAAAATAATTTGTACAACGACATTTGCTGGTCTCACGAAGAAATGCTTGAGATAAAAAATAAAATTCAGAATATTAGCTACAATACTCCCGCTGACAGTTTTTATTTGGCCAAAAAATTAAAAACTTTCCCGCATCTTACTTTTTTATGTCATCACTGAATTGAATTAAAAGTAAGTTTGATTAAACTATGTATTATTATTATTTACAAAACCTTTTCTTAATCTATTAAATACTGTAAGAATCACCATTTCAAGCAGAAAATTTTAATATAAAGTTAACGTATTTATGTAATTGGTAAAAATGCAGGTTTATTGAAGCGTTGTTTTGGTTTCCGTCGCTCGGATCCGCTGCTTTTTGCCACCCAATGGTCCTGAGACGTCCACGATTTTCGCCCATTGAATGCACGGTCCAGTTATAGACCGAGGGCCCAAGCCGCCGCCGCGCCCCCACCACAGCCACCAAGCGACCTTGGGTCGCGCGCCGTTTCACGCCGGAGGTGAGGAGCGGACCGGAAGGGAAGCACATTTTATCACCCGTCATTCATCGCATCGAGAGCTAACCACCTGCCGACTTGACAATTATGCATCGGGAGTTTACCTCGCATCTCATCCGTTCCCAATCTAGGACAATAAGATGAGCGAGCGAGCAAATAGAGTCGTTAAGTGTTACAGCAGCGTGGAGCATAGCGGTTATGAAGGATTATGTCGTTATCCTTTGTAAACCACTAGCTGATACCCGACATGCTTTGGAACACCAACCTGAAAATTTGTTTGATTGTTTCCATGACAACAGCTGAAAGAGTTTAAGGCTAAACCCTGGCAATATGTACGTTTATGACGGTCCTGGAGCTAAGCCCTGAAGGCTATACAAGAACTAATGGCTTACAAACCTTCCCCATGAAATTTTATAATAAGTTTCATGGCAAACGGTCCAATGGTTTTTAGTCAATCGATCCTTTGTTAAGAGATTTGACTTATTTTTTTGTAAGCAGTAACTTTGAAGTCTTTTAGAATATATTCTGTGGTAGTCTACGTTAATTTCAATTAGCAAATTAGTTATTTTTGTGTTTAATATTGAAATCCGATTCAGGAAGTAAGTTTCACAATCTCAGAGAATTTTTATACTAAGCATAAATATTTGAAAACTGTAACCATTGTATTAGAAAATAAAAATACAATAGATAAGTACAGAATATAAAATACAGCAAATTCTACAACTCGTCTTTAAAATGCACGTTAAAAAGTAATTTATAATAAATAAAGACATTCCATAAACTTGAATGATAGGACAGGTAAATTTCGCTGCTCGCCACTGGAAAACGGGGTTGCGATCCAGAACTATGAAGAGATTTTTTTTTCTTTGTACTGTAGAAATCTCTCTACAGTCCTGTTTGCGAGCAACTAATTTCACCGCTAACCAGATAGAGGGTTATATTATTCGAAACTGCAATTCTCTGCATAAAATCAATATTAAATAGAGATTTTATTTTTATGGTGATGTGTTTATTAGCTATTATTAAAGCCAGTTTTACTGTTGAAGGGGTTCTGTTTTAGGATATGCTTCAAAATAATTCATTGGAAAAGACGTTCATTTCGTGTCGTAACATTTTGTCCCAGGTAACAATTTGTCCCAGTAACATTTTGTCTAAATTCCTCAGAGTCCAACCCTCTACCTGCTCCCTAGTAACACTTTGTCCCAAAAATTATTTGACAGACTGACAGGTCTTCACTAACTATTTGGTTCTTCATTTTCATTGAGTATAAAATTGTGCTATAACAAAAATGGTTTAAGATCTTACTTGGTATTGCCAGTTATGAATATTGGCACAAATAAAAGTTTAAAAAATAGCTGTAAAAGTATAAAACAATTATTCAGTTTGTAGAATTTGCAATTTAATTTTAAAACAATTAATAACTTTTATGAAATTAGCTGTTAGTCAAATAGGTAATTAGATTCACCGTGTTACATATTCAATATGTGGTTCAACAAATACTCCCGTAGGCCGATGAAACAGTCTGAAAGGCGAGTGAGAACAAGCTCGGCTTGGTCTTGAACAATCATTTTGGCACTTGTTATTTTAGCGCACTGTCTGTAACTGATATTAATATAAAAAATAATACCGTTTGAGTTTGGGAAAACGCTCGGCCCCCAGGTGCTAACATGTAAAGACACCAATACTATAACATTTCTAAAGCCCGGACTCTCCTTTCGGCTACCCTTTTCCTTATGTTTTATGACAGAACAAAGACACTTTCTTGATTGCACACAGCATAATTTCTAATGATAATAAATTTAACATAATGAGTATTGTAACATGGTAGTCTCGCCAGGTCCGGCTGTTTCGCAGTTGTCTTGTATTCGGACACTCTAAATACAGCTGGCGGCTGAAAAACGTAACAGATTTCCGGGAGTTTAGCCGCCCCGTGTGTCCCAGACCTTTAGCGGTGTTTTGACACACACTACCGAATTATAGGCTACACGGTTGTTAAGGCATTAATTTTTGCAACTATTAAATAACACTGTAATTTTAATCTGCGCCCCACCCAGGCCGGTGCCCCTCGGACTGGACCTGCTCTTGCTACCTGAGCTACGTTCCTACAACACAAGAAAACTATAGAAAAAACAATTATTGTAAACACTTATTGAAATAAAATTTACAGTAATACGCGGCTGGCAGAACCTTTCCCGAGCTGCACACCATGTGACCAAATAGTTCATGTGGCCTTCTTCCTATTTCATGTTAATTCTTTTAATGTTTAATATGGATACTTAGGCTACACTAAGCTTTGGATGGCTAATTTTCAGTAGGGAAGTCAATATTGTTGGCCTCCACCTTCCATTGCGTTAGTTTGAAGGGAGGATTGCTTGTGTGAGAGAGGATGTTGAATCATTTGTTTCCAAAGGTTTCAAAGACAATTAAGCCGCTTTTACACCGGAGTTGGAGACCGGAGTTGCAGACTTTTATCGGCAATCTCGATTGCAGACGCACTAAAACAACTGCAACTCGCGTTGCCGACCGGAGTTGCAAACCGAATTTTCGAGTCGGAGACCGAATTTTGGTTTTCCGACCGGAGTCGGTAAAGATCAAAGGCGGTTGCCAACCCCGGTCGGCAACCCGAGTTGCAGTGCCTATTTGATCGGCAACTTGAGTCGGCAACTAACCCCGCCACCCCTCCCGCCCATCGGCTACGTCGCTACGTCACTTCCTTTCCCACCAATCGGCATTATACACACTGACTTATGGCTCGGTTGCAGGTTGCGGTTGCAGAAGCAAACTGTGTACAGTTGCAAGTACAAGTTACAAACTTCTGTCTGCAACTAGCGTCTGCAATCGAGATTGCCGATAAAAGTCTGCAACTCCGGTCTCCAACTCCGGTGTAAACGTGGATTTACAATCTAACAACGTGTTAAAGACAAAATATCCATTAATATCTATAATATATACAGCCCCATGTGTAACTGACTGACTGACTCACTCACTTATATGGGATACGAATTTCTGACGTAACTATTTAAGCTACAGACTTGAAATTTGGCATACGTCTAGAATGAATGGTCAATGGTAAGTGTAAAATCTTAAACTTTCAAATTTGTAGTTTTAACCTACTAAAAAAATTCAAAATGGCGGATTTCTGAAATTGTGATTTTAGTTTTTTGGCTCTAGCGGCCAAACGCTTCGTCCTATCTAAAATCTGAGAACAATACTACGATAGGGAATTCAATTATCTACAATTTTGGTCCTGTGACTTTTTATCATATCTCACACCGTTAAGCCTCCAGAGCGTTTTTAATGAAATCCCGTTTTCGGTTTTTGGGCTCTAGTGACTAAACGGGTGGTCCTACAAAAAACTTTCAACGTTAATTTTGATAGATCTTTTTAATATCTACAATTTTGATCCCCACATATTTTGCCGTATCTCTTCCCGTTTACTCTCAAAATACATTTTTCACTTTTTCCCAATTTTGTGAACATAAGTAGTGGCGATTAGTGGGTTCTGGTCCAATATAGAAATCGTAATTTTAGTCCGGATGAGCTAGAAACTTGAAATTTGGTACACACCTAGTTTGTATGGCCAATACAAATAGAAAATCCCAAAACATTGAATTTTCTAATTTTAACCCCCTTAAAAAATTATTTTTTCATGGTAAAATCTACAGTATGTAAGGCTTTTCTAAATACACTGCAACTTTTGAACGAGAGGTCCTATCTCGAATCTGAGGAAAAATTCATGGTCAGGAATTAGACGCTCTACAAGTTTAGTCCTGAGAAATTTTTCCGTATCTCACTCCCTTCACCCTTAAAAAGAGGCGTACTTTCAAAATTTCCAAATTTTTTCACAAAAATCTCGTTATTTTAATATTTTTTATTTACTAAAATGGCACACGGATGCTTGAACTTTAGTACATATTATGGTCTCAACTAGATCTTACCACAGTGGTAGCCATTGACCAATCTTTATTATAATTAAGTCTAAAAAATTGAAAAAAAACACAAAATTCTTAAAATTCTTTCGTGTTAATTGTTTGTAAATTACTTTATATTGCCAAATATACTGCAATATTGATATTTGTTTTGCCAGTATTATGTTCTATTTTAGACGCTCTACAAGTTCGGTCCTATGCAATTTTGCCGTATCTCACCCTCTTCACCTGTAAAGAGGGGCGTACTTTTACAATATCGAAATTCTTTCACCAAAATTACTCTATTTCAATATTTATCGTTTACTTTTATGACACATACATGCCTCAAATATTGTATACACTCTGAATATATCTAGTTCTTACTACAGAAGCAGCCAAAGACCGATTTCAATCAAAAAATAACTGTGAAAATACTAAATTATTAACCTGTTTTATGTATAGTTTTTGGTGATTTTGTTAAACCCGGTAAAGATACTGCCATACCGATATACTTTTTGTCAGCATCATATTTTTTTTAGACTCTCTATAAGCTCGGCCCTTAAGATTTTGTAGCATTTCACTCTCTTCACCAAAAAGGGGCGTATTTTCAAAAATTTTTCACAAAAATTGAGTCATTTTTATATTTTTTATTTACTGTTATGACAATTAGATGCCTGAAATTTAGCTACACACACACACACATACCATGAGCATTATATATAAAATATAAAAGTAAAGTATCAATTTAAGCTTTAAATATCAAGAGAATATCTTAAATGCTTTAGACTTCCTGAACTATTAAACTAAGTCAGCGAAGATAATGATAGAGTTGGGGGTGGAGGCCTCAATTAGCCTGTTCAGTTCTTAAGACTTAGAACAATTAAGAATTCGGGGCAACCCCAAATGGGGGCATGGGGGCGTAGCCCCCATCGAGCCGTAGGCGAGTACCATTTATATATAATTCAAAAACTTAGTAACTCAAGGGCATAAAAGAAAATAACTTTATAAATAACAAAACCAATTCCTGCCTTTATTAATTTTTGTTTCTAACTAAGTAGGCTAGGCTAAAATAATTAATTGCATTATTTTAAAGATCTTCATAATCTAAGCTACTGTTTCTCCTTAAGCCTGGCTTCAAAATGTTGTCAACGTATTAATTCATCGCATTGTATTACTAATAAAAATATTTTATTGTGAAATTAGATTGCTAACTTTTTTAGACAATGCTGTATCATATGCCTCGGCTGTATCCATTTGTATTCGGGTTGGTTGCATTTTTCATATGAACATATTTGATGTAAATGTGTTGATAATGTGATGTAAATATATATAATAATAATAATGATTTATTTGGCTGACAATTAAAAATTGCATTAGCCTATACAACATGAACTTATATAATATCTAAAAATAATTTTAAATTCATCATTTTGTTCCGTAAAATTCTTCCATGGAATAAATACACTTGTCAGTAATATAACTTCTTAATTTCTTCTTAAACGTCATTAGGTCTGTATTTATATTTTTAATTTCAATAGGTATATTATTGTAAATTTTTGCATAGTTATATGTTATGTGATTTTCAAAAAATGATGATATTTAATGTAAACTTGCATTAAAAGTGTTACGTATTACTGTACTTGTATAGCTAACATCTGGAGGTGTGTAAGGTTTGCTTATAACTAAGGTAACAGATTAACCTTTAAGCTGCAGCCAACATATTTAACACTGGCTTCAGGGGTGTATTTACATATGGGCTAAAAGGGCTATAGCCCAGGGCAGCAGAATTCGGGGGGCGGCAAATTTTAAAACACGGCATTTTTTAGGCTTCAAATGAAGAAAAAAACTCAATTTATTGGAGACGGAAATTTTTTGGAAGAATTGTACAGAAAACTTTTAGAACCGAGAGTGACTATTTTCTAAGCGAGATCATAATATCTTAGCGCAAGGGGTCATTAAAAAGCTTTAAAAAGGAGCTGGGAGAAATGAGCACTACGTTGATTTGTCACGGTAGCGATCCTCGCTTCGCGTCGTCAGCGCAAAGGAACCATCCGCCATCTAGCCGCCCCCTCCCTCTCCCCGCGTATATACATCCGCCACCGCCAAGCTGGAGCTGCACCAGTGCATTCGGGATGGGTGATTTGAGGTTATGTCAGGTTATGTGGCAGTGATACTTGATACTGCCATTGACACTATTGTTACTTCGAAATTTAACGGGGAAACACACAAATAGTCGTAATTTACACTGGCGCCGACTCCATGGGGCCCGATGGGCTCGAGCCCCCCCAACATTTCCTACCGGGGGGGGGGGGGGGGGGCTCAGCCCCTCCAGACCAAAAGAAGTCAAGTTAAAATTTCCGTTCGGCTGCCGTGATTTAGTGTAAAGGGTTTTGTAAAACTGGCATTTTTATAAATTATAACACCTCTTTGTATTTTAATACATTTTAGAAAATTAAATAGTATATCCCCACTAAATAAAAATCCCCTTTGAAGTACAATAATTAAAACACCCATGGATATTACGGTATTTCCTTTGTATTGTTCGAGAACAAGTAGCTGCCCGAGCGTTTTTTCTTATTCAATTTCTTTATTCCAAGTTTTGTTTTCACGGAATTCTCTATGTCCAGATTATCATTGTTTGGCAGAAATTTCAAACTTTATCCTGCTGTTTCGGGGCTTCACTTCGGGCTTGCTTATCAATGCTACTAAATGTGGCAATCAGTAAATGACATGTAAAGCGCCGTAACCTAAAAGTACTAGTTTTTTAGAGTTGTAAAACGCATGGCAAGGCATTTTAGTTCGATTCAAGGAATCTATAAGAATAAGCCTACTGCCTACGATTCGACAATCGTATTCGGTTACCTGATTTTGTCCTCATGTAAAAATTGGTCGCATTCACGCACACTAATTGGTGTGATCGGGGTTTACCCATCGATAACCGATACCTTTTTAAAGGCTTTTTGCACGCCATTTACTCCTTGACGACGACCACGGTAGTCGTAAATGGAGATGCACCAACCAGTGGACCGAATTCCGATCATAATTACCTCCGATTATTGATAGTGAACGTGACCGTTAATTGAATAAGGCTAAGAAAGTCAAATTAATATTGTAAATTGTTTTTAACTAAGGTTATTTTATAAAATTTTAAGGGTGAACAAAATGAAGACTGCAAGATATAGGCCTACTTTAAGTTCTCTCATTGACTATAAATACTGTACAAAATCTTTATATACAAACTTTATATACAAAATCAATGGTTCCATCGTCCATGTTTTATGTCAATCTTTTCTTTTTTATTAATTATTTTACTTATAAGTTCTGTACCTTTAAAAATGCCAGAAATAATGTAACAGCGTTAACTTAATAAATGTAGCTAGAGTTGTTTATAGAAACAAAGGTTTCAATATTAGTACTGAAAGGAAAACTTCATAACATACTATACCAAATCAAAAAAAAAAAAAAAAAAAAACAAATAAATAAATTAAACTGATTTTAAAAATTCTCAACATTTTCTAATAAAGTTTACCTCAGGCTTAGGAAGTTTTAGAAGTAATTTTCCCCAGATCTTAAAAAAGCCAACTGGGGACAGATTTCGTAGTTTGATTTATCATGTAGAGGTTTTAATTGTTTAAAAAAATGATATTTATAAGTAACGTCATTTTAGTTTTTTTCTAAAGTATCTTTGCGTAAGAATGCTTTGTAGTATTATGAGTAATAAATAGTATTATGACCTAAATTATACCAAAAACCTTTTTGTTGGACGATTTTATTCAGCCATGTGATAGCTTTTTGCTAAGCATGAAACTTTGAGTCAATTTCTTTTATAAATCAAATTGTTCTAAAATGGACTAATGCTGCAAGTCTACCAGACACCAATTTGAGTTTTATCATCTAATTACTTAATTTCTTGTCTACCCTTAGAACTTACAACTCAAAACATAATATTTGAGGTTAACCTACAAGGCAAACCCATTGACTATGTCGGCCTACACTAAAACGGCATTCGGTGGACAAAGTTACAAATAAAAGAATTTGATTTTGGATGTAATGACGTACTATAGGGTTATTATTAGCAAACGATAGTTCGTTGTTTTTAATACATAAAACACTGTTATAATATAAGTTAAAACAAAGTTTATATGAATTAAAATTATGTGGTATCAATTATTAAGAAAATTTTAATAGGGGGATTATCAAATTTCTCCTAGTTTCTTCGAGCCCCCCCCCCCCAATAATTTTTGAAAGTCGGCGCCCATGGAATTTAGCTATTGCACTTTATATAATGCTTCATTTTAAGTACTGTAGTAGGCCTAAATGGTTTTGTATCTAAAATAATATTGAAATCATTATGCCAATTTATTATTGCTACACTCAGACGTGTCTAACAAACCTCAAAAAATCTACCGGGACTGGGAACGAAGGTCACAGTATTAAGCCCTATTCCACCGGCCGTGAACTATGCATGCGCACAAATGCTAGTTTTTGACTGTTTGCAACGGCACTTGTAATTGTGTCTCAGATTGGTCAAAGAACCAGTCAAACGCTAATAGCCATGCTTTGAGCCACATTTTAGTAGTTCTTGCATCTCAAAGCAAAATGTTTGATTTCAAGTTTTAAATTTTAAATTCTGTATAATCACTATTCTCAGCTTTTTATGTCCCCTCCTGTCGAAATAGCATAGGAATTGGGACAATAATTGTAGATATAAATTACGAATTTATGGTTGGGGGAGGGGGCGGCACTTTTTGAGTAGCCCAGGGGCGGCAAATTTCCAAATCCGCCTCTGACTGGCTTATACGGAGCTCATCAGTAGTGGAGACCGGGGCTAGTTGGGTACAGGGGCTAGTTGGTACACCCGCCATTTTGAGCAAACGGATTAAGTTGGCCAGTTAAAACTTGCAGAGTTCGTATGTAACCGCCATCCATCCACTCCATGAATTTTCAGTCGATTGTCGCTCTTATTGAGGGAAGGAAGTGATGTTTTTTGTTTTTCTTGCTGGTGAGTAACTTTTATATGTTCTAGTTTGTCAATTAAAAATCAATACCTATTCATAGTAGGGTATGCACTGTAGTATAGTCTTATAGATTATTTAATTGGCTACACTTTGCTGTATATCAACTAATTTTATCTCTAAAAACACAAGCTGCATGGCACGTTAAGTAAAAAATATGGTAACGGGGCTAGTTGGGTACACAAGTGACGGGGCTAGTTGGTACACCGTACCAACTGGCTACCAAATGCTAGTTGGTACGGTGTACCAACTAGCCCCGTAGTGATTTTATTCAAAACATTAATTTAAATTTCGCCTAAAACAGGATATTTATGATAAATTATCATACGAAAATGGACTTAATTTAATACAACGGCGCAAATATAAGAGCTTTATGTATAAAAATTGGGAAGCTTATAATTTAACAAAACCCATTAGCAGTTGACATAATAGTAGGCCTACTTTCGAAGACAAACAAAATATTGATAATTGTTATTGAATATAATTTTAAAAAGTATGACAGTTTTTTACCATTTTTACAATATGGCGAGGAATTACAAATGAAAAACCACTCGTGGGATTACTTTCATTAAATGACTATTACTATTTAATGAAAAACCAGTAAATAGAGTTACTTCTGGGACCATGACTTTGAAAGGCGCTGCAAAACATTATGAAATACCTCTAAACACTCTACAACGATATCGGAAAAAAATGCTGATTAGATGCTGCGAGAGCGACCAACGAAAATGTAGACGAAATGGAACCTGGTATGAATCAATTTATCTACATTTAAGTAGCCTAATAATACATGTATTTCTCTCCTTTTTACAAAACAATTCGCTATTAGAAAAGTGTTACTTGAGGTAGCCTTTATGTCTTAGAAAGTCAAATGGGGAAAGCTGGTAAAATATTGGTTCAGAATTTAGAAAACTCCAATTGATTAAAATAATTCAGTTGGAAAATATTTGAAAAATAGAAATTATTAAACAATGAAATTAGATTAATAATTTAAAAATTATTAGATAATTATTAATTAACTTATCCATCCTACAACCTGTTTTGTTCTTTTTTCAAGATACTATGCGTTCGCAGCTCCGGAAGTTGAAATGCAGATTTCAGTGACTGACAACCGGACAACAATATATATCTCTCTGATGCAAGAGAGCCTGTAAATTTTGAAGCCTTAAATTTAAGTATTTTATTAATACACTGTAAAGTTACAAATAAAGTTTTGTACATTGAAATATTATCTTGTTTTTGTTTACCTGAAATCTTTAATATTAGTGTACTAACGTGCCCCGGCCTGTGTACCATTTAGCCCCGCATATGGGGCTAGTTGGTACACTTGTATTGCTAAGGGATTTTTTTATTCCCAAGATACTTTAAAAAAATAGCAAGTAAACTTCAGTTCTTAATGTAGACAATAAGACCCTTTACTCATAGGTATTTTTAGTTTTTTTTTCAATCATGCATACAAAAAATTAGAAAATTCTTGGGCCAAAAGTGTACCCAACTAGCCCCGGCGTCCCCTACTTTTTCCTTTACTCAGTTTCCACGGTGGATAGTAATTTGAACACACATAAAACACATAAGTGTAATTTGCATGGAATTAACAACGATAAAAACATATAACACTGTTGGACATATAACAGACACAATAATTTATGTAGACTTAACAAAATAACTCTATTCCTACCTCAGAAACGCGTTTATGAGTACGATTTCCGTTTAAATGGATTTTGCCATCCATAATAAATTAAAGGTTTATACGTTAGCTTAATGCATATCGTTGGAATTTGGTTTAAATAAGGATCAAACTCAGGTAAGTTTTTAAAACTAAGTTAAACCCTAGCAACAACATTTGATTATTTTGATTATTTGATTATTTTATGCTAATTTTAAAATCAAATTAAACCCCACGCTTTAGTGCTTTGGAGCAGATAAGATCTTAGTATATTCCCTAATGAGTGCATCCTAGTCTGGTTTCAGATGGAGCGATATTACACATGACCGAGAGCCAGGGGACGGGGGTTGTCATGAGTGTACCAGTAATGGCTCTCATAGCCCTGTTTTGCTGGACGTTGATATCTCTGACATGCACACTCTAGCATAGTTCTCTCTAGTGTAGTTTGATAACTTAAAGAGTAATATTGAACCTGAGTTTGAAGGACAACCAGCATCGTTTGAAAAGAAGAATTGTGATGGGCAGATTTTTTATTGGTATTACATATTATTCAGTTTGTTTTATTTCATAATAAGAAATGTACTGCCAACTTATATTATTTCATTTGTTTACAATTTGGGTATTGATATGTAATATATACGCTAAACCAAATGAAAATACAATTGCCTATTATTGTACTGCATAGCTCAAATACTGCGAAGCAGAATAGGTCTCCCTAGCGTATTTGTAAAATAAAATATAATATCTTTAACAGGTTTTGAAAACTTTTTCATCTATTGGTTTCGTCGGAAACATTGAAGATTTATTCCCATATTATTGAACATAGGTCGCTGGATTTCACATACATCAATAGAGGTTGAGTTGAGGAAAACGATGATACCACTCGAAATGTTGAAAGTCAAAATATTATAGGGCGATGAGCGCGCAAAGCAGTTGTATTGCTAAACGTTATAATAGCTCATGTTAAAGTCGCTCTTGCCACGTCGCTAGTGGTGGGGATATGCCGGCTCTGAATTATCGTAGGTCCCGCACAAACGGTATTTCATTAATGCCTTCAAAGCTGCGAGGCAAGCTGCAATGCATTTAAGATCGACGGGGGTATGGTACTTTGCAGGCGCGCTACTTCAAGGCTAATTCTCACTGGTTGATAAGGTCAGCGTACCCAAAATTTAAGGCCGTCCGAAACTTTTACTGTTGTAGATTGTAGGAGAAATTCCTGCTTGTAAAAAAAACATATCACTTATTAAATATATATACCAGACATTCAAGAAGATGAATATCACTTTACAAAATACAAGCCTGTGCATCACTTGCCGACATCCCCACATACAGAGTAAAGTGCTGGTGCTCAACAAACGCAGTTACTTATTTGAAGTTGATTCTCTTAGATTTTCTTCAAGTTGGCTAACATCTCATTACACACTTCATTTAAAGCTTAGTACGAGCATTTATTGGTCTTGTTACATATTTGCTTGTCATATGAAACGAGAGAAAAAAATCGGAATGGAATTAACGTTAAAACACATGAGGGGTAATTGTATGCACAGCTGTGCACAGTTATTCGATCGCATACCGAGGATTTTTATTATCTACATTTTATTTATTCCTAAAAGTGTTCATTTTCAGCTAACACTATGTAGATGTTTATATTCTCTGAACCATCACTAACAACGATTTTAAAACTTTAAATATTTAAGGTTGATTTAATTCTAAAATTTAAGACCATGAAAATGGCAACGATGACATCGATTTACATACGCTACTGAGCTTTACTGACCTTGAGACTAGCGGCAAAGAGTGTTTTCGCCCTTACTTCTACAACTGTCCGCTAGGTTCCAGCACTGATTGACTGTCGGTAACTATTCTTCAAAACCGCACATCGTGATGCGCACACTTACCAGATTCGCATAGTTCCCAAATTACACCTTATTTTAATCTTAAAATAAATTTTTTTGCCAAGTTTGATTAAAATATTTGACATTTTTTTGAGATACGTGTGCATACATACATAAATACAAACACACGTACAAATATACCGTACCGCTAGCTCATTATACAGTTACAAATTCTAACATATCAGGTAGAACATATTTAAAAATATATTTTAAATATCAGTTATAAAATATTTTCATATTAATTGGGTGAATTGGGTCCTTTTCAACTGACATTTTGATCGTATATCGACCATTGAGCGATCTTGAATGTTTGAGTAAATAGTGGTTTATTAAAGGATAAAACTACTACCAGTAAGCAATTTCTAGAATTGGAATCTAAATAGCCTAAGTAATTCCAAAAGCGAATCGGTCCCAACAAAATATCTCGAGTTAGAAAAAAGATAGGGTAACGTATGATGGCTCATTTTAAAGATTGAGGGCCATATGGACGTAAGAAAAATACCAGAAGTCAAAAGGTACAGATGCTCCGCCCCATTGGAAATAATTTCAATGCTTCTGTAATGGGAAGAAGATTTTTATATCTACACGTGAAATCAAGCAGATGTTCCAGAACATATTTTTTATTATAAACTCAGCTGGTTATTGAGCAGATATTTTGAGTTAAGATAACATTTAATTATAACTTTCAAATTTGACAATGCACTGTAAAAAAGGAGTAGGCCTACACCAATAGTCACGTAAAAATTACTGACCCACATTAGATTTCTTCTTTATGTCTACATCTACGACTTTAAGTATTCAGAACTAGAATGATTTTGTGTGCTGAATATACCAAACTTAAAAGAGGCATAGCCGTGGTATTGTCGATAATAGTTAATATATTTTCTTTCTCAGTGAACTTTGTTTAGTTATTATGTTAAGGTTTTAAATATTGTTTATTTAGAGATTAGAGTTGAATAGTTTTATTAGGTGTTTGTTTACTTTCGACTGAATAGTATCATGTAAACTATTAACATTGGATATGCTATGTTTGAGGAATATCTTGTTTTATTCATTCTCTGCTAATTTCTTTACGTAGATAATACGAAAACAAAAAAAGTCCGTTAATTCACAAAGACGGGGAGCTATTCATTTAAATGACACTGCAAAAACAAACAATATATAAATTAATGTTAATATTATTAATATTATTACTTTACGAATAAAAATTTACATTCAGTGAAGGGATTACCGTTTTGTAGAATTTAAATGTATTTTATGTTGTATTATCAATTAACTGTGTTATTTGATTAGATAGATAACATGGAAATATCAGAGGACCAAATTTGTTCAGGAGGTTAATTGGAATTTTTTAATCCCGTAAAACCCTACCATATGTTGTAATCTACGCATATATACAGGGTGTCCAGCTTCCACCTTTACAAACTTTTCCAGGTTATTGCCCACGTAAAAATAAGCAAAAAAGTTCCTGTAAACATATGTCCCAAAATGCTTCGTTAACCCGCTAGCCGCCATTTTGTTTTTTACACCAAATAAATTTTATTTCCGTAACGGATCATTGTATTAACTTAATATTTGGTATGAACCTTCACTATAACAATACCCATTTTCAATAAAAAAATATTTTTTTCCACTGTGTATTTTCAAAATGGCGGTTATTTTAAAATTTTAAACAAAAAAAATGTTACAAGAGACAAAAAAGTTGACAAATTAAATATTGATGTCAAGTGTGTAAGGATCCGACAACAAATAACGGAGTTAATGAGATTTTTCTCTTAAAATAACGTAAATTGGCATTAATCATAGTGCAAAATCAGTGTTTTTCCGCAGAAAAACCACAATAACTCCATTATTTGTTGTTGAATCCTTACAAACTTGGTATCACTGGTTAGATAATTTAATTTGTCAACTTTTTTGTGTCTTGTAACATTGTTATAAAATTTATCGTTTTTTAGATATTTGAGTTTAAAATTTTAAAATGGCCGCCATTTTGAAAATACACATTGGAAAAAAATAATTGTTTTACTGAAAATGGGCATTGTTATGGTGAAGGTTCATGCCAAATATTAACTTAATAGAATAATCCGTTACGGAAATAAAAATTATTTAGTGTAAAAAACAAAATGGCGGCTAGCGGGTTAACGAAGCATTTTAGGACATATGTTTTCAGGAACTTTTTTGCTTATTTTGACGTGGGCAATAACCTGGAAAAGTTTGTAAAGGTTGAAGCTGGACACCCTGTATGTAGGCCTACTTTAACGTGTTTTCCGACTTTTCCTGTGTATCTCGTAAACGGTAAAAAACAAAAATGGCAAAATTTAATTCTCTATGTGCTAAAACATGGGTTTATACTCATAAAATGTATCATTCAGTGAAGGGATTACCGTTTTGTGGAACGAAAATGTATTTTAGTAGTGAAGAAAGGGCAAAGATGGGCCCAAAAACCCATGATTTTATAGGGGGATTTCCTATAGGGAATTTTTTTGGACACAGATTTAAAATTTTGATTCCGAGATTTGATATGTGCTAATGTTTATGTATAGTTATATTATATATTTATATATTTGTGTATAGGTTTTCGACATTTAACATGGGGTTACTTTTTAGGAATTTTCTTGGACAGGAAAAATTCTTTTGATTCTAAGGCTTTTTCTTGTAAACTAAGCATTCTAGAGGAAAATGTCAAGAATAAAAATATTAAATTTGACTCTTTATCTACAACTTTCCCACTGACAAAACTTGCCTGACCATTAAATAAAAAAATTCCTCACAGACTAACTTTTTTATGTCAAAAATCAATTTTTATATTTTTATTTATTATTTATGCCATGTTAATATTAACATTAAAGTAATAATTTATGCCGTGATGGCCACCATATAGTCTAGTATAATACCTGAAAATATTATAATTTTACCTCAACTCTAACTATATTTATTTATGGTGTTAATGAAATTTGGCACTAAATCTTGCGCTGGCCGCCTGTACACTGCGCTAGTCCCATGCGCCTCTTCCAGTTGACTGTTGTATGCCTATGTATTGTAATATTCTTAGTGTTATGATTATTAAAGTTATAATTTTGTTGAACTGTCTATTGATTAAGTAGTATAATAGTGTTATAGGTATGTTTAAAATTTTGTTTATTTGTTTATTGCCTAAGAAGTATATTATTGGGTATGGCTATGGTATTATTAATTATATTGAGTATGGCTATTCTTTGATATGTTTAAAGTTATGTTTAATTGTCTATATTGATGTTGTTCTATGTATTGCTTATGTACTGGATAGTTATAAAAAAATCTTGTTTGATTATTTATTTTGATTTTCCTTTACTGTGGATATTGTTTGAAGCATTTCCTATAAATTGTAATGTTTTGTTTGTATATGTCAAGTGTTAGAGATGTAGGGGGTTGCCTGGGATTTAATAATTGTGTTGTGGTTGTTTCATTTAATGTTTATAATAATACTTTGAGTTAGCTTACTTTACCTTTGATAAATGATTAAATATTGAGTTATTGGTGTAGATAATATAGTTTTTTGGCTTCTTTATATTTGAGTATGTTGTTTTACTTGTTAAGGATTGCTACTTTCCTTATGTTTTATGAATGTTTAATATAAATGACTGTGTTTTATTAGTGTTAAATATAGTTTATTATAAATATTTTACTTAGCTAATGTATTATTAATAGGTGTTATATGTTAAATGTATGATTACAAGAGTTACTATTTAGTTAATTTGTATTATTTTATTGTTATTTATACCATATACTGCTTATAAGCAAAATATAAGGTGATAATGACTAATTTACATATGCTATTAGGGTTAAATACTTGGTAAATGTTGTTCTGGATACTGTTTGTATTAATATTTTTAAGATTTATTCCTAATAATTAAATGTATGCTTGAAATGGCATTTCATTAGTTGTATTTAAATTGTTTTGATGATTGTTTTGTTAGTTAAACTTAATATGTGGCATAGTTATTATAGTTGTTGCCCAGGTTTATAATTAACTATTTAGGTTTTTTTATTTTAACTTTAACTTGCATTTTGCTTATTATAGATTTCTATGCTTTAAATATTTGGTTATGTGAGTGTAACAAGTACTGCTTATTGGCTATGTAACTTCACTGGTTATTTGTATATTGTATATGTTATTTGCATTATTAGGTTTGTTGTGTATAGTTGTTGTACTGGTTTTTGTTGAATAAATTGTAAATAATTATGAATTTAGGTTTATTAGGTATGAGTTTTATTGATATTTTATTTGTCTGAGGTTTATAATTATATATTTTAAATATTTAAGAAGTTTAGTATTAAATTTAATTTGATATTTACAATGCAGTTAGCAAATGTATTGCTTGTGGTAAAACTGTTTGGGCAGTAAAGCAAATTCTGAATAATTGAGAGTAATCTTTAACTAAGTTGTTCTTCTATGACATGTATTAGTGTTTGTGTATAAGATAGTTGATTATGTTATTTAGGAATTATATTTGTTATATTTTCCTATGTACTGAGTTTTTTAGTGTATAATAATGGTCTATTGTAGATTATTATGACTATATGTGTGCTTGTTGCTATTGTATTGTACTGTTTATAGTGGTGTTTGACTATACAATTTAACTAGGTGTTAACTATGTACATGTGACTGGTCTTGGTATTTTTATTTTATTATGTATGATGTTGGTATTGGACATGTAGTTAGTATAGTTGTCTTATATATTGGCTTGTAATAACAGATTTGACATTTACTGAGAATGTTCATATTGTCTTATATGTTAAATAATTAGCTTGTGTTGTGTTATTATTATTAAATATTTGGTTGTTATTGTATTAGTTATGTACTGGTTATTGACTATGATTTATATCCAGTTGAGGTTTTGATTTATATGTATTGATTTATACATCTTGTGCCTTGATATTTTTGTCTTAGTTAAATTGTTGATGTTAGATACTAAGTAACTTTATTTGCTTTATTAAAATAAATCGTGATTTAGTAATAATGTTTGTTATATTATAGAGTATTGGGAGGTATGTGTTAAACATTTTTACTGGTTGAGTTATTGAGTTATTGACTATTATGAATGCTATTGGTTATTGCTTTGACTGTCCTGTGTGTTGTTTGTAGTGTTAATTAACTATAAAATTTAACTACTTGTGTAAAATGTGCCATGACTTGCTATATTTACTTTATAAGATAGTTGATGTTAATATTTAGTTATTGTTATATATTGTTTATAATAGTATATTTTAATGTTATTGAGTATAGGATATTATTATTTTGCTTATTGTAGATTATAAAGTTTACATTTTGAAATAGTTGAGTTATTAAGTTATTGGTAATTGTGTTTGCCCTACATTTGACTACATTTTAGTCATATTGTGTCTGTTATAGATTAATATGCCAGTTTAAAATATGTGTATTAAGCCTGTGTTTTGCTAAATATTTAGTTGTGTCACTGAGATTGGCTATGAAATTTTACTAAATGTGCTAAATTTTTACATATTAGTATGCTATGTATTGTTTAACATAAATTAATTTTAAATATAAACCAGTCATTTGACTTCTTGTTGTTAATAGTAATTGTGTTTTGGTTTTAGTTTGGGAGTTTGATGATGAATTTGGAAAAAATGTGATTAAAACTTATTAATTATTTACTGCTAATTTTATATGAAACTTATTAGTACATCTAATATGTATAAAATAAGCATGCCCAAATAAATAGTTAACTACATTTGACAAGTTTGCTTGCCTCATAGCTTATTATTGAAATTTATAGGTTTAAATGTTACATTAAACATTATTATTAAGTAAATTTGGTATAATTCATGTTTTATAGTGATTTATTAAAAAATATTTATGGTTATGTAAACATGGCACTTAGTGAATAAACTCTTAAAATTTATGCTTTACTTAAGTAAATTTTAGTGTTAGTGGGTGTGGTATAAAAATGTGTAATGAATTATGGATTTTATAACTATATGTTTATTTATTACCATTAGAGTTTGCACATGTTAAGGTCAAATGTTAATGATCCTATGTTAAGTAAATAGTTAAGGATGTTGATGTTGACTACAGTTATGGTCAACGATTTTGTCTTAACAAATGTTAATGTATTTGATTAATTTAAAAATTAAAATAATGTAATGTGATTTTACTGGTTATTAATATAATTTCTGATTGCCACCTACTAATTTATATGTGTCAATATTGCACTTTAATGTGTTTTGATATAATAATATTATATTTTACTGTTTTTATATTGAATATTAGTTTAGTGATATAAAAGTGTTGGGTTGAGTTATAGTGTCTGCTATAGTTTACATTTATTAGTTGAATTGAGATATTGTGTAAAAAGACTCTGTTTGTAACTAAATGTGTTAATTATGTCAATATATATAGCTAATATATGGTTAGGTAAGGTTAGGCTAGGTTAGACTAGGTTAGGTTATGTTAGGTTAAAGTAGAAGCTTGGTTAAACCAATGCATGTCTTATGTTGACTGTCAGTGATTTTGATGTGAATAAAGTGTGAAATATCAATTTTATGATTGTATGTGTTAATTAATTGCTATTATGGTTTGCATATGTTTTTATTAATTTTCAATGTTCTAGTAGGATGTGAAGTAAATTTATTTAGTTCTAGGTTAGAATGTTGACTAGAAACAACGATTTTGTCTTATAACTACTTTTGGCAACTTGTAGTAATAAAATTGTTATGTATGTATAATTATTGTTTAGAATTACAGATTCTGACTGTCGTCAACTAAGTTATATGAGTTAATGTTGGATATGATGTTTATAATGTGGTAATATTATATTTCATTGTATTTATATTGCATACTTGATTAGTGATATTTTATTAAAAATGGTAAGGAGGCGAATGCAAGGCCCAGCTTCTGCTAAACAGAGGAGGCTTTCCAGAGTGTGAGGGGAAAGTTGTGTTTGTGAGGTTAAAAATGAGGTAAGGGTTAGGTTTATAGGGTTAAAAAATGAGCATGGTTATGTTATATTAAACATGTAAACACCACTTCTGCTATAGCAGAAGCATGTTTACATGTTTAATATAACATAACCATGCTCATTTTTTAACCCTATAAACCTAACCCTTACCTCATTTTTAACCTCACAAACACAACTTTCCCCTCACACTCTGGAAAGCCTCCTCTGTTTAGCAGAAGCTGGGCCTTGCATTCGCCTCCTTACCATTTTTAATAAAATATCACTAATCAAGTATGCAATATAAATACAATGAAATATAATATTACCACATTATAAACATCATATCCAACATTAACTCATATAACTTAGTTGACGACAGTCAGAATCTGTAATTCTAAACAATAATTATACATACATAACAATTTTATTACTACAAGTTGCCAAAAGTAGTTATAAGACAAAATCGTTGTTTCTAGTCAACATTCTAACCTAGAACTAAATAAATTTACTTCACATCCTACTAGAACATTGAAAACTAATAAAAACATATGCAAACCATAATAGCAATTAATTAACACATACAATCATAAAATTGATATTTCACACTTTATTCACATCAAAATCACTGACAGTCAACATAAGACATGCATTGGTTTAACCAAGCTTCTACTTTAACCTAACATAACCTAACCTAGTCTAACCTAGCCTAACCTTACCTAACCATATATTAGCTATATATATTGACATAATTAACACATTTAGTTACAAACAGAGTCTTTTTACACAATATCTCAATTCAACTAATAAATGTAAACTATAGCAGACACTATAACTCAACCCAACACTTTTATATCACTAAACTAATATTCAATATAAAAACAGTAAAATATAATATTATTATATCAAAACACATTAAAGTGCAATATTGACACATATAAATTAGTAGGTGGCAATCAGAAATTATATTAATAACCAGTAAAATCACATTACATTATTTTAATTTTTAAATTAATCAAATACATTAACATTTGTTAAGACAAAATCGTTGACCATAACTGTAGTCAACATCAACATCCTTAACTATTTACTTAACATAGGATCATTAACATTTGACCTTGAACATGTGCAAACTCTAATGGTAATAAATAAACATATATAGTTATAAAATCCATAATTCATTACACATTTTTATACCACACCCACTAACACTAAAATTTACTTAAGTAAAGCATAAATTTTAAGAGTTTATTCACTAAGTGCCATGTTTACATAACCATAAATATTTTTTAATAAATCACTATAAAACATGAATTATACCAAATTTACTTAATAATAATGTTTAATGTAACATTTAAACCTATAAATTTCAATAATAAGCTATGAGGCAAGCAAACTTGTCAAATGTAGTTAACTATTTATTTGGGCATGCTTATTTTATACATATTAGATGTACTAATAAGTTTCATATAAAATTAGCAGTAAATAATTAATAAGTTTTAATCACATTTTTTCCAAATTCATCATCAAACTACCAAACTAAAACCAAAACACAATTACTATTAACAACAAGAAGTCAAATGACTGGTTTATATTTAAAATTAATTTATGTTAAACAATACATAGCATACTAATATGTAAAAATTTAGCACATTTAGTAAAATTTCATAGCCAATCTCAGTGACACAACTAAATATTTAGCAAAACACAGGCTTAATACACATATTTTAAACTGGCATATTAATCTATAACAGACACAATATGACTAAAATGTAGTCAAATGTAGGGCAAACACAATTACCAATAACTTAATAACTCAACTATTTCAAAATGTAAACTTTATAATCTACAATAAGCAAAATAATAATATCCTATACTCAATAATATTAAAATATACTATTATAAACAATATATAACAATAACTAAATATTAACATCAACTATCTTATAAAGTAAATATAGCAAGTCATGGCACATTTTACACAAGTAGTTAAATTTTATAGTTAATTAACACTACAAACAACACACAGGACAGTCAAAGCAATAACCAATAGCATTCATAATAGTCAATAACTCAATAACTCAACCAGTAAAAATGTTTAACACATACCTCCCAATACTCTATAATATAACAAACATTATTACTAAATCACGATTTATTTTAATAAAGCAAATAAAGTTACTTAGTATCTAACATCAACAATTTAACTAACTAAGACAAAAATATCAAGGCACAAGATGTATAAATCAATACATATAAATCAAAACCTCAACTGGATATAAATCATAGTCAATAACCAGTACATAACTAATACAATAACAACCAAATATTTAATAATAATAACACAACACAAGCTAATTATTTAACATATAAGACAATATGAACATTCTCAGTAAATGTCAAATCTGTTATTACAAGCCAATATATAAGACAACTATACTAACTACATGTCCAATACCAACATCATACATAATAAAATAAAATACCAAGACCAGTCACATGTACATAGTTAACACCTAGTTAAATTGTATAGTCAAACACCACTATAAACAGTACAATACAATAGCAACAAGCACACATATAGTCATAATAATCTACAATAGACCATTATTATACACTAAAAAACTCAGTACATAGGAAAATATAACAAATATAATTCCTAAATAACATAATCAACTATCTTATACACAAACACTAACACATGCCATAGAAGAACAACTTAGTTAAAGATTACTCTCAATTATTCAGAATTTGCTTTACTGCCCAAACAGTTTTACCACAAGCAATACATTTGCCAACTGCATTGTAAATATCAAATTAAATTTAATACTAAACTTCTTAAATATTTAAAATATATAATTATAAACCTCAGACAAATAAAATATCAATAAAACTCATACCTAATAAACCCTAAATTCATAATTATTTACAATTTATTCAACAAAAACCAGTACAACAACTATACACAACAAACCTAATAATGCAAATAACATATACAATATACAAATAACCAGTGAAGTTACATAGCCAATAAGCAGTACTTGTTACACTCACATAACCAAATATTTAAAGCATAGAAAATCTATAATAAGCAAAATGCAAGTTAAAGTTAAAATAAAAAAACCTAAATAGTTAATTATAAACCTGGGCAACAACTATAATAACTATGCCACATATTAAGTTTAACTAACAAAACAATCATCAAAACAATTTAAATACAACTAATGAAATGCCATTTCAAGCATACATTTAATTATTAGGAATAAATCTTAAAAATATTAATACAAACAGTATCCAGAACAACATTTACCAAGTATTTAACCCTAATAGCATATGTAAATTAGTCATTATCACCTTATATTTTGCTTATAAGCAGTATATGGTATAAATAACAATAAAATAATACAAATTAACTAAATAGTAACTCTTGTAATCATACATTTAACATATAACACCTATTAATAATACATTAGCTAAGTAAAATATTTATAATAAACTATATTTAACACTAATAAAACACAGTCATTTATATTAAACATTCATAAAACATAAGGAAAGTAGCAATCCTTAACAAGTAAAACAACATACTCAAATATAAAGAAGCCAAAAAACTATATTATCTACACCAATAACTCAATATTTAATCATTTATCAAAGGTAAAGTAAGCTAACTCAAAGTATTATTATAAACATTAAATGAAACAACCACAACACAATTATTAAATCCCAGGCAACCCCCTACATCTCTAACACTTGACATATACAAACAAAACATTACAATTTATAGGAAATGCTTCAAACAATATCCACAGTAAAGGAAAATCAAAATAAATAATCAAACAAGATTTTTTTATAACTATCCAGTACATAAGCAATACATAGAACAACATCAATATAGACAATTAAACATAACTTTAAACATATCAAAGAATAGCCATACTCAATATAATTAATAATACCATAGCCATACCCAATAATATACTTCTTAGGCAATAAACAAATAAACAAAATTTTAAACATACCTATAACACTATTATACTACTTAATCAATAGACAGTTCAACAAAATTATAACTTTAATAATCATAACACTAAGATATTACAATACATAGGCATACAACGGTCAACTGGAAGAGGCGCATGGGACTAGCGCAGTGTACAGGCGGCCAGCGCAAGATTTAGTGCCAAATTTCATTAACACCATAAATAAATATAGTTAGAGTTGAGGTAAAATTATAATATTTTCAGGTATTATACTAGACTATATGGTGGCCATCATGGCATAAATTATTACTTTAATGTTAATATTAACATGGCATAAATAATAAATAAAAATATAAAAATTGATTTTTGACATAAAAAAGTTAGTCTGTGAGGAATTTTTTTTATTTAATGGTCAGGCAAGTTTTGTCAGTGGGAAAGTTGTAGATAAAGAGTCAAATTTAATATTTTTATTCTTGACATTTTCCTCTAGAATGCTTAGTTTACAAGAAAAAGCCTTAGAATCAAAAGAATTTTTCCTGTCCAAGAAAATTCCTGAAAAGTAACCCCATGTTAAATGTCGAAAACCTATACAAAAATGTATAAATATATAATATAACTATACATAAACATTAGCACATATCAAATCTCGGAATCAAAATTTTAAATCTGTGTCCAAAAAAATTCCCTATAGGAAATCCCCCTATAAAATCATGGGTTTTTGGGCCCATCTTTGCCCTTTCTTCACTACTTATTTTAGTAATAAGCAATAAAGCTAATGTGTGACCAAAAAAAATTATTTTAAAGGTGTCAATAATAATAATAATAGTAATAATAATAATATTTACCAACAAATTCTAAAACCCACCGTAAAAAATGCCATTCCAGGCATCATACGTAAAGTTTTGACGATTAAAAACTTTGCTATGCAAGATCTCTAATAAGGAGACATTTTAGTTTTCCCTCACATCTCCCAGCCGAATCGAGCGATTGGCACAACTGCGATGCTTGCCACGTATGATACTGAATAAAGTCACAAAAGTACGTATGATACTGAATAAAGTCACAAAAGTTATATCCATGCGTACCCTTATTCTTACGACTCTTTATTCAGTATCGTACATGTTTATAT
>CM061536.1:73165496-73182352 GCA_030545055.2 Neoaliturus tenellus | reverse complement strand
TACTTATTTTATTCTGTACTGTTTTTACCTCATGTATGTTTTAAATTTAACAAATAAATTCAAAGTAAAATTCATTTATTTTCTTGACACGGATTATTTATTCTACAACTGGCTTCATCAAACAGTATTAATCTTATTTTTGTCTAACGTAAAATTTTTATTTTACATTTATTTCTATGTATTTTTACAATATTTTACAGTGGAACAGGAACTCTCCTGTCTATATGCACACGTGTTCGAGAATTCAAAGATCATGGTTATTATATTTAATTGGATTGGTAATTTACTTTAAATATTTACTTTTTTATTTACTGTTATTCCTTTTTATTTCAAACAATTTCAACTTTGGTATTGGCTCACCTCGGGAAAATATCCAAACAGTTGAAAATATCCAACGATGGTCGAGGGCAACTTCACTTCACTAAATTAGCTCTCCAATAACTCCATCCAAAATGACACAGCTTAACGGCTAAACAGGCTTGGGCAGCAGGACATGTCGGGCTTATCAGTCAGCTGGCGCTAGCGGCTACTTGGGCATTGCGGCTGGCCAAGTTCAAGGTCGTTGCCACCGATATCAGCCAAACGAGCGGCATAGGGATTTAAATACGCCTTCAACTTGACATAGGCAGCACTCATAACATCCCTGTAATGCCTGGCGGGTAGGGCTACCGTAGGCGCGCTTCTAGGGTAGAAATATTTTTTAAGTTGGGTGATCAATCCAACATTAACCCAAATGTAGGCCAGACATTTTGAGAACGCTACAATCAAACTTCGCATTCAAATCATATTGCTGAAAAAAAAAAAAAACTGCGATAACTCCCAAAACACTGAATCTTTTGAGGTCAGGTTTAGGGCATATTGCTCAAAATTCTAAGAGCTGTAAAATTATTTGTGATATAACGTAGGCCAATGAAATTCTTCCTAAGCCTTCTTTGAGGGCCTTCTTCTAGTGGAAGTGGTCAAGGAAACTGCATTGGCCTACGTAATGTGATAGATAATTTCAAAGGGCTTTGCATTCTGAACAATTTGCCACAACCCGACCTCAAAAGGTCGAGTGTACCGGGAGTTATTGCACATTTTATTTTCATCAATATGATTTTAATGCAAAGTTTGACTCTGCCATTTTTGACGCTGTCGTCCTTTTTAGGTTGGGTTTGTGGCATTGTTAAAAAGTTTTGGGAACCTTTAAATCGATGTACATATTGACCTATGGTTACTTTAAAGATTTTCTTCTGATTCCTTGCGGACTTTTCCTCCTTGATTCCCCAAAGACAATAAGTACTTTAGGAAGTAGACTTTCTCACTCATAATCAATTTTCAAAGTTTTAGTATTACTACTAAAATACTTTTAAAAATATTATATCGTTTACAGTTTTTTCTACTCATATGAGTAATTATCAATACATAAATTTAAATTACTATTAAAGTACTCAACGAGTATATTATGTTTAACTTAACCTCTCTAAATGTGTTTCGTTAGAGTTTTGAATCAAAGACCTTTTGACAATTAAAGAATTGACAAAATGTCAATGACCTTTTAACAATTAACTCGGTAATTAATACTGAATGTGATTGACATAAGTGGTGCTTGAAATAATATTAAAATGGTCTTTGTAAAAATGTTAAAGCAAAATGTACCACTCTCAATCTACAGTTAATTGTCTATGTATAAGTTTACAGACATAATGCAAAGTTTAAGGCCGCCAGCTGTCAAGAGATAAGCGGGCCTGCAATGTGACAAATGATCACCATTGGTAGGAAAGGGGGGGGAGGGGCACAGATGTCTGCCACTGTTAAATACAAAGTTATCAAGAGGGAGGGGTAGTTCGACTTTGGCTTATACATATCGAAATATATTTTAAATAGAAAGTCTATAAAAAGTTACGACCATATTTTTTTGTTATTTGCCACATTTTTTTAACTAAAACTAAACTAATGAATGAGGGATAATGAGACAGTTTGTTTTTGTGAAAATTAATTCTGTAGATCTAAAAAGAGTATATGGGTGTTCTGGGACACCCGGTATAATGCTTACAAGTAAAGGCAGTAACTCTGAGGACTTAACATGGCCTTATCATTTTTAAATATATTTCTAAATAGAGCTTTTTCTATTTAAAAATCAACAGCTTGCAATACAAACACTTATTTAACGTTATCCTCATATTTTTTATTTATCTTTCATTTATTATTTATTATTTATTTGTTATCCACTCAGATATAAATGCAAATTGTATGAACCTTTATGTACACATAGTAAACTATTTGGAATAGCCCAATCAACACATAACAACAATTGAACGAAAGCCCTTAATATAAAGGATGTGTTTAATTTTGTCTATTATCCATCTGACATTCCATTCATCTACCAGAGTTATTCATCCTTTATATGGGCCGATCTAAATACGTAATCAGAAGGTTGACTGTATTGGGGGGATTATTTACCTGGGGGGTTGTTATTTACCTGCTAAACGCTATTGAGCCTTGTTAATTCCGGGAACGGGGCATTGAGAGACTAACATACTAAATAACCCATTGATACCTCTCATGGTATGAATAATTGATTTTTAACTTTGGAACTGGCATTACAGGCAATGTTGTCAAACTTTATAAGTTAACAAATAAACATATAAGTGATTGTGTGTGTGTGTGTGTGTGTGTGTGTGTGTGTGTGTGTGTGTGTGTGTGTGTGTGTGTGTGTGTGTGTGTGTGTGTGTGTGTGTGTGTACGTGTAACATGACGACGTTGGGTTCCTGACGGATTATTTGACTCTGTCTGCTACACAAAAATTAAAAAAATGAATGTAGAACAAAGAGAGGATTGTTTAAATAATAAATATGTTAAAAAATATTACAATCATTATAGTTTAATCCTTTGTTAATGATATGAAGCAGTAGGGTTTTCTTAATAAAAGAGCAAGAAAATGCATCATAATATCATACACCCACCCTTAGATGTATTAAAATAGTCTTGAAGCTCGCACACATTGAGTCACTATTGAATAGTGTATATAAAAGTAACACATAGCATTAAGAAATGCTAATATTTTGGCCATATTATTAGTTTTCATCACCATGAGCGAAAGTGGCTCCTTTTGGTACGAATCGAGTTTTTAAAAACTACTAAGACACTTTCGCTCCAACTGATGGAATATTTTTTCATCATAGTACGGAATAACAATTTTAATAGTTAAAAAATATTAGCTGTAAGGTTGTATTTTCGAGGTTATATTGCAAAGTTAGTAGTAAACAGTGGTTACATTTCTGTTATTTACAAACAATGATTTTCATACTTAATGTTTGAATTTCACTATTCTACATAGAAAATTAATAAATAGCACTTAACAACAGCTGACTTTTCAGTCTTAGGACTTCATTAGGAAAACATTCAAGCTGATTTTTCAGCCCTAGGACCAAAATACAAGTTTTAATCACTAGGAGCAAAAGTGGGTCTTTTTGTTGCGCAATCGTGTTTTAAAAACGAGGCACAGCCGAGTTTTTAAAAACGATTAAGCATTAAAAAGACACTTTTGTTCCGAGTGATGAACAATATTTTTTATCTTAGTGCTGAATTAGACTTTTAATCGTTAAAAATATTAACTATAAATTTGTATTTTTTTAGTTAAAGCTAGTAACATACAGTGTTTACATTTCTGTAATTAACAAACAATACTCTACATAACATTTGAGTTTCAAAACTCTGTATAAATGAATAATACTTAGCAAACAGCATACTTTTCATACATAGGGCCCAAAAAATATTTCAGTTTCTCTTTTAGTCCTAGGACATAAAAGAAACGTTTTTGATAGTATTGAGAGAACAAAAACAGACTGATTTCGTGCCGAATGATAAAAAGACACTTTTTTCACCATTGAGAGAACTGAAAATAGGCTGATTTCGTGCAGGATGTTAAAAAAAAGGAAATGAGTAGCTTGAAAATTAATTGTAAATATTTAACAAAACAATTTACTTATAAAATGTTTTATTGATTGATCGTTCTTGATAAGGATACAATATTTCTTCTCTTAACTGTTTTACTTCTTTTTTTACTTATTTAAATTTTTTGTTAAAATCCCTCCTTTTATGCAGGGAGGTTTTTTTTGTAAAATTTAAAGAGATTTCTCATGAATATACGATTATATAACTATAATGTAATATTTAATATTTTACATTATTTATGTTTATTATTACAGTTTGCATAAAATTGTAAATGTTAGTTTGAGGAACTTACCACACTCCTATACTCTAATACGAGCAAGGTATATTTGTATGTATACATGTTTATATGTATGTATGTACGGTTTGTATGCACACTGATCTCTAAAACGTCTCTAACGGTTTTCTCCAAATTTTGCACAAACGTATTTCTTGGATAAAAATAATATACTTACAGTAGAAAAGATCTTATCTGGTTATAATCTTTAATGGGAATTAATCATATCTAACGTTGGTCTCATGGAGTTAAAAATCAAAACAAAGAAATAATGAAAACAGCTGTCTCGCCTTTCAAAGTCCAGACAACGTGCTCCAGTGTAAACACGGTTTTGCATTGTAGCCAGTTACTGATTAAATACTTAATGCTACTATATAAAAACAATTTAACATTTTTAATATTACTACATAGGCTACTATTGATTTTAAAACATAATAATTAGTAACAATAATTGGTAATAATAGTAAAAAAAATTATAAAATGAGCTGCTATTGACTTGTTACAGATTCAATATATGGTTTAACAAAAAATACACTAGAGTGCACCACCCGTAGGCCTACATGAAATAAGTCTAAAAGGCATGTGAGCGAAGCGAACGAGCTTGGGGTGAAGGCGAGTGAGTGGAGCGAACGAGCTCTTCTTGGATAGAAACAAGTCTTTTTGCCCTTTGCTTTTTAGTGCACCAACTGTCACTGTTATTACCACTAGTAGTGATAGAAGCGAGTGAGGAGAAAAAACTACCTCATTTTAAAATAAAAATTCCTTTTGGGTTTGGGATTTTAATAAACATTCTGTGACTGATATTACTATAACTACAAAGAATTGTTAAAGTTGACCGAGCAAACGCTCGGGCATCAGGTACTTAAGATTAATGAAGGGTGATTATGATTGCATTGTACATTAAACATAATATTTTAATGTCGTTTACATTGATTTTAAATGCAATTTTCATGTTTTAACTTAAGTCCTAATGTTTATCCTCAAAGAAAATGTATCAAAAAAAAAATTCTCGAAATTTTCTTAGTGGGTTATAATCAATTGTTATATGTCTGTAATATTTCATTATCAGTATTTTTTACGTCTCCTTTAAAACATAGTTTTGAATTATTCTTGCATTATAAACTGTTATTAACGTTTAAAATGTACTCAAAATATTTCAAATAATTTTTAATGGAAAATGAATTTCGATGAATTTCAAGATATCAATACTTTTTTTGGAAGCAAGTTGGCTGATCCTGCAAACAAAAAAAAATTGATTCAATGATTCATTTTTAATTTTAAAAATTGTCATTATATGGCCTCTTCAAACCCTACATTCAATTAACACAACACTTAAGAAATTATGATATTTAGTTAAGGGCATTTAATATAAAACACCATGGTAACAATTTATACACATAGTGCATGGCATTTATACGAGTTTTAGTGAAATAAAAGAGGATCCAAAAGTGGTTTATCCGCCTCTGTAGTGGCACATGACATGTCACACGGCAACTTCCCATCACCGCCGGGCGTTCCCGTCTCAAAGCGACTTTCTCATGGATGAAAAGAAAATACACATTCACTGTAATGTACAGTAAAAACATTACACCGAACTTACAGGGAGCGTTAAAAGTCTAAAATTGATATTTTAAGAGAGCTTAGTGTCAATTGATTTGTTGGTACCATACGTTTTTAATTTTGTATTGATTAAGTTGTTACATTCGAGTGGAAATATTGCTTTGCACATTAAAGTTTTTATGCTAAAAATTAATATTTGATTGATAAGGATGTTGTGATGATTTTTTTATTGGTTATTGAATTTTTATGTCTTTAAAATATAATTTTTATTCTATGTGAACTGCATGTACAGTACCATTTGCATATCTTGATGTCGTCAGATCTTATATGTAATAAGGTTTTATACAAAAAAATAAAGGCAAATCGCACTAAGGTTTTATCGTCTGGGAATAAAATCACTGACCCAGAGCAGTATGTCATTGTGGTATATTTAGTTAAAGACTAAACTTCTTCAAGTTCACCCAACTGTTGAACTGTTAATTGAACTATGCAACGCTCAAAAATAGGGCTCAAAATAAAGCTGGTTATAGATCCATTTATTCTTTTTCAAAATGTATCTACAAAACCTTTTTATTGTAATTTTATCGTACAAGTATGTTTTTAAATTGCTACAGAATTGTCATAAAGGTCCATAATCGGTTCTTTCTGATAAAATGGTTTCTGGGCTAAAGTAGTTTTTATTGCCCTAGTGACCTTATTTCCCTACTTAGTAATTAATTTATAATTGTTACCATTGGTGAATTTAGATAATGCGCACTGGGAGTGCTAAAAAGTTTTTTAATCTTAATCATCTGTGCTATTGATTTATCATACCTTAAATTGTAATTGTAATTTGTAGTCTTACTATTAATACCAACTAAATACTGATTAGTAATTAAGTAATAATAATAATAATATTATTTAACTTATTAAAATGTATTAACTGCAGTGTGATAAACTATTTGTTGATTACTCAGACCTCGAAAGTTCTTATTCCGTTAATTGATTTAAATTCTGACTTAAGTAACTTTTTATTTTTAATGCATCAACTTGATCATTTCCTATGAAAATAGTCACTTTCCATCCTAGTGAAGAAATACGCCGTTCCTATTTTTTGGTTTTTATTAATTAATAATATTTTTTTATTTGTTGGAAAAGTAAATCACTTGATCTGCTACTTTCAAACTTAAAAGAAATAGATGTGAAATTTATTCTACAATATCCAACCTATATTTAAAGGTAGCCGTCGTTTATCAATTTTATTGAGTTTATCGAAGATTAAGCTTGAATCAAATCCATCAATATTTTACATTGTTCTTCCGTGATAGGTGTTGTGAAGATATTTTTCATAATATTAATTAAAAAAATGAAATATTTGTTTCAATAAAGTGAATTAAATCATAGAAATTCGTAGTTTATTTTTTCAAACTTAAATATCAGACCATTTATAATTGTGAAATTCTTGTCACTTTATGTGAAATGAAATGAAAATATGTAACACTTCAGGGATTCCAATTGACACTGATGATCAACGAAATTTTGTCCAACGGGTAAAGTCGATATCGATCGCCACTATAACATCCCTTGGATAAAATTTTCCGTCCTGTTGTATTCATGGTGTGGATAAAAACATATCAAGTAGTGGATGTAGTTGCATTTTAATTTATCTCTTATAGTCCTAAATTCATTTTCAGGTTTATCATGGATTCAGTTTTTTCGTAAGATGTATCTAGAGATTTGCACTTTTAATAAAAGTGCATACAAGGATACAAAAATGTATAAATGTTTTGATTTGTTGTGGGTTTTTTTTTCTTAAAACTTGTTAACCATTTTAAGTTTCCATACATTTTTCGTTGGACTTTCCAACTAATTCTAATGTATATCCTATCTGCTCTTTGATATAGCACATAGTCCAAGTGTCACAGAAGGCTTTGGCTGCTCCCAGGGGGCACTGCAATCCCATCACTCTTTGACAGATGTTTGGATCTGCATCGTTCACAACATTCTTGCTTTCCTTTTTACCCTCTCCGAGACTATTAAGTGTTCTTTTTTCTATTATTATGCATTCTGTTATTTTAATACTTGTAAATACTTACGTACTTAAAATTAAATATTTTTTTATAAATTTCAAACAACCATGTTAATTTGTTACTTTGTATAATAATTATTATTTACGGTGAACCGTCAACCGCTCACTTGTAGAAATATCCAAACCAGGACATGTTTTGACGTAACTTTGTCAAGTTGGTTAAAATGAAGCTATTGACCTAAAGCCACCGTCAGATATTATTTAAACAAAAACGCAATACATTCATACGGAGACGAAATCAATTGATTTCATAGCGACTTTACTTCGTTTCGATGAGGAAAACATTTCGTGATTTGGATATTTCTACGATTGAGCTGTTGACGGTTCACCGTAATTATCAATTCTTACATTTAAACCACAGATCAGGGATTACAACAAAGGATTGTAAATTATTTGGTATGTAGGCCTAAATACATTTCTTATTTTCATGATTTTCTTACATTACAAAAAATAATATAAATGAGGTTTTCCGATCCTAAGGATGAATTAGATAAACCGATTACCTTCTCTTGGAAAAGCTTTGCTCAGCAATAAAGTATTTGATTGTTCCACAACGAATGTTTTCACGCTGAACCAACTTAACTTGGGAAGCCAATTTTATTACAATAGCAAACTTTAACATTCTTACTTATAAATTTTAGCATTAATAAATTTAAATATTTCACAAGGTGTTTAAAAGTTGGTATTATTTAATTTATATATATATATATATATATATATATATATATATATATATATATAACACTATATTTAAACTAGTTTTAAATTAATTCAACTAAATTAACTTTGAAGTATCTGTAATATACATAAAAAATTTAAAAAATGAATTAAAATGGACAGGTAGGTCATCTTTTTGCCTTTTAATTTCGTTTCATTTTTATTTTTATTTCAAGGAATGTTTTTAACAACAACATTTAAACAACGAAAACATTTAAGTTACTTATTTAATTAGACACGATATTTTACTGTTTTATTAAAAATATATTCCTATTTATTATCTTTTAAATATAACTTTTGTTAGCATATTTTTTGAATTGTAAAAGGAGGGTTACGTTTTTGTATTCACCTACTAACAGTATTAGCTAGTTTAATTCAGTATGACAATTATATTACTGCTCAAAAGTAAAAAAAACTTGTTCATAAAACAAACATATTTTATTGAACTTTTGTTACATTATCACTTAAAGGAAATATATTTATTATAAAATAAAAATAACTTTTAATTTGTTTATTAAATTGCTTGAAAAATTAGTTCAAGCATTATTTCTAAAATGCTTCGAAAATTCCATTTTTTTACAAAACAGATGTAAAAAACTATCATAATTTAAAAAAATTAAACTTTCTAAATAATTTTTAATAGAGTCAATATTCAGTCAAAACTAATTGGAAGTAAAGATATTTTACCTATGATACGAGTTTAAAATAAAATATGACAACATGTTTGTATTTGTTTGTTTATGGAGTTACATTACTAAACCTGACAATATAGGGTATCTGTAAACTTTATCCTTTGTTGTTGACCCATTTTGTTGAAAGCTATGGATTCGTATGAGTCCAATAACTAAAATATCGATAGTATGAAAACATTGAGCACTATATATTTCTTTAACACTTTAGCCTATAACTTTATACTGGTAATATTTTATTAATAATTCTAAATGAACTGTTGTTCGAAGATTTAAAAACAAAGATTAGTATAACAGCGGGTTGGTCCTTGAAAAACTTGAAAAAGATGTCATTACCAAGTAAAACACTACTTTTGTTAAAGATATTTTATTAATGAATATATTAGTTAATCAGTAATAGTACTTCTCAGATTAATTATATATTTCAAAAGTAATACACTAATTAAAGCCTCTTCTTTAAATGAAAATTATTGTTTGTTTTTGTTTCATTGACTGACAAGGAGTACCAAAACAACAACCACAGGGGGTTTGTGTTGTCAACATTTTGGCTGCATCCAGGCAAACACGACAAGCCTGTATGAACAAAACCATTCGTCCGTGCGGTCCGGGACGGCTAAACACAAGCGTGTTTGCGTCAGTCATTCAATCATTTTGAAAATGTTCATCTTGATGTCAAAGTCCGGTCGTTATGAAACGCTATACATCGAGGATGGATTTCTATTACAGTGCTTGATTTTTGTACATTTTTTAAGTGTATATCACTCAAAAAAAAAAAAAATATTTTCGCACCATTTAAGTGAGAGTTTAGATTGTGTATTACACTTAATTGGCCATAACCCTTAAATCCTATACCATAATTTGAGGAGTGGCTGTGGCGATGCATTTCTCACTATCTCAAAATCTAGCTGGTAGGTATAGCTTGAACTTTGTATTTGAGAGTGTTTTGACCCTAACAAGTTTAGAATCAGCTTTGACGAAAACTTTTGACTAAAATTAAGCTTAAAAATTGTAAAATTTAAATTAGTGTTATGGTGACACTTTGTTAATGAAATAATCAAAAAAATTTAAACAGAAATAACATAACACTACTTTGAAGCATCAATTTAATTTGATATTCGTCGTGGATGTACACTCAAAACCTGATTATCATGATACCAAGGTACTACTATAAAAGTGAACTAAAAAGAACCAGCACGGCTCGGTCAACCCGGTACTAATTTAAATATGAGTCATTTACACCATTCTAATACTAGGAGGATTATCTGAATAAAACTAAATAAACTGTAGGATATGAAGGGAACGTGAAAAAATCTTTACAACGCTCTAACAAACATTGAAAAAGTAAAATTAAAGTCTGCTGAGTTTAAATGCGGTAGAGGATCAATCCCTTGAACACATAGAACAGATGAAATTCTGTTAATTATTATATCTCACAATAACTATTTTATATCAATAAATATCAAAAGGTATTCTTATTTTACCTCTTAATGTAGGTAAGATTTACCCACTGTACATCTTACATGACTCTGTTGTTAGTGTTGGGCTTAAGTTGTGGTTGATTTTGAGTTTGAAATTGTGGTCAACTCAAATGAAATTATTTAATCCCTTAATAGAAAAGAAAGAAAACACACAGAAGCTTGCAAATTCGTGATTTTAGAAAAGAAAAAAAAAAACGATTTCCAAGTTTTAGTGTCGTTGGATAGGACTTGGTCTGTAGTTGTTTCCACCAAAAATTTTTAAGAATGAGTCCTAAAATAAAAGCGCTATCTACAAATTAAATTTGAAATTTTCCCATTAGAATAATATTGAGATTGGTTTGAGCATTTTAAACATCTGTTAATGTACAGCTGTAGTTATGATGATCACTGATATTCACAAGCATTGGTCACATGTCATTGATTTAGAACTAAATGTATCTTTTGTATTGTATCAAAATAAATTGCTCGATGTCGAGCAACACGTGCTGTGTGATAAAGGGGGAAATTAATTTATTGAAAAATTAATGAAAATTTGAAATTCAATTATGAAATTTACGAGCTTGGTTCAAATGAAAATGTTCAAAGGACCAGGTAAAGTTACCAGTGAGATTAACAAATGCCATTAAAAATGTTCATAAAAATAACCAAAAGAAAAATAGGGAGTCACTGACCATGAAAATCCTCGTAGCGGAGCTGGGAACACGCCAAAATGGCCGACTGGAGGAGGGACGCCATCATCATCGCCAAGGGACTGGAACTGCTGGACCCAAGGAAAGTTCACCACTGTGGTCCAGGAATTTTCTTTCTTGATGCGAATCGCACGCACGCACAATTATTATGAGATCTCTCGAAAGTCACTGTCTTTGTACGCGGGTGACCGAGTTGCCCGACAAGCACAGAACACTGGAATCTCGCTACACAGTTGATTCACTACAACGTTATTTAATGATCAGGGACAATGATATAATAAATAAAAACCAAAATGTACTTCACAAAATATTTAAAGTAAATGAGAAAAAAAGGAGCCACTATGGGCGAGACCTACGGCAACACTCAAAATTACAGTGGGTCTAGAGGATTGAACGAAAGTATGTTAGACGACCAACAAAAGCGGGCAGAGACGCCGCGCCGAGATGAATGTCCGCTCATCGGAGGTCGAGGGAACTGCAGACATGCAAAACGGAATCGAAGTGGTTTATGGGTCAGCGGCCAATCAGAGGCCAGAGGTCAGTTCAGTTCCGTTTGCAAGTGTTCACGAGTAGCTCACGCTATTGGAATGTTGCCATATCACTTTCTCTCTCGCTCTGCTTACCGCCAATATTTGAAATGACAATTCACCTTATATTTACAACTTAAAATAAGTACTTAACACGTGTACTAGTAAAATAGAAAACATAAAATACAAGTGAAGAAATAAAAAAATTATTACTATACACTAAATTTTACAACATAACACTAGACTAAAACCCATCGGCAATTAGAAATTAATTGAACATATTGCCATAAGTGCCACCAAAGTAAAAATTTTATTGCTCATTGATGAGCTAATCTCTACCCCTACCTTTTTCTTTGAAAATAAACAATATTCCTCCCATGCACACATTAAGTTACCCTTCTTGTGAATTCTGCATTACACTCAAATTTTTCGCAATATTCCCCGATGAATAATCATTTTTCAGGGGATGCTTGGCAAAATTTGATCGCTCTGCTTTGTTATTACGCCAAGCTGAAACATAAGTCTTATACCGTTTCACAAAATGTACAGTTTGGCCCACGTAAAAACTATCACTAGTCTTTAGAAAATTTTAAACATTTTGAAGTTCTGATTATGCCTTAAAGTTTTGTACGTGACTTAATTATAAGTAAATAAACGATAATAACACAAAGAAACAAGCTATAGAAATAAGTAAAGAAATATTTAACAATGTTATCCCTACACACCAATTTTACTGTACAGCTCCAGTCCATATTAACAGAGGTGGAAAAACTCAGTAGAAGTCAAGTGAGGAGGAAAATGGCTTTTCCTTTGTAAAGCAAGATGTATTCAACATTCTTGGTAGGCATACTTCGATATTGGTTTCATATTCTTAATGTGATTTCTGACAGTTATATAATTTTATACCAAAAAAGATATATTATTATTTCATAAAATTAATTTAAATTAAAAAACTTGTTAGATTTTTTTCAAATGTGCTCTTAAAATAAAAGTCTCCTAAAATTACTGTAAAATTCATATTATTCGTTTTTGTTGTTGTATTTTTTTCAATTTAAAGTACAAGGATTGATTCTGTTGGATACAAATATTTATCCTTAAGCAACTTTTGTTGGTACACAAATTTAATTATACACAGGTTATTACAGTGTTAAGAAAGATTTTTCTAAATTTACATCACTGAAAAATTTTTTGTTCAACATTACTAAAATAGTGTTCGAAACGGATTATGTTGGCTAATTGCAACATTTCTTAGTGATCCTCGCTTATTAGTTTGTTTAGCTCGATTTTATAAATTAGCTTTAAAAGGTGTTGGCTTTTTTAGCCCTAACTATAATATTATTGTACATATTTTAAAGTAAAATAGGAAGAAATACCACTATTTATGAAAAACATTTTCAATATTATCTGAAATATATTTCTTAACATAAGGCATCAATTCAAAGTCATTATATTGTAATTATAAAAAATGGAATGAAAGTAGGTTTTTCCTTATTATAGATTTTATAGTAAAAACCTATAAAGGGTTTAGGTACTGTATCGGTTTGGGCCTTGTCGATTCTACTGCTATGTTGAAGATGTACTTACACATACTACTTATTATATATTTTATGAAAAAGTAATATTATTTTTAATCACCAACGGTATTTTAAATTCGATATTCAATTTTAATAGGTGACAGATATACTACATTAAAGACCTATAAACAAGGCTTGGACAAAAAACACTAAAACAAACCTCATCCATTCTGAAGGGAGAGTAAGTTACCTCTGAGGTCAAGGCGTGGTCCTTTATAACTTATTAAGACAAAATTGAAAAATGTGTATACCCCCCTCCAAGATTTTTTTTTAATTATATCAGTAAATTTATATAAAATACGAAATACTGTTCTTCACTATAACTTAGAAAGTTGTTGATTGTGTATCGTTCAGTAACTTTATAACATGTAGTTTGTACACATGGTTTGTGGTGGCAGGTGATTCATAAAGCAGCATCTGTTACATTTCCATGTTATTGCTACCATAAACTACGTCATTTTCTAACCTGGAGAAAGTGGCTTAAATCCTTGGACCCACGTTGAACAATCAACTTAAAATTTTAAAATTAAAGTTTTTTTTAAGTCATTTTTAAAGTTAAATCTAGTTTTTTTTTAACTAGTTTGTGTAATAGTAAAATGGTTTCGGTTTATTTACACACTATCCATGAATATTTTGCAATTTTAATCATTTTACCCATCTAATAATAGAAGGGATTTTTATTATGTCTTACAATATTAGTTTATAGTACAATACAACTAAAAGCAAAATGGATTATAAATCTAAATTAACCCACACTACCACATTGCGGGCTTCAACTAGACCATTGTAAACACAATTAACTAAGGTGGTTGGTTACCCACTGTTCGTGACTCTTGGACTGTTGATTGCTCACATATACATAACCCCGTTACAAATAAAAATTATACATGAATAAGTTCATCTTTTAGTTCCCTGTTATTCAGTTACAGTCTATTATCAAGCCCATCTTGAATCATTATAAATTATATAATGAATAACTTTGTAAGCTCTTATTATTGGAATTCAACAATTCAGCAATTCAACAATTGTAATTCAATGTTATAGTTGATAGTGAAAGGAATAAGAAGATTTTGGAGTTTCTAATGAGGAGGTAGTATATTATGAATTTTATTGTTTTTTAATTAACGTCCCTGGATAAACATGAGGCATTTTTTACCGAAATTTATAAAAATACATCATAAGAAATACGAATTGTTTGAAAAATAGTGCCTTAGGAGTTATAGTTATATTCTTCGTCTAACTCATACCAAACAATGTACATGACAAAGCGTGTGAAACCTATTGACTAGATGGCAGCTAACATGTGTGATAACAACGCAAACAATCCTTTGTCATGTCAACAATTGGAGTCGTCACCATACGTGTCTTACAACCATTGAAAAATACAAAATATAGACTAACCCAAAATTCTACTTCACTTTGTTAAACATTTAATAATGGTATGTCTTACTTCATTTTATTAATATTGAGGATGTGGACAAATGTTTTCCCAACTTATTATTTTGTGATTAAAAGTTACTTATTAATTTACAAAATCTAATTGTATAAAAAGGTTTTAAAATATTTTATACATGAAATTGTTATTTAAGGCAATGCCATGTGTAAAGTTTACCAGATATAGATCGAAAGCCCTTATTTTCCATTATTTTAATGTACAAAAGTCATTAAAAAAATATATTTTATTTTTATTTTTTTCAGCCAAATTTTTATTTTGCAATGTTAATGGGGACCAATTACTTGAATCAGTAAGCAAATCGATTAAAAGGTAGATTTTTGTTTATCGAAGTAGAAAAGTATTTTCTGATACCGGTATATTTCTTATAATCTGAAAGCGAAGACAACTTTATTTACATAAATATGACCACATTCCGTTCAGTAGTTTTCTCACTAGACAACAAACATACAAATATATGCAGTTACTATATAGAATACACTAACAGGGGCATCACTTCTAATTTTGTGAATATGTGAAATGAAAAATAACGTAAGTATCAAGAATCAAGAATGTTTATTTGTCGTGAACTATACAAATAGCATTGATATATCTTCAGTTGGTTATGGTGTTGTTTTCAACATACAAAAATCAGCCATTATTAATATAAATATGACGAAATCACACTTCTAACTAAAAAGTATTCTTAGTTGTTAAAAGCTCCTGGACGCTGTTGTATTCATTGGGGATGAAAAGTGCTTTAATTTTATTCTGAAGCTGTTCACGTCTGTCTATTTTCTTCATTTCTGAGGGTAATGCATTAAAAAGTATAACCAAATTGTTAAAAGACCGTTAAAAAAGTAATGCTGTGATGTGATGTGATTCCATTGATGTGTGTGTACCGAATTGATAAAATTTAATTTGCATGTCTAAGTCTGTATTGATCATTACTACGAAATTTAAATAAATGGCGTTTTATGTAAAATTAAATACTTACATAAATATACAGTGAGAAGAATGTGAGTAGTTTACCGTTTGAAAATACCCCTACATGAAACAGTTGATCTTATTGAAAAACAATTTTTAATGAGACCTACAATTTTTATCTAGTTTTTTAAGGCGAAATATTATGTTGAAATGAGTTGTTTCAGCTCCTCAAATTAAAATTACATAGCTGAGGATAGGATAAATTCACCCTAAAGTAAGCTGTCAGAAGAACACTGACATCAGCAGACATTGATAATCGACGAAGCATAAAATCCCACTATTAACTCTGCGACAAACCTTAGATATATGTTCAGAAAAAATTAGACTTGAATCAAAAACTAGACTCAAGAAGTTGGTGCTTGCACAGGAATACATCTGGTTTTCACCAATGAACATGCTAGATGTGTAATCTAATGTGTTACTTAGCTTAAAATGCCTTGAGCAGTGAGTTTTTTCAGAATTTACACAAAGATTGCTGTCAACCAGATATTGAAAAAGTCAAGTGCATTGTATGAATTATTCCATTCCAAGATCAACACGGGTAGAACTACTTACGTTCAGAGACGTATCTAATGCAAAATGACCCTTAGGTAAACATTTGGAAGGTAAAAATTTGATACACTTGTGTGGAGATCGTTTAAACACAGTAAAAAGAGGACCGGTCCAAGCACAGAGCCTTGTGGTACTCCACCAGTGACTGCAATTTCACAAGATCTTTCAGAAGAAATACATTTGTTTTTATCTAAATACCTATCCCAGAGTGGCAAGTGTAGGGCAGTTGAAACTGCTAGAGGATGAACTTGGAACTGTAGACAGACCCACTTCAACAAAGTATTGGTTGTCAACAAACTGCTAAGGTTTCCTGGTATTACTTTATTGATCAAGTGTTTCTACCATTATAATTCCTCCGTTGTAGATTCATTTT